>JAVSBV010000065.1:1903027-1916262 GCA_033117975.1 Parotocinclus spilosoma
CGTTCAGTTCAACGTTCACGAAAAAATGAGCGTGTTCAATGAACGCGTTCTTTTGAACTCGTTCACGCACAACACTGTTTATGGATCACATCAGTGAAGGACAGAAATGTGTGGAGATCGATGATCCATCAAGTGTGAGAGAGTCGGCTGCGACTGTACGGTTAATCCCATCACAACCAACTTCTAAAGTCTACCGTGGCAAGTAATTATGGTGAGCTCCTCTTACACTTCAGCAATAACAACATCTGGAGGTTTCATCAGAAGGACAAGTTGACCCTTCTACATTCTGATGAAGTTTGATCAGGACTGATTTTTAATCATAGTGGTCAAGAATCCCCTTTTTTCAGAATGGAAACAGGGTGAAAAGACTAATATGCGCTAAAGCTATTGCCAAAGACTGCAATATAGAACAATTGAGTGATGATTCCAAGTTTGAAATTTGACAATAGGTTCTACATAGGTAATATATTATAATGTTATGAAGTTGTAATGATGTCCTAAGATGAATATGTACAGAACTGTACATAACGCTTTTGCTTACCTGAACCACACCTGAACCTACAGCATTACAAGTGTTTTAATCCCTGATTTATGAGAAAGAGTTTTTAAAAAGAGGGATATTTCTTATTACAAGTCTGTCACTGTGCTCGATTCATGTAACTGTGTGGGGGTGACCCAGAATCAACTCAAAGACATTTGACTAGAACCCTGTCATTCAACATTTCTCTGCTGCAAGAGGTTCCAGTCGCCAATCAACTTCACTACGATGCAGAGTGAAATTGCTTTGTGTCCAGCCATCTGTGCAGGGCCATTGATGGCTGAAATGTAGGCTAGGCTACAGGATGACAAGAACTGACACGAAATCAGCTGTTAGAGGCAGTGTGACTGAAGCACTGAGTAACCGTGATGTCTAGAGGACTGCTTGGGCTGCAACTGTTCTCTCTCTCTCTCATCAGTCTCAGTCCAGCAGCCCAAGCTCTTGAGTGCTGTCACCATACACTGACATTATGTGGGACAAAGGCCGTGTAAAGACTGGAAAGAAGGAAGTGCTGAGCCCAGATGGTGGACTGATAAGTACTCTCAAATACAACTGTGGATAAGCTGGAGCCAAAATGGCTGACTGCTTCTGTTACACTTAAGATGTCTTTTTTTCTATTGTCTTGAAGGCACTGCAAATCTGTGCAAAGATTAAGAACGACATTACATAAAAATGAGATTGAGAGCAACTGGGAGATTGAGGAGGGAACGGAGGAGCATTGCGATAGCACTGAGGGATGAGATAGGGAGAAAAGGAAAGAGAGAAGACAGGATGAAGGGACTTAGAAAAGGCTCTCATGCTGCATTACAGGGATTTCCATGGCAACGCTGCGGCAGGTCCTGACCTGCAAAAAAAACGTGTGTGTGTGTGTGAACATGAATAAGATAAAGGACAAACTCTAGGAGAAAAGGCAATCTTAGACGATCCATGAGGTGTCGATCTTGTATTACGCTACACTACCCAAAACTTGTCCGTTTCTTAAATCTATTCTATTTCATCCACAGCTTTAAGGCCAAGGAAGCATTGATTCCTTTCTGAATTGATTCCTGACATCCAGGAGGAGCTTGACTTGTGAACTAGAATATCTGGTTTGAATCTGAATCATAACCATTAACTGATTCAGTGCAAAGGAAACTATACAACACTGACAGTTTCCCCCAGTGGGTTAAGGCTTTACCTAAGTGTAGCGGAGTTTAGTTTCAATTCTCTCTTTTGCATAAATCAAGCCTGGGCAGTACTAAGAGAAATGACCTGACATCATAATCATGGTCCCTTTTTCAGGAGCACTAGCTTCTTGTATATTGGACTACAGCTCTGGTGAGCACAACTAATGACATATTGACCACGATGGATGGATAGTCTGGTTATTGAGTCCCATAAGAAATGAATAGGTTGCTTTAGTGAGAAAGGCTTGATGGTCTTCAAGACTGGCCATGTGTCTGATACAAGAACTTATTGGCATGGAATAAAATGTATCCATGCATACAAAGCCTAGCCGAGAATGAAATTGTGATTCTGCCATCAAGTTCAAGGCAGATCATCTCAAGATTATGCTCACTGTCTGTTATGAGATCAGTGTAAGGAAAAATATTTGCATAAAAGAAATCTGGAAATGACATGTTACCAGTATCAGACATTTGTGTAAGACAGACACATGGTCTGAAACACTTATCACGTGTCTTATTTCATGATGTGCAACTCTTGTAACCAGCAATATCCAGTTTTTGCTGCCAAGCCCGTTGCATATTTCGTATGTGTATACCTTTCCATATACTCACTAACATAAACAAACATCTAGGCTGGCATGATTCTCAGGGAGTATGTTCTGTATAATTGGGTGCAATCCTGAGGTTCTTCTCAGCATTGATCCAGCCCAAAACAATCATCCAACAGCCATCGCACAATTAGCATGCAAATTACAGGCCATTCGTTGCCACGCCGACACTAGTCGACTCTTGTTTACTAAGGTGTCACTCCAACGGACCGGGCCATGGACTCAGTGAGTGGAAGATAGTTAGGGAGAGAGATTGAGTATGAGAAAAAATATTCGTTTTCCGCTGTTTTGTGTATGTCATTTATCAGTCTACAGTCTGCATCCATGCCATAATGATTTAAAACAGCTCAGCCCAAAGTGGTTATGTTGCATTCTTTTGCCTAATACTGATTAGGAGTCTGTGAATGTCTTTCTTGGTGATGGGAGATTCGTCTACCCGAACTTAAAACTGCGTATATGGGAATCGGCAGGCCCCACGTTCAATAATGTAGTGAAAGTGGCTTTGAAAACATGATTACATGCAAATATGCATTTTAGAACAGCAACTATGTTTAAACAAATAGATATGTAATGAACCTTCTAGCAGGAGGATGTCAATCTATTTTGGCCCCAGACACATGATGTAAAAGAAGCAAAATTTCCCCATGGCTCATGGTCGGAGGCTTCAAAGGTGGTAGCATTTTGTGACAAAAAATACATTTTATTAAGAGCAAACAATCACAGTGAATTATTTTTTAAAAAGGGAATTCTATATAGAGAACTTTCTCTTGGACTGATCTTTGTTGGTTGACCGCTCCTGGAGTTTTTGAATGGTAACAGTAGACTTGAATTTCCCAACAGTGTGCCCATTGACACCTGAAAACATCCAACTATATTTCACTTTCAACTTAACTCCTAATCCAAGAGGTTTGAATACGTTTGACACTCACAGGTATGTATTAATTACTCATTAATGACGCTAAATTAATGACTAAGTATAATGCTTATAGTACAGTAAATTAAATTCAGTTCTTTATATCTACTTTTAGTAGTTTTGATTATATTTTAGGCCATATTTATGCAGAAATACAGATAATTCAATAGGGTTTACTGACTTTTAAGCACCACTGTTACACTGTGTCATGGTTAAATGTTACAGCAGGACACTGTTCAAAACATATTCCAATGAAAAATGGTTTGGTTACCACAAAATCCAGGTTTTGCCATGGAATTCAAAGTCTGCTATACTAATCTCCATGGGCAATCTGTTGGTTGAGCTGTAAAGGAGATCTAGCCACGTTGTCTTCATATTTATACTCCAGTGAGACAAGAGATCATGAGCGACTGCTTAAGTCGCCCTAAAATACATACCCTATGTGAGTTACATTTTGTTAATGATTTGTCAAAAATATTGTGTCTTTAGGATTAGGTTATTCGCCCACAAAGACATACTTACTATACATATTTGACTTCTATCGTAGACATGTTTACCTACAGAGAAAATCATTCAGAAGCTTTAGTGCACGCCACATGGTTCGAACTACATTAATAGCGTTGGCCACTAAGCAGAGTTCAGTCCTGTCAGCCCCAGCTGTTACAAACAATCAAATATTGTTGGTGTCTAAGTTGTAAACCCTGTCCGGCATGTGAGTGTGGCTCAGCCAATTGGTCCCTGAAGAGTGCTGTCATGAGATAAAGTCCCGCCTCCACTCTGCTGTCACAGTAATGGTTGCCGGTGCAGTTACTGTTGGCAGGGCAAGCAGCATGGGAGCAGGCGAGTGAGAGCGACAAATACTGTCAGCAGCGAAAATGAACTGTCACCTCAGATTTTTCAACACTGCACCGCTGCTGTATTGCTACCCTGAACCTGCACAACCCAGCCCTGATTGAGTTCCGCTGTCTCATTTTTTCACACATGCATACATGCGCGCATGCGCAAACACACACACACACACACACACACACACACACACACACACACACACACACATTCTCTCTCCAGCCTCAGGCAGAGCCACAGAGCATATTGCTTCTCAACTGAAAATGATTTTTTTTGTACTTGTACTAATACTCTAGTACTAAGAGAAAATGTCCAAGATTTCAATTCATAAACTTAGGGTTTAGAAGTATTATTTAGGCAAAATACAAAACTTTTGTTTGCGTGAACGTTTGCGTGTGCGCGCGCGTTAAAGCTTTTGTGTTCTTAATAATAATAATTTTTGGAATAATAAGGCTATATCTTCAGATGGTTAATCTTTAGCCATAGGCTAACTGTGATTTATCATTGCAGGAAATGAGATGTTAACACGTTAGCAACATTGCTTTTAGAGCCCTGCTATATATCTTCATAGAGCTTACATTTAGCATAAAACAATTTGTACCGGGAAGTGCCGCTCATCCTTTTTTTGCACCCCACTGAAATGTAGCCTTTCTGTAATAGCTCGGCAAGGCTACGCACATTCATTCCATTACCATTTTATAGGGCCCCTTTTAGCATAATCTGTTTCTTCTCTAATTTGTAAGACCATTTAACACATAAAAAGGACTGCACACAACTGTAATCTGTTTAACCTCTATTTACAGTGTTATCAGTGCTAAAATGGTTACTTAACACCATTATTTTTTATGTTTGTAATGTTCACAGTGTTAATATGCCATGCACTTCGCATGGGTTCATTTGTTAACAGAAAATCTATGCTTGCTCTCCTAGTGAATTGTTTTCCTGGATATGGTCTGTGCTGCTGCTAGCTTTCTGCACTAAGAGCCAGAAGTTAGCACAACTCACTGTATGTTTGTACAGTTTTCTATTGTTTAGATACAGGTATAGAAAACATATTTGCTCAGGCGACACCAAAGGCCAAAATCCACTAAAGATTAGAACTGTGCACTGCTGGTTTATGGGGACTTTAGAACTGTGTGCTTAATTTTATGCACAAGGTTAACATAGCTGAATATATAAATATATACCGTCACCGTTAACTGTCACAGCTTCTCCTTAGGATCTAGGAGATGCCTAGGCTAGGTAGTGCAACATGCAACTTTTTTTTTTAAAACTGAGATTACGTTTATTCACCTGTCACTTCTTGGCTAATGCAGAAGTTTTGTAGTGTCTGGTAGAGGTGTCCCTACAGAGAGAAAATGTGTGCTTCCAGGACAAGGCTCAGGAAGTGAAGCCAAAGAGTGTGTTTGATAAAGGGCTCTCTGACAACTGCTCTCAGCATGACGTCCATTGTATTTCAAACGTCCTCCTTTTCTCCCCTCAACTCTTTCTGCTGTTTCAGCTGCATTTTAGCTTCTGTACAAGGGAAAGGATAGCGGTTTTTGTAGTGTGTGTGTGTGTGTGTGTGTGTGTGTGCTGGGGTGGGGGGTTTACCAAATGTCGTCGCGCACCTAAAAAGATCTGAAATGGTTTTACCTTATACGGTTAAAATGTTTGCTTTAGGTTACTTTTGACTTTTAACTTTAGCGTAAGCTTATGCATAACCATTCTTTAGTTACTTTTTTTTTTATCACTCCCACTTATCATATAAAAGCACTTTTATTTTCCACAGTTAAAGACTGCAGTCTATCCGTTTCTCTAAATACTTGTGTCAGTCCCCTTCACTCTGTTCTGTAATACTCAGGACCCCAAACAGGGCCACCCTATATCGCATACTATTCGGTGGTGGATCATTCTAAGCACTGCAGCCACACTGATGCGGTGATGGTGTGTTGTGTTAACATGACTGAATCAGACACAGCAGTGCTGCTGGAGGTTTAAAACACTGTGTTTGCTCACTGTTCACTTTGTGAGACGCGTCTAGCATATTACTCCACCTTGTAGATCATCATTGCTGCACTGTTTGTGTTAGTCATCCTCTAATCCTTCATCAGTGATCACAGGACGCTGCCTGCCGGATCCTGGTGGTTGGACATTTTCATTAGGTGGACCATTTTACGTCCAGCGGCGACAGTGAGGTGTTAAAAGTTGCTGTTGTGTCATATGTGTGTTTATTACATTATGGGGACAAAAAACCTGACATCTTTGTCTTTATCTTTACTTGCTCCTGCATATTGTATTTACTCAAACTGCTTATTTATGTCTGCGCTTGTTGTGGGGAAAAGACAGTAAAGGAGGGGCAGTATGCTGCTCGTTTACAAAAACTTCTACTTTTTTGACAAGCCAAAATATTTTCTGTAGGCTGCCGAAGTTAGGTTTATGGGTAGATGTAGATGTAGCTGCAGCATTAGTTATAAACAGTAATCATTGGATCAGTCCTCACAAAGATAGAAAGACAAACAGTGTGTGTGTGTGTGTGTGTGTGTGTGTTTAGTAACTCATGCCTAGATTATGTACATAAGCACAATGTGCTTAAGCCTATTTATTTCTGATTACAACAATTTTATTGCAAATATGAAGGACTATGTGCCTGGAGTGTGCATGTGTATTTTAATTCAATGCTTTCTTCCTCTGGGATACATCAACTATGCTACGTGTCCCTGCTGTTTGAGGATTTGGTTCTCAGTGGAACAATCACATCCTTAGAGTGCTGCCTCATAAAATGCTAAATGTTCACGGGGCAGAGAAAACCCTGTCCCACATTGGCCAGAGTCCTTATAAAGCAGTCATCTCTCGTGTTATAAAAGCAGCGCACTGAAAAGAGACCACAAACATGATTTATCTCCCCTCTTTCACTGTCTCTTTTCCACAACAAGAGCGGACATAAATAAGCATGGGAATAAATACAGTATGCAGGAGCAGCCTGTGCAGTGGAATACGCCTCATAAAGCAGAATATGTGATTGTGATCTGAAATTATTGCTGAGTTCAATCGCCACGGCCCATTTAGCTTCTGCTCCACATCTAAAGAACAACCATTGTATGTCTTTCACATACAGTAGCATTCCGAATGAAAAGATAGTCCATATGGGAATTGTAAATTCTGCAAATTTCCTGCAAGAAATATTCAGACCAGGCTTTCAAGTAGCTGTGAAGCTGTAGTAAAGCTGCCACTCAGGCACTCTAAAGGCCCGACATAAATCCTGATTATAAATCCTGAAGTTAGTCTTGCGTCTTTTGCTCTTTCATTATGATGAAGCTTGTCTTCACTGTTTCCTATGCACAACCCTAAATCATCCAAATGATTCACAAAACAGTTATGAATCATTCATTGATACAATGTTAGTGCTGTCCCTAATCCGCATTTCTAAAACCTTTGAACATTTACAGGCTTCAGCAGACACTGTTATGCAGAGTGAGTTACAATTTATCTAAGCAGTCGAGGGTCGAGTCCTTCAGATCAGAGGACCAGTATTAATGAAGTCATTTGTTCTATGGTTGTTTTAATTTGTGTCTGGGAAACCAGCATGCGGGTCTTGCGTTTTACCAATTGACCCTAATGCAAATGCAGTTTTATCATAACTGTCAGTTTAATTAGTCGCAAGTACAGTGACTTTCGCAATAAATATGTTGTGAAATATATTCACTAGCTGTATATGAGGATATTTTTTATTATCCCACTCAGGAATTACCATAAACATTACATTACACTTTGTAAAAAAAAATAAAAATAATAGTGTTTGGACATGTCTGCATTCAAACAACCTTGGTTAATATATGCATGAGGAGGTGATTCTTACACAATGCAAGGTTAAGAATACTTGAAAGGTATGACATTCTATTTAGGTTGCCAAGACAACCGGAGTTGCACAACCAAAAAGGAGCCCACCTGGACCTGCTGTTGCATCCTAGAACCTCTGGGGGGGACGAGAGGAACGAGCTAGCCAAGAAAGGAGAAGATGGGGGAAGGGCACAGATACAAAGCACACCAGAACAGCAATGGCAGCCAGGAGCAGATGCCAAGAAACCCAGGAGAAAGCGCTTCACCGCCAGATGTTGTGTCATTCGGCTTTGCGTTGCCCAGCAAAGAGATTTGAGCTGACAAACCATTTTTCACTGTCACACTGCGAACAGTGAGCAAAGCACACAGGGAAATTAAGATACTCGGCAATGCTACCTTGCAGGGAAGAACAAGACAGGAGAAAAAATAGAGGACGAGAGAGAGGGATGAAGAGACACTGTATGCATCATCTCCAAATTTGGAATGAGAGAGCAGGGTGGAATGCCACCTGCTCTGTGACAGTGCTGTAAGGTCAGTCACATCAGGTCTCCTACAGAAGATCATAGGCTGGGCTGGTGGACCCAGGTGACAGTGCACAGCTATGAAACGATAGGATGGTGGGATCCAGCTGCCAGCCAAGTGCATATTGATTTTTGATGCTTTTAGAACACTACTGACATCGAAGAAGTTGTTGTTGCTTTTTAGCACCTGAGTAGGTCAACAGTTCCAACAACAACCAAATCAGAGAAAACGCTGGGACTGTATGAAAAATTAAACAAATAAGTATGATAAATGATATATAAAGGATAATGATAAATAACATAAGTAAAAACATACTATAATTAAACAATTTAAGGAATTGTGAGGAAATTCAGGGCATAAAAGGCAAGGCTGCAAACATTTCATCCATAACCACTACTCACAATAGCTGATATTTTCACGTGGCCAAGGAATTACTAATTACAACTGCAGTTTTTGAACATTTCAAAGTTACGTTCACAAATGCCACTTAAAACTTTACTGTTCAAAAAATAAGCCTTAGTTTTATTATGTCTAGAATAAACCTACCAGAATAAACCACTTTTAGACATTATAAACCTACGGCTTATTTTTAACAGTAAAGTTTTAAATGGCATTTGTGAACATAAATTTGAAATGTTCAACGTCTCTGGTCTTGGATCTCTGGCATCACTTATGGACACAATCATACAGTGGACTATCATACACTGTAGTCTCACAAATTAGTATTCCAGAACGTGACACTAATTGTTTTATAAAATAAAAGTCTTTCTTGACTTCACTTAACATAAATAGTGTCATTATAAAATTTAAAATAAAGTAAGTTTGACTGTGCCGTGCTGCGACTCCAAATGTTTTTTTCAAATATGACGTAGTGTTTTTGAAGCTAGATAGCACTTTGTCGGCAGCACAGAGTGTACAACGAACCTTAATGTCGTCATCTTTTGCTAAAACAAATTCAAAATAGTGCCTGTATTTCCAAGCAGAAAACGCTCCCTCCATTGTTTACGTTTACGTGGTATTACACGTGACTTGTCCTCGTGCTTAAAACCGTGATTTAATTGTCGTAAAGGCCGACGTCACTTCCCGAAGACGCAAGAAGAAAGCAAAAATAGATCTTTTTACTAAAAAATGAAAAAATAAATAAATAAATAAATAGTAACGCAAAGTTACTTGGATAAGAAACTTTAATCTGATTACAGGATTGGAAACAAGTAAGGCATTACGGCCATCACTGCCTGTAAGTGGGAGTAAACTGTGGAGTCTTGGGATGATGAGGTTATGCTGTGCCATCCATTTTACCAGCAGCTTTTTAGGTTTCCACACTGTACAATTCCTAACAATCCTCCCAGCTTTTAACACTATTACCTCCAGGTGAATTGATTCAACTTTCTGGGATTTAGCCTATTATTGAGCATGCATCTATTATTTACGACATCAGCGCTCGTATGGCGAAAGCGCCATTTTTCTTTTGAGCCCTCCTCACCGGTTTGGTGAATTCAAACGACACAGATCATTTTTGGCAGGTCTATTCTTTTGCTACGAGCTTGGTTTGGATTCTGCTTGCATCCATTGTTTAAATGTTGTTCTTGGTCGTGGTTCTTTCCACCTTTTCAACGCATAACACCAGCAGCTCCATATAACTGACTTGTTCCTTTCACTGATATACAGTACCCAGTCCTAATCTAATGGGCTGTATTTGTGTCAACTAAGTCAACCCGATTGATTTAATTAAGTGTGCAAACCGCAATCCATTTAATCAATAGGACAGTTCAGCATTTGTTCACTGCCGCATTGACTTAACAATAACTTTGTCCCCTCCATTGTTTCCTGGTGCCAAATTGCATGTCGTTAAATGAAAAATGCTCTTCGTCCTAGTCAATGGTTGTGCAAATGAAAATAAAAAGCACGGATTTAAAACGGAAATGCTGTTTAGTAACAAAGGTGTCAACTTTAATCATGCGAGTTAGTGTTTAGTGTTGTGGTAGATTTTAAGCTCATCTTTAAAACCTATGCATTGACCCCTGTGATCAGGGTTGCCAGGTTTGTGTGACAAATGCTGCCCAAGTGTTAAACTTTAAAAGGTGCAGAAGTACATACGTTTTTCAAATTTGATAAAAAGGTATTAGCTGAAGTATGGTTTATATGTTATAGAAGTACTAGATGTATACATGTACATGCTGCTGAATGCAAAGTAATTTTTTTATATTTATTTAAAATGGTTTATGACTACATTTTTTGAAACAGGATTAATTTTATTGAGGGCAAGAGTTGCAGTGCAACTACGTAAATCATCTACTAAAGTCATATAAGGCATTTTCATTTTCATCGACTTTAATAAACCAAATTATGCTTAATATATTTTTAGAAATGCTGCTACTTAATTTGAAATTAGACATGGTATTATTTAGTAACACAGTATATTATGAGATTTAACTCATACAATGGTTATCACAGTAGTTTTGTGCATTTTTCACCATTTCAGATCACAACTACACTAATGAATTAAGAAATATTCATGCAAAACTTTCAATTCACCGTCCTGGGGACATGGAAAAACCTCTAGTTAATAGAAACAGTGTAAAGTCTATAACATTATTTTCAGAGTAGAATGCATTATGCTGAGCCAAGAGTGTTAAAAAGACTTGAGTTGTATAATTATAATTTCAGAATGTCACGCACGACTCCACGTGTTGGTGAACCTGCACAAACATTTGGGAATACCCTCCCGTTGTTGCAGTATTATAGAAATGCTAATGAGCCTGTTTAGTAAAAGCAACAAGTATTATGTTACAAAGATTATCAAATAAAGTACAGATACTTAAAACATTATAATAAATAAAGTACAGTAATGAAATACTTACCACCCTTGGTTAAAATGCATTTCAAGGCTTCCTGAATAGCCAAGGAATAATTAAACTTGTGGGTTTTTTTTGCATATTATCATTAATAGATTAAACGGCATACATCACATAGAGATCCTACTACAGAGACAGAATTATCTAAAATGGACTAAAAGGGCAAAAATTGGATAAAAAAACAACCATCTGCTAAAATAAAAAGATGTCAAAAATCCAACAGGAAAAACAAGGTACAGGTAATTGTCTCCACAGCCTACCGCCGCTAATTTATTCCTCGCTTTTGGCAGGCTGAGATGTCACTCACAGACCTGGCAGCTTCCAAATGCCCAAAAAATGATTAAAATGGACAGAATATGTAATCATCCGAACTTCCTGCCCAAGCCACTATTAAGCACTTATTATGGGAATAAGAGAAGCTTTCTCTGATGCCATTTATTACTGAGTTCTGTATTTAGGTTTAATCCTTACTTATACATTTCTACACTCTTGTCACTGTAATTTAATGGCATTATGCGTATTCATCTAAAATATTGCTTTAGTGCATTTTAAAAATGAAAGCCAGGACGTGACAGTAAAAGCCCTCATTTTGATCACACACTCCAGACGCTGGTTCATAACCCTGTCAAATCGTGTGTTACCAGGCAGGAGTTCCTGCTTCACCTCATCCTTCCAAATGACAGGAATTCCCAGTTCATGTGCCTTTAGGCAGGAGTTTCCAGTTCAGGTCTGTGTTACACGAGTCCACCTTATTTGGTCATAACGCCCAATATGGCAACCGAAGTTAGTATATGTTCTCAGCTTCCATTTCTTCAGTGTCAAAGTCTGTGGTAACACAAATGGACCACGGGTGCCCCCTGTGTGCCCCCTGTGTGCTAACTACATTACAGAAATATGGGTTTAGATTTAAGGACTTTTTAAATTCCAAATTAAAATTTTGGAATCGCTTGCTCATTTTGTGTTGGGTTTTTTTAGCCTAGCCTAGCCTAGCCTAGCTTTTAAGGTACTGCTGGACTCTGGACCTTAAGGTCCTGGGTTCAAATCGCACCTCTGCCAAAGCTGCCACAGTTGGGTCCTTGAGCAAGACCCTTAACCCACCATTGCTTGAATTGTAAGAACATATCAGTTGTAAATCGCTCTGGATAAGGGCATCTGCTAAATGCTGTAAATGTAAATTTAAATAAAATAAACTAAACAGCATGAAAAGAACAGCGTTTGTCCTGTGTTCTGAAAACGCTGCGTATATTCCGCACTAGCCAAACTCGGCTCTGGATTTACTTAGGCTCCTCTCCAAAAGCCTCAGAAGCAAATGAGAGCTAATCCATTTTGCTAAATTATAAAACCACTATCACCTTACTTCCTTCCTCTCAGTGGGAGCTCGGCTCTTGACTTGAAATTGGATCCTGAGGCTTTTCAATTTCACTTAGGGAAAATATTTGCTGCAAAAAACAAGCGGTTTTTCATAAAGCTTTAGAGATGTAGTCATAGAATCTAGAAGATGCGACCCCTTTACTGCTAACAGCTGCTGGGTGGAAATTCAGAGAATACTGCAACAACGGAAATGCCAAATACGACCAAGTGCTGTATATACGCTTTATGCTGTTTTTATTAATTCGACTCTTGAAGGTTTTTCACGTCCCTGGGACGGTGTACTCTATTTCTGTGAGGGATATAAGTGGTATCTCTTAAAATCAATCTACACAGTATTTTAAACGTTTTGTGTAAGAAGTGTAGTGTTTAAAAGAAGAACTGCTCTAATATAAGTCAGCCAAGCTGCAGTTTGTTAGGTCAATATTCAATTTGTTGTTTTAACAATGGCATAATGAGTATACAGTTGATTCCAGTTAATGGGACCACATCGGGACACGATGGTTTTGGTCCTAATAACCGACTGGTCCGATTAAACGAACATGCCCTATGTTACAAGACGGGACGTGCTACGTAACATATTAAATGTTTATTAAACCT
>JAVSBV010000065.1:1918791-1936938 GCA_033117975.1 Parotocinclus spilosoma
TGTGTGTGTGTGTGTGTGTGTGTGTGTGTGTGTGTGTGTGTGTGTGTGTGTGTGTGTGTGTGTGTGTGCGCATGCGTTCACCCAAAGGTTAGCTGTCATACAGTCGGAAAAATTAAACCAATCACAAGTATCCTGGAAATTGTAAGATAATGCATCATTCATATTTGTATTAGAACTATATTACTTTGGAACAATTGAATATTTAAAAAATGGATATAGTACATAAAGCATTATACTAGTATAGTATATATATACTAGTATACACTAGTATATACTAGTATATAGTATAACATTACACTGGAAACAGTTTTATTACAGTGAAATTAATTGCTTGGCACTTTGCAGTATAAACTGTTACACATATCACTTCCTCAAGGAAATGTCCAGGGTTGAAAGACAGTTTTTATTTAAAATTCCTTTTTCATTATTAAGACTTCTGTCACCAAAGTGAAAGAAAGTTGATCAGATGCTTGCTAAACTGTGCTTACCTGTACTTTAAAACTTTATAAATACAATCATACCTTTTTGCTGATGGAGGGGGTGTAGTGATGGATCTCGAGTAGCTTTGAATTCAGTAGTTCTTGTGAGTGGTGGGGCTAGGAGATGTTGGTTTGGCTGAGGATGTTCCTGGAAAATGTGTTCCCCTGGATGTTGGAGTTTGTGGAAAATGTGCTCCCTGAAAGGGATGCCAGAATACCTCTTTCACACCTCCCTCTTCCATTCATTTTTCCTCATCTCATCCTTTTTATCTCTTCACATAAATTTCTAATGTCCCAATTTACAGACTCCAAGTTGGATTCTACTTGAATGACAGTTACATCCAGCAGCCCACAGCAACTATGACAGAGAAAAAGGAGAGAAAGTGGGGGTTATATCGCACACACACACACTCACACACACACACACACACACACACACACTCCTCAAATCCATTATCCTGTTCATTATTCATTTTAAGCTGCCTGTATGGGCGATAGACCCACTATAATTAAACAATATTCTCTGCTTCTCTGTACCTGAGGCTGAGCTGTAGGCTTGTCATCGCCTATGTCTCCTCAAGTGAGCTGTTGATGAATCCAGTGTATGTAGGTACGCAGGTATGTGAAAAGGCAGGGAGAAAAGCCACACTGTATATTATGACAGTATATGTACAGTAAGGCAGTACATACATTAAGTGTTGTATTGTACAAGTTCCCACTGGACTTACATTCTGACAAATCCATCATAAGTTACATGAATCATGAACAAATTGGTTTAATTTAGTCTATACTGTAAAATAACAGAGCCGACCTTCATTTTTTAAACACTTACATTAACCTACATTTGGCTAAAATCATTAACACAAAGCTTATTTTATAATCAAGTGTTGACAACCTAAGTCTCACTTAATCGCTTATTTGCGCTAAGACTGCAGTACTGCATATGTAACAATAAAGAAAAACACAACAAACACAGTGGAGATGTGCTCAGAGAGTGCTATTGTGAATCTGAATTGATGAATCACTGTGTACTGAATCGTGAATCGTGAATCGTGAATCGTTTCAGCTGAATCAAGAGTGCTTTTCTTGTCAAAAGAGCCGAATTTCGAGATTCTGAAGTTCTGAGGTACTGCTGCATTTTGTCCAGCATTAAGCAAATAATACAGTGAATTCCTTAAATTATTTATTTATTTATTAACTATAGAGCAGCACGGTGGCTCGGTGGGTAGCACCGCTGCCTTACAGCAAGAAGGTCCCGTGTCTGTGTGGTTTTACTCCTGGTACTCCGGTTTCCTGCCACAGTCCAAAGACATGCGTGTTAGGTTAATTGGTGTCTCTAAAGTGGCCCTTAGTGTGTGACTGTATGCATGACTGTGGGTGTGTTCCCTACATTGGCGTCCCATTTAGGGTTGCTCCTGCCCTTGCGCCCAGAGTTGCCGGGTGAGCACCGGCTGGGCCGGGTGGATTAGGCGGAAGATAATGAATGAATGAATGAATGAAAAATTACCTATTTTAAATTGAAACATTGTTGTAAAAAAAATAAGAAGAGCGAATGAGCGAAAATATGAGCGAAAATATTCGAAATTGCAAAGTGTTAAACCAGTAAAGTACTGAAAAGGTAAAGTCTGAACAATTAAGATGACAGGAAGACTCAATTAAGGGAGAGAAAAATCACAATAAGAAAATGTATTTTTAAATCATTACTTTAAGCACTATTCTACGTGTAGTCGAAACAGCTTTCTCGGTAACGTGTCCTAAGTATGGATATGAAACAGGAGGGATGAGTTTTTTGGCTAGAGTGAATGAAGTGGTAGGTGTACGGCTTTTGTTGTAACAGTTGTTTGTAACATTTGTTATTTTATGATTGATGACTTCAGATCAGCCTTACCTATGCTTCCACGTAAGTTCAGATTGCAGCAATAAACAGACTGTCTGTACATCAGTAATTGAAAAAAACACGCCCCACTGTCTCCTGTGAATTCTGCAGTGGTCTATAAACAGAGCAAACGAATTTTAATTTGTAAGTAAAATCAATAAGGTATTAATGGAGCTACTAGCCACATCTCTGAATTCCACTTACCTCCTTTTAGTAAGACTCAAGCCAGTACCAGAGGCAATACAATTAAATTCTAAATTACTGGTCCTGTGACCAGTGGAATAAGGATGATTTCAGTATCCTAGTGATGAAGGTTGCACTGTATTTGTGCAGTTCAACTCAGTGAAGAGCAGGACAGTGGTGGCTCTATAGTTAAGGTTCTGAAATATTAACCAGAAGCTGGAACCCTGGTTCTGCCAAGCAGCGTCGGTCCTTTGAGTCCTTCAAGTGCTCCGATGTAACCTTGTGTCTCTCATAAATAGCCATTGATGATGAAAGCATCTCTAAATAAGTCGTCTAAATAAACAAACCTTCACCTGCTTACATTTATTGCTTCTAATGGGAATGTTGCAGGCTTAGATTCTTGTTTGTCTGTGTCTTTTTCCAAATATAAAACACTTTTCCTGTGATCTGTGCTAAATGTGAACATATGGTACTATTATAAATGGCTCTTTATAGTCTAAAATAAAATCGCCGATGGTGTAGTTCTCCACACAATGTGAATCTACCCACAGATTCCCCAGGCCCTGCTATTATCAATGTACAGAGCAAGCTTTTTTGCATAAGTAAATCATGTGTTCTCCATTTGGTTTATCACCAATTTGTGGCTTTGCCTATGGCCCAGCAGGGAAGAAAGATATGGATTTAATTCCTTCTGTTTGCAAAATCATTTTCTCCCAGTCTCCCAGGCATAGTATGGTAACTGTCGTCTTTGAGACTGTAGTCCCAGCTTTCTTCAGGTCATCTTGCATGGAACCCCAGACCGTGGAAGATTGACAGTCGTCTTGTGTTTCTTCCATTATCTAATACTTGTGCCAACAGTTGTTGCCTTCATAACAAGCTCCTTTCCTATTGTCCTGTAGCCCATCCCAGCCTTGTGCAGGTCTACAATTTTGTCCCTGGTGTCCTTAGACAGCTCTTTGGTCTTGTGCAATGTGGAGGTTGCAGTGTGATTGATTGAATAAAAGGGCTTCTTTAAGAAGTAAACAAATAGGTTTGTGAGAACCAGGATTTTTGCTGCCTGATAATACTTGAATAAAATAAATGTTGAAAATAATTCTTTTTATGCAATAAAATGCAAATGAATTATTTAAAAATCACACAATGACATTTTATGGATATTTTTTTTGTTATGTATTATTTATTTATAATCTTATGTGTTTGGCTTCCTGTGCCATTTTTCCTCTGGTGTGCCTCATACAATGAAGAATTTCTGTCAGATGACCTTTTGCTCTGAATTCACCCAAGAATGTAAGAAAATGTTAAAGTATGTAGATAGTTAAGGGCCAAATGGTAAACAACACGTTCATACCGTCCACAATCAATATTCTGTGGTTAACTTAACTGTTTTTTATTTGTTAAAGTTTCTATATACATACTGCATGTAACAGCACTTCAATGAATAAAATCCAGCAACTTCAGCTAATGTTCTGAACAACCAGTAGTGGAAAGAAATGTGATCTAAGTGATTTTGTATGTGGCATGATTGTTGGTGCCAGGCAGCCTGGTTTATGTATTTCTATAACTGCTGATCTCCTAGGATTTACGTCTTTAAATATAACTCAGAATGAGAAACATGAATTGAGCTGGAGTTCTGTGAATGAAAATACTTTGCTGATGAAAGAGCAAGGACAGAGAATGGTATGGTATGGTTTGGACTGGTCTGAGCTGACAGAAAGCCTATGGTAACACCTATGGTTGTAGTGAGCAGAGTGCCATCTCAGAAATGTCTTGAGGCAAACTGGCTACAAAAGCTGAACATAGTTTCTACTTCTGTATACCAAGAGAAAGCTGAAACTGCAGTGAACACAGGCTCACCAAAACTAGACAGATGAAGACACCAGAATGTCAACAGCATGTATCTACTGAATCAACCTGTTTTGCGTCAGCAGTTCAGGCTGGTGGAGGTGGGGTAATGGTGTGGGAAATGTTTTCTTGTCACACTTTGAGCCCATTAACTCCAATCAGTCATTATTTGAGCCTACTTGAGTATTGTTGCTGACCATGTGCATCCCTACCTAATATGTTTCATGTTCTGGTTCATGTTCTCAATTGTTAGTCTGTTCCGTTTTTCCTGCAAACACATGATAATGTCTTAGGGGGAAATGTGTAAATTCCTCCCAATCTTTCTTCAAGGAGCATTATTTCAACGATTTTCTCAGGTATTCTTGACAAGCTTGAGATTCTTTGTCGAACTTTTCTCCACAACAACTTACTGCTTTTGTACCAAACCATGATTACTATCACCTGTTGGCATCACCTGTTTGAACCAGTTTTTTTTACTTCATTAATAGCCAAAGTGGAATGTTTTGCAGACCTGAGATGGACAAATTAAATGTTTGACTATGCAAAACATTAACTACGTTGAGTTCATATGATCTGCAATCAAATTAAAATCAACGTAAATTGTAAAAAATCGGTTTTTTATTTGCATTTTCATGCTGTCCCAACTATCACTTCTATCGACTATTATTCAATATACACTCATCAAACATTTTACTGGGTAGACCTCCTTGTTTTTACTTGCACTGTCCATTTTATTAGTTTTACTCATCATAGATTCACTTTGTAGTTCTACAATGACCTACTTTAGTCATTCTGCTTCTCTTCGTACTTTGTTAGTTCCCTTTATCTATTTTATAATGGTCATGACTCCTACAGATCTGAGGTTCTACAGTGCTCACAAAAAGTGACATTGGCATGGGGATGTTGTGTTTGTGTGTTGTGCTGATATGGATCAGACAGAGCCATGCTGTAGAAACTTTAAACATATGTGTCACTACTATGCTACAAATACACCAACCGTAAATGGCCAACCACCAGCGTCTTGTAGACAGCATCCTGTGAGCACTGATGAAGGATTAGAGAGTGACTACTGCATGTTGTGCAGTATATCATACCTTATATTTACAAGGTGAGGCAATAATAGTAGATGTGTCATACAAACACAGTGCTGATTACAGTAAACAGAGTGTCTAAAATCTCCGGCAGCACTGCTGTGTCTGATGCATTCGTAGTCACTCCACTGCTGAGAATGATCCACCACCCAAATACCTGATCCGTGGTGGTCCTGACCTCAGCAGAGCAAAAAGAACTAACAAAATTACAAAAAATGCATATGCATCTTTATGTTAAGATGACATTATAAAATGAGACAATGAGCGTAGAATCAAGGTATATACATAATTAAGAGATATATGAGTGTATGCATAATGTAAAAAAAAAAAAACGACCAAAGTTGAATTGGCCATTACCCCATATCCAGTAACATCTAAATTTACAGTGTGACTAAAAGTATGGTATCAAAGGGCACGGTGAGGGCAACAGGGAAAGATAACAAAGGTGAGTGGCCTCCAAGGGTGAGTGGGACACAGTGAAGGCCTGGAGTGGTACTGGGGGCGGGCTGAATGAGGAGACCCGCGTTTGACCCCGGTTTGTGATGGACCCTGCGAAGCTTCTGACGAGCTGACCCATGTCTCTGGAGAGATTCGTTCCTGGCCTGAACTTTTCCTGAACCTAAGATGAGGACAGCGAGGTGGCAGGTGTGAGATATTTGAAGGAAAACCCAGAGCAAACCCTTCCGCTTGTGCAAATATTGAGGCAGTGCGTCAGAGGACTCGGGACGATCTCCAACTGTCAAGACTGCGTAAACTTAAGGGTAAAAACGTGAGGTCGAGGGAATTCGATTCCTGAAATGCTCCTCAGAAATGACCCCGAAACGTTTCTGACCCCCTTCCAGTTTGTCAGATGTGCAGAGCTGTGGAGACAGAAAACTATTCCTGCAGGTCGCGCCGTTTGTTTCACACGGTGAAACCAAGGAGGGAGGCTGAAAGCCAATGTTTAGTTTTTTTTTTCATTCATTATTCATGCAAAAGATTCTTAAACGTTAATGCCATCATATAAACAATACTAGTCAAATGTAATTACACGAATAATAATAACCCTTGGCCCAATACCAGCTTGTATCTTATTCTTGAAATAATTCCATGAAGCACATGGCTACATTTGAATAGATATTTATTGGATTAGAGCAAGAGTCACATTAAACTTTGATCACACTGGATCAGTAACAACCAATTTAAATGTGTAGTTCATATCAGACAGAACAGAACATAAAGGAATATATAAACAACATACCGATTGTCTTTATTTATCTATTTATTTATTTTTATTCAGAAGTTTTATGTATCTGCTTTGGTCTCACTGCGTTTCAGTGCAAATTCGTTGTGTGGGAACCATCACGTCACCAAAACTCGTTTTGGGG
Organism: Parotocinclus spilosoma; assembly: GCA_033117975.1. Taxonomy (NCBI): domain Eukaryota; kingdom Metazoa; phylum Chordata; class Actinopteri; order Siluriformes; family Loricariidae; genus Parotocinclus; species Parotocinclus spilosoma. Next base: position 1,925,630 of record JAVSBV010000065.1, read on the forward strand.
GCTACAACACAAACGAGCAGAACAGCGTGACTGATATTAACACCAACTGCGCTGCAGATGGTCAAGTAAGACCTTCTTAGATTATTTAATTAAGGCCACTTGTTCTTGATATGGCCACATATTCTGGCAATATTTTAGATGTAGAAATCCTAAAACGATTCCACACAATAACGAACTGACATCTTAAATAATGGCAAATACCTGTTTGAGATGTTTGACTTGCTTGTATCATTTTAGAATATATGTCCAAGCATGGTGTTGGAGTTGAACATTTATTTAAGTCGAACCATTATCATGTGTGCCATTTCATTTTACGTTACTGAATATTCTCATTTAAAAATTGGTTTAAAATGGACCCACTTATTTGACTTTTATTTTCAACCAAATGCCTATGGTCAGGATTAAAATTCACTTTCTAAATAATTTTAGGCAACACCTAACGTGTTTTATTCAAACAAGGAAAAACGAGTGTTTTCACCATGTTCATTTAACTCCTGTACCGTTTAGTTTTACATGGCAGCAGTACAGGGTTGTTGTTGTTGTTTTTTTTTTTTAATAAACCCTTCGTTAAACTAGCCTAATTGTTGTTCGTTCAATTTTGGTGTTGCGTATTAGTTTAAGGTATGGCTTATATAACTCCTGAGAAAGGAACTTTGTTTTAAATGCAGATAGACAAATTATTTTTTCGATCCACATCACATATACGAAAGTACAGCCAATTACAAACTGATCACTTTTCCTAACTCTTATTAGTAAAAGCGTTATACATTTAAAAAATTTACATAAAGCTTCTCCACCACTGAAACACCCTGTGCAGGACTGTTTAGTTGTTTCGAGATCCCTGAGGTAAAAAAGTCAATACGAGCCACCCAACGCAGCGCAGAACATCACACTCACTGGTGCCTAAAGTGCTTGCCTTTTCTTTATACTAACACAAATGCTATCATGCCATGTATTTTTTTTTACTCTCAGCCCAAAAAGGAATGCATTTAGTCACTTAACCGACATCCATACCCAGAGAACTACAGCTACACTGCTCACAAAATTAAAAGATTTATCAGTACTAATTTTTCGTAAGCAATATAATACAACAATACAATGTATTTCTGGATAAAGAGTCTTACTCAAGTGTCCAACACTTGCAGTGTGGAATTGCTTCAGCCTTCAGTCTTCTGATAACTACCTGGTACATCAAGCTTAACCGATGCACTGCAACAGTTATATAACACAGTCAATTATTATTTATTTATTTACTCAAAATACTATTTTCGTTGCATATGAAATACTTGCAAAAAAAAAGGTGACAAAGAGAAAACATGTTCAGTCCAAATAAATCAGTAAAATACTTTATTATTACTATTATTTGAGGTAGATACATAGCTGTGGAATCATACAGACAAAACTAATATAACTCAGCCCGTCTGTGTTTATAGCATAAAATAGAAATATATCGTGTTATAAAACGGTTTTGATAACAAATATTACATTATCATCCCTAATCAATAAAAAAAAAAATGTTCATGGCATGAAGGGAACAGTACCCAATGCGTACACTGTATATTCTGAACGTAAACATTAATTATTTGTTCAGAAGTTATCAATAGTTACAGTACTGCCAGTACGAGGTGCATCAGCAGCATGAAAGCTTACCTTGTAAACTAAATAGTGCAAACTGACAGCCCTTGTGATAAAGACAGGCCTGGCAGACATATCCACAAACAATTCTCAACCTTTCATCTAATTAAACACAATAACTACAAACTATTATTTTGCCCATGTAGGCTCCCTGTAATTAAAAGGCCCATTTTCGTTTTGTGAGCATGCCAAAAGTGCATTGAAGAAAACCCTGAATTAGCCTTAGCCCTTAAACCGTGGTTTTAAAAGTACCTCAAACATCGTCGTTAATTTATTCCACTTATCCTACTGTAGAATAGTCTTAAAACAGATTTAAAATGACAGTTTGCATTCATTTCCACTTTCGTTAGCTCTCAGGACTTGGAGACGCGCCTGGTGAGGTTGATGTGGAATGATCGGAGTTCTCCTCCGAGTCCTTACTTAGGATGGAGGATGCTGGTGCGAGCCCCTCTTTTTCACGCTTCTTCTGCTTCATTCGCCGGTTCTGGAACCAAATCTTGACTTGAGTCTCATTCAGTTCGAGCGTGGCGGCGATTTCCACCCGTCGTGCCCGTGTCAGGTATTTGCTGAAGTGAAACTCCTTCTCGAGCTCAGTAAGCTGCTTTGTGGTGAAGTTTGTACGGATTGTGTTTTGTGGACCCAGGCCGTATTCAGTCACTTTAGCTATATGAGATGGAAATAATTAATATGGTTAATTAATGGACAGTAAGATTCATTTTTATTTGCAACAGCTGTGCGTCGTTGTGTAACCCCCCCCCCCTCTCTCTCTCTCTCTCTCACACACACACACACACACACACACATATACACACATTTGGGTTATTTAAACCTGTTGTGCATCCAATGTCTTTAACATGACACAATAGTTTCCAGGTTAGATATTATAAATGCAGTGAACATCCACTCGCGTGTTATATTATTCATTATTCCCCAACGGTGCATTTCTACACTTGTTTGTACAGTGAGTCAAATTGCTGGTCCCCATGCGTGTTTTAAATCGTTGTCAAGCAGCCTTGCTCAGAGTAAATTCTAAAAACATAGAAACGAATGGAGCAGCGAGAGCCTGGAACAGCTAAGATAACAAAGTTAGAACCTGTCCTGTGGTGAAAGAAAGCACTTTCTGTTCAAAGCATTAGCAGAGAGCGATATGATGTTTTATGGAATGTATGGCCACTAAGGGCTATATTAAGGCGTTCCAAACGCCATCTATTCGGTCGATTTAAGTCAACAGCACAAAGAGACTTATGATTTATTTCTGACAACTGAAGTGTGCATGGTTATTTAGAAGAAACAAATAAAAAAAAAAAACCCACCGGTTTTAGGGGGGTTTCTTTTAACTTTCATCCAGTCAAAGGTTTTCCCTGGCATTTGCTCCGATCCTGCCTCCTTCTCGCAGGACGGTAGGTCGGTGTATGTGCCCTGGCCGTAGATGCGTTGGTGGTCCTGGGCTTCGCAGGCGTTCATGTGATACGGCGCAGCCTGAATTGCACCCTGGGTGCCGCAGTATGCCCCGTTCAAAGTGCCATAATTAGGTCCGACGTTTGAAGAGCCAAATCCACTAGACTGATAATACATTCCATCCTGATCAAGGTTCATAAAGTACTGATGATGGCTGTAGTCCGGGGTGGCAGAGGCCTGCTGTGCATAGCCTGTGCCAGTGTAAGAAAGGCCCATGGCACTGGAATGAGTTTGGTGCTGGTGATGCAAGTAGCCTCCGCTCTGGTGCTGATGTTGTGCCGTTCCGGTCGACGCACTTCCCCCTACGTAAAGTCGTCCATCAGCGTTGCAGCTGTCACCGGACTGGAAAGGGCCTGAGAAAGCCTGATCCAAATGATGGTATCCAGACTTGGGCGAGTAGGTGTTAGTTCCCCGGTTGCAAATAGTGTACTCCAGAAACGAGTTCATTCTGGAATTGTCCATGCGCAATTGATTGGGAAAGGGATCAACCAAAAATGACACGAATTCGAGATCGCCTATGCTACGAACTCGCTGCAAAATGTCATGAATAGAGGAAAAGGGAAACGCTTACCTCCAAAGTATTTGTCCGTGCTTTCCTATAACACATCTTCACCTCAGCTGCTGGTCACGTGAGCCGTTACGGCGCCAATGGTGAGGCGACCTCCAGAAGTTTGTCAGCGCACGGCGACCATCCATCATGCGCTTGACATTTGCATGACAAAGCCACTTCAATCAAACTGGCCCATCAATCTGATAACGGCACGAATATGTCAAACCCTGCGTGAAAGCCTTACCCAAAAGAGAGAAGGAGAAACGGAGAAAATGAGTTACAATTACCCTATTTAGATTTTAAATCTTCTTTCGTTCAAGTCTTCTTACCAGCTAAGAAATGTCTTTTTTTTGCCTAGATATTCTATAAAATGTACACAAGCATTTCTCACTCTCAACACCGAAAATTAAAATGTCCCAGTTTGACCAGTTTCTCTTTTCTTGAGTTTGCAGTCAGGCAGAAAACGTACAGGTTATAAGTTTAAAATGCGTTGAACGCTAAAATTATATCATTGTTGCCATTCTTAAGCCGATTTGTTATCAAAACTATTTTAAACCGACAAAAAGTATTTAAAACCAGTTTAAATGTGTTTCTTCCAGCGCATTTATTGATTTCACAATTAAGATGCATATCACTATGGTGAATCAGGATACATAAAAGCTAGACAAATACAACCTCGACTAATGTTGCATCAGCAAATATATGCAAACTTTACCTCTGTTACATGTCAGTGAATTGGTCCACACTTAAGAAACATGACAAGCGTTGGCGGAGGAAGCTAATTATTAATGGGCATGACAAGCGTTCTCTTCATGGAAGCCCCACGCGTAAAAGAGGAGGAAGAAGTATCTCGAATATAGTCTGTTTGTTTGTAGGTACATTGAAACACAAGAGCGACTAACATTCAGACGCCCACAGTAATTTGTTAGTTGTCACGATGTTTGCTGTAGTGTCAAAGTTCTGGAAATTGACTATAGTTGCGTAAACAAACGACCAGACACTGTTAGTTAGTTAGATAGTTAGTTAGTTAGATAGATAGATAGATAGATAGATAGATAGATAGATAGATAGATAGATAGATAGATATATTACTTTCAGTTTTAAGTACATAATATTATTGTCGTGTATAATAACACAACATCACTTTTTAAAGTCTAGGTGGCTATTTATACAATTTTACATTTTTTCACAATGTAGCATTTTTGGAGGATTGGTAAAATAGGACACCCCTATTATCAAACTGATACTGTAATTGCTTTAATCAAACAGATTGGGACAGGGTCTAAATTGGCAATGTGAATTATATTTTTAGATATAATTTAAGCCTTGAAACAAATAGTATGTCTTATTTATCACACACTTAATGCACCTAATGGCAATACCAGTTGATCTAACACATGTCTTTTATCAGAGTACCAAGAGAACACTGATGCACACACTGGGAGAACATGCAAAATCCACACAGGCAGGATTTAGGAGGGGATCTCAGAGCTGTGAGGTGACTGTAGTAACCACTGAACTACACTAGTAAAAATATGCAATAAATAACACTCTAAAAATAATTTTCTAAAATGCAATATTTACATAATATAAGGACATGACAAAAGCCAAACTAGTATGTGTGTAGAATGTGTTGCAATTGGCTCAAACGCTGTGTTCACGCACTGTGCACATCTAACATGTTGCTCCACCTTAGAGGTGTAAAGTCAGAAACTGGCATCCTTTCATTAAAGCACACAGGATGCTACCTACAGGATGTTGGTGGCTGAACGTTTTTGGTTGGAGGACTGTTTTTAGTCCAGCAGCTCTGCTGTGTCTGATCCACTCTTACCAGCGTGCACACCACCACACCACCACACCACCACGATGTCCGTGTGACTGCTTTGCTGAGAATGATCCACCCATCAAATAGCACTTTAATTGTGATGGTCCTGTGGGGGTCCTGACCATTACAGGGTAAATAGATAGATAGCACTTAGATAGAATTGATATAATAGATAGAATCACAGTCTGTAATTCATTAATATTCTTATTCAAGGATAATCCAAGTCAGGGTTGCGAGAATGCTGCGTAGTTGGCAGCTTGGGGCACAAGGCAGGAAAAACAGTAGACAGGCAACAAATTTATTGTAGGACACACACTTGCACTTTAGAAACTGAGGTTGCAATCAAACAGGGGTGTACAGTGTGCCACTGCACCAATTTGCTGCCACATAAGTTTAACATTACAAAGTATTACAAAATGTCAATATGTATATAAAATATATATATATATATATATATAAAGACAAATAAATGTTTTTGGACACACAAAAAATGCATCATAAGACTTTATCTTTCCTTTACTGCTACAGCAACCTTTACTCTTCTGAGAATATTTGTCAGTGGAATGTGGAACATTCAGTTCAGGCATTGATGTTAGCCAATAATCCCTGACTCCAGTTCACCACTGCGTTGTGTGTTTAAATCAAGCTCGATCAATGTTGGCAAACCATTCTTTATTAACTTTGTTTTAGCAAGGCAGTCAGTTGTGGTCCTGGGGAAAAACGGGCTAATGGATCTGAACAGCAGGTCATGAAATGAACTATAAATAGATAGAGATAAAGTAATGTTGGATTATTTTTCATGTTTTCCTTTAAAACATCTTGCTGCTAACTTTGCTGAATGCTTTGTACAAAAAACAGTTCTGTTCCACTAATGTTTGAAACATTTGACAATTAGTTGAAAAACAATTTCCCAATTTAAACTTTGTTTAAACCAAATATATCTATAGGTTTCAAATCCAGGCTTTGGTCAGACCAAAACATGAGGCTGATGAACTTATCAAGCCTTTTCTTAATAGTGTTGAGAAATGTACAAGAAAATTGACTTGCTGAAAAATCAAATTAAAATTAATTGACTTTTCACACTTTTCACATCCTTACACCATGACACATTCATTGTTTTGTTTCTCAACCGGGATCTTTAAAGACATCTAACTACCATCACCATCCAAAATAAATCAGGATTCATGATTCAACACAACTTGCTAAAGTTAAGTGCTAAACCACTATAATACAGGTTCCCAGTTAATTTAAACTTATACAGAGTAAACGAATGTAGCATTTAACCAATCACAGCGCCATCTAACTGTCGCAATTCACAGAGGTGTTTCACTAGTAATGCCAGTGGTAATCGTGAGAAGAAATCACGGTGAATTGCTTCACTTTTGAGTCGGTCAGGTTAAAAATAATGTCCAGTTCTTTAAAGGTTAGGTTGCGCATTCAATAACCAAGGACACTTGCTAACCTGCGTGAAAGCAATGAAATAGTTTTTATAAACAAATATCTGTCTGATTACTATATACTATTGTTGAAATGTATCCAAAGGTTAAGGATTCTATAACAGGAGCAGTAAATTAGATTTAGAAACTGAAAAGAGTAATTTAACTGAAATAAACAAAGCCATTTTAACTAGTGCAGTGGAAAACACAGGAAGTGTTTTGGCTTCGTGCTGATTCTGGCTGACTGAGAACATTTTGCTTTTATGGAAATGTTTGGATCTAAATCTGGCTAATGCTCTTCAGGTTAAATCACGCATGACCCACCACCACTTTGCTTCTCACCCACCTGAAAAGAACACCTTCTAACAATGTTTGCATGTTATTTGTATATAGGTGATGGGTGCAGAATACTCTACAGGTTAATAGTTGAAATGAGGACAAAGCTGTTTAGTTTAAAATTGGATCTTTGTGGAGAATAATTTGTATATTCACATATACATGTCAGCAGGATTATGACCAAAACACACCTAAAAGCTTTGCAACAACTAGCTGAGGACCAAAGAAGATCAAGAAGTGCCATTTAATGGCATCACTATATCTTAATATTGCTGGAAAAACATTGGATCATCAGATTTTGCACAAACTTGTGCAAAATCTGATATTTATCAAAATATCTAATTCAGAGATTACAATGTTTAGAATTTTTAGAATTATTAGAATATTTGTATGGAAAATCTTCCTTCAATTTAAGCATATTAACCCATGAACTCTAGTATACTGTGTTATGCTGTGTTATACTGTGTTATACTGTGTTATACTGTGTTACGTTATTTAGACAGTTTTTGTCCAGTCAAAGCTGATAAATAGCGGATGATTCATACATTTAGTGTAGACAGTATTAATGTTTACTTTATCGTAATATAGTATAGTGTAAGTACACCATATCAAAATTAATTTCATAAATTCGAAATACTTTGAAATGGTAATGAAGTACAGCACGTGAGTAAATGTACACATATTGACAAATAATACATAAATGTCAGATTTCTGCAAAACTCAGCATGCAGTTACGTCTCAGGCAGATATGTAAATGATTACATGTGTGGTCTGATTAGACACTGGGTCTTGCCACTGCTTCCACTGCTGCCTTTAAAATGTATACTTTTGGGTAATATACCTATTGACTGCCAGATTTGTCTATGATCCACTCAAATGAATTTTGCCCAGTTGACATACTTTTGAGAATGACTCATGGACTGAGAGAAGCAAAATGGATGTTTCAATGAATTGCTTGACATTTAGGCCACAATGTTAAATAATAATACCCGTCTTGACTTAAATTAAATTAGTAAATTTTACTCAATTAGCAACAAAATGATATTCTTACTTGTTATTCAGTTTCACTTACTCACAGGTGGAAAAAAAACTTTAATTATTTTTTTTGAGTGACGATAAGTTAACACTATTAAGTAGTATCAAAGGATGTTGTGAGCATGTGCAGTAGCTGTGTTCAGTTTCCCTCTTTCCAGACAGGACTTGCGTCCAAAGCCCTAGAGTCAAAAGTACAAATTTGTGAAGAAAATGTTCTGGCCCAGCAGTTTGGAAAGTCGAACAGCCTTCATTGAGGCTTCGAGCTCACTTTGGTCCTTTGGGATCCATTCAACTCCCAAAGATTCAGTTTAAGTTTTTATGATATACAGTTTGTAAATTTAATTACATTTTATTTTATTGTAATACTGGCATATATCAACACCGATTATATGAACCAAAGCCAACCCTGGTCTAAGGCCTTTGTGTTTCTCTGAAAAACAAAGAAATACATTATAATAGAACTTTAAACCATGTCACTACCTTTTTATTATGGAAATATGTAAATGGGATTATTTTAGGAAGATGGATTCTGTTTTTCATTATTGTGTACTGAATGTTTGGAGCACTTAAGTTACATGAGTAACAATTTTTTTTTAAGGCAATCGGTTTGTATGCTTTTGTCAAGTAAATCAAACTTTTGTTCAAGTAAATACAAGCGACAAATGTTAAGTTTCAAATCCAAATAAATACGTTATTTGTAATGCACACATAGTTGACTTCACTTGATATAATTTACTTGTGTGAAATAATTCTTTTGAGTTGTCGATACTAAGTCAGAAGTACATCTAAAGTAAATTATCAAGTACTCTGTATATGATTTTTAGTTAATTAAACTCAAGTGTAAGTAAACTGTACTTTTTTTTTACATTAGTTACAGCAACATAAAATATCATAAAAAAATATTTTTTAAAGTAAGATTAACTTATTAGAATTTACAGTGCATTCTGACTTAGTTCTTAGGAGGTGTTGGGAGCAATGGTTCTGCGAGAGTATGTACGCTTTGCAAACAGGTTCTGGACGGCCAAGAAAGATCTCCAGTAGACAATATTCTTTGATCAATTGACAAGCACGAGCAGCTTCCACAGTTTGTTGTTGGCCATCTAGACATCTAGACACCCAAAAGATATGAACACCACACAAAAATGAGAGGACAAGTTGTCTCCAAAGTGTTTATTGTTGCTTATTATCTTTACAAACGGGTGCAAGCAGTTTCTTATTGTCATTTTAAAAAAACATCCATTCTAAGAGGAGAGTCACAAAAGTTCATAACAGCCCACACTGAGAGTTTCCCTTTAAGAGAAATATAAATCTTCCATCTGCAATAAAACTGTCAGTACTGTCATAAGAGAAAAGTATATGTATTCATGTATGTATGAATATCCAGATGTATAGCTGGATTTGTGGTATTGTCAGTCACACAGTGTACAGTGGGTTTATGAGCCCTGTATCCCACTTAGCTGGGTGCTTACATTAGTGTTGTTTAGCAGGTGGAGTAGGTCATTGATTTGCCCAACATCCAAATATTCATCTGATACTGATATACCCTCTTTTACACAAAAACCTGCATATTTGACCTGAATCCTATTAGCAACCATGTCTTTTGTGTTCTCAAGTGCAAACTAATCTGAAATCCATGCATTATTATTTTAGGTTTAATTGAATCATTTGTAACTAAATATTAAGAGAGATGAAAAATACATCAGTAAATTAACAGAATGACCAGAAGTTGAACTGCGCAGAATGGAGGTAGACTTGATGACCATTATTCACAACTCAAAACATGTTTATTGACTCTCAAAAACTTTTTTAAATGGTAAGGCCAATGGGGATTTCAAGTATCACTAGTTTAAACACCAAACAGTTAAACCTGTTCCCAGTACGTATTCAGCTATGTCTGGGTTAAACACAGATCACATCTGTGCTCAGTTGAAGAGTATCACTGTGTTTTTTAAATTGTTCCACTATCTAGGTTTTACAGCAAAACAATACTCTTTGGAAAACATTTTAATCCTGATAGGAGGAAATGCACACATTATCCTTGGATTCATTCATGCACTAGAGCATTAACTAATTAATTCTCTTCTCCATTTTGTAGCTCTTGACAAAAGTTTGCTAAAGTATTTAGTAAAGTGTTCTTGATGCAGTGCAGTCTGAGAGATCAAAGATAATTGGCGTTCTGGTTGTGCCTTTATCCAATGAAATGTGAGGGGCTATGGCAAAAAGAGGCTCTTCTTGCAAAAATTCAAAATGGACTTAATGCTTTCTAAAAAGTAGAGGGCAGAAACAACCTTAGACAGGTTGCCAGTCCACCACACACACTCATACACTTGGCAGCAATCCATCATAGGGCACACAGAGCCATGAGGCTGTAGTGCTAACCACTCCACCACTGTGCCACCCTGTAGCATAGCTAACTAAAATAATTCCTGATACACTGGTTTATTTTCCAGTTAAATCTCTGACATTATTGATTGGACTGTATGTAGATTGAAGTACATTTGGGTCATTCAGAACATGACTTTTAATCCGAGCATGAACATGATCAAGAAAACCTCCAGAATTACGTCTCACACAGCAGATCAAAAATACCCAACCATAACATGCAATACACTGACTTTTGATCATGGAATGCCGTATACTAAACACATTTGAAAATGTTATAAAGACTTTTCATAATTAGGCTCATGGTCCTGGAACAGATAGCAATTGTATGCTTTTGTACAAGTGAATATAAATAAATATTAGATAGTACTGAGATCTAATTGTGATTACACGTGATTACACACTGTGAATCAAAAATGTACTTTCATGGAGTAAAAGAAGAAAATAAACTCAGTTAGATTAATTAGATCAATATGTATGATTACCATACACTGTAATATCTCAGTGTATACACTCACAAAAATGAGGGGGTATTTAATTATGAAATATTTCATTTTGAAATATGCCATAACTTTTGTGAACACTATTATATACATCAGGACCCGTCATCTAATAAAGTCAGTTAGGAAATATGTATAAATATATATATATA
>JAVSBV010000065.1:1939213-1953020 GCA_033117975.1 Parotocinclus spilosoma
GAGGACATGCAGACTCCACACAGAAACGACCCAGGTCTCTCCACCCTGTGATTGAACCCGGGACCTTCTTATTGTGATGCAGCGGTGCTACCCACCGAGCCACCGTGCTGCCCCACAGAAATATGAAAGATGTCTATGAACCCCATATTTGAGGTGACAAAATTCAAAAAGTAATTGTAAAGTATAATAAAGCCATAGTTTACTATACCATTTACAATAACTGTTTTGATATTCAGCCGTCATGTATAAGAATGTGTCCCTGATTATCCATTCAGGTCCTTTTAGTGATTGTTGACCTTAGATGACCCAGGTGAACCTGATGGGTAATGACTACCTGAGCCTGATAGAAATGGAACAATACCTGATGCAGTAACTAAATAAACACAAACACCGCAAACTTCAAGTGCTTCTGATTAAGCATAGTGAATTGTGCATAGATCAGTTTTATCAGCAATATGGTATAAGAAAAAAATAAACAAAGACAATGTGTCAAATATGAGATGACAGTAGGCTCTATGATGCTCTGTTCCACTGTTCCACAATTACATTTGTACATGTTTTCCCAAAAGGTAGAATGTTCAGAAAAAAAACTTAAACCAAATGATTATACTTGAACTACATGCTTACTTGCATTTAGTATAATTTTTTATGAATATGTTGTTCAATAATTTTGATCCAACCACCCGTCCATCCATATAGCTATCTAAAGGACACAAAAAGTGATGGCAATGTGTATAAGCCCAAGGCAGAATTTGTTTTATAATCATTCCAATTATTACATCTATCTATGTGTCAGTATAGAAGTTTTTGTATCTGTCTTCCTCTTTATCACACCTTGACAATACTATTGTTGAAAAATAAAAAACGATCAATGTTAATTTTGTCTTATACTCAGAATACATTGAATTCCATACCCATTCAATCTGCTCCAGCAGCACAGGGGGTCTGGCAGCACAGGGCGTAAGGTGCGCTACGCTACGCTAAACAGAGTTCCAATACATAGCAGGGCACATTCACACACCACTCAAACTGGGACATTTTAGAGACACAATATCTTTGGGAAGTGTGGGGAAACTGGAACAAACCAGGGATCTCTTGAGTCGAGGGTACAGCGCTGACCTCTTGCACCATCACTCCACTCACAGCAAAGTAATATAATGTTAAAATATTCTTTTATAGTATTATTATTAATAGTAGTAGTCTTATCCTGGAAAGTCTATATATGTGTAGCGCAGTTAGGTGTTGAATTAAGGATGGTTCAACCATCTAAGTTGTCTATTATTGATTTTGTTGTCATATTAACATCTGACAAGATCTTCCTTTAAAATATTCACTTAACACCGACACAAACAACTAAGGACTGACCAATCCAGTGTCTCTTTCTCTCAGCATCAACCGTTCGATAATGGCCGCCGCTTTATTGTTCATATCCTTCATTATGCTCTCAGCGCCATTTTGGGTTGTCCAGACTTGAGATTGCAGCCAAAAGGGCCTTGAGTACGAGATTTTTACTACTACTACTACTACGATTTTAATTAAATGAATTTGGTTATTAATGACGAGGTCACCGTGTTTTAACCACTCTATATTTTATATAGTTACATTATAATTCATTATATTTCCAATTTTTTATTTCACCAGACAATGTTCTTTGTGTCAGTATGTAAAATATGTCGGTTATTTGTGTTTGTATGAGAACAAAAATAAATTATTTTGTCTGAATTTAATACTCATTGTTGAATGAGGCTTGTTGCTAATACGACTAAAACCTTTGATACATACAAATTGAATGTATTTTTGGCTAATATATATATATATATACACTGTTATAAACAACTGTTTAGTCCACTACCACCAGAACCACCACCAATAATAATAATAATAATAATAATAATAATAATAATAATAATAATAATAATAGTGTTGTTGTTGCTGCTTCTGTTAGGTTGATGTTGTTTTTAATTGTTTTTGCTGTAAGCATAGATGATTCATTATTGGCTGCCTAAATTGTTGTGTAATTTCTAGAACAATCAACAATCAATTATTAACAATTACAGTCGACATAATTATCACATAATTATACCTTTATGATACTTCAGTCACTCTTTAATATATATATATATATATATATATAAAAATCACAGTTGCTCAGTCTTATAAATGTTTTATTTTCAGCTATGAAAATAATGTACAATAAATAATTTGCAATTTACTATTAAAGAATCTTAATAAATAAACTAGTTCTAAAATCCATCGCTAGGCGTAAAGCCCGTTTCCGAAGAAATTCTATAAGCAGTTCGTCTAGCATTATCATGACACATTTCCTGAGAATTCAACGATTGAGATTCACTCAAAGTATCTGCACATTCTGCAGTAAGTCGGCACAATCAGACAAAAAAAACAAGATCCAAAAAGTACCTGAAAATGGAAAGGGCCAATCCCGGTGTGGATTCTCTCTAACAGGCCATTGTAATACTGTGAACGATGCAAGTTGGAACCGCAATAATTTAACTGGAAGCTTTTTTTTTTTTTCTTTCTCGAAGGGTGTAGGTGAAAGAAATTCTCAATAGCCTACTGTGATGGGTTGCACGTCAATTATTATTTTTAATTCTTATTATAATTTACGGCCAGTCAAAATTGTAAATGCTGTAAATCTATGGTACAAAGAGTACTTGTAAACAAGTCAAAATCTTCTTCCGAGAAGTCTACGGGACTATCCAGAGAGCTTTGTAGGCTGGGTGATAAAGCGTCCGAAATGTGTAGGCAGGAGTCTGTGGAAAAGAAATTTAGATCGGGTAATGTGTTGGCATCCCGCGGCTGTATAAAGGCTGACTCTGAGCCTTCGTTGAGCGACTTCGCTATTGTAGCGGGGTTATCGGCAGTGGGCGTCGGGTACGGGGGCGAGTGAACCGCAGTATCAGAACCATCTGAAGACTCGGTGTGGATTGGCTGGCCGTCCGCAAGCGTGGGCTGGGTATTGTCTGTTTTACTCGTGAAGCATGAGGCTGGAGGGCACGATTCGCCCTCGGAAGGAGCTGCCGTAGTGTGTGCGATCGGACCCGGCGCTTCCGTTGAAGGATTCGAGTAAGGCGAAGCGTCGTCGGTGCCTTCGAGGGTCTCGAAATTGCTTGATTCGCCCTCCTGTCCATCTCGGTGCTGCGTGTTTTGCCGCTTGTGCTTCATCCGCCGATTTTGAAACCATACTTTGACCTGGCGCTCGGTTAGATCTAGAAGGGCGGCGATTTCCACCCTCCTGGGCCGACAGAGGTATTTGTTGAAGTGGAACTCTTTTTCAAGCTCCAGCAGCTGCGTGTTGGTATAGGCTGTCCTCAGACGCCTCGAACCGCTGCCGTTGTCCAAACCAACTTGTAAATCTGTACATTGAAAAAAATGAACAAAAACTAAGCTCGCAATAGAAATATGAAATAGATTTTCACTCCAACGTGTTAGAATCAGAACACTAGTGGTACGCTATGGGGTTCTGAGGTTTGGTAATGCTCAGTGGAACTGCAAGCAAATATGCCACTAATCCCTTTCTTTTTGTTCCACTGCTTTCACATACACTTGAGGACTTCATGCGAAATAGCAGCCTAAACCACGACACAAGTTTATGAATAAATAACCCTTAAGACAACGACTGAAATTAAATATTTAAATACTAAACAAATTATGTCTATATAAACAACCGCTTTTCCAAGGCAGAATACACATTATCTATATAGGTTATAGAACACCGATGTGGGGGAGGGGTAATATTGATATAAGCAATTTAACTTTTATTTTTGCTGTTTCCAATGTACACGGTGCAAAGTATGAGCAATGCATGGTTCTAAAATAAAATAGAAACCCATTTGAAGAATCGTTGATTATATATCTAAGACCAATGTGGCGCAAGCAGATGCCTGTTCGCCTGATCCGCAATTTTTGCAATTGTTATCTATATACAGTCATTATTTTAGTAAAATGAAAGACTGGTAATATTAATACATATAAAATATTGAAAAGGTAACGTATCCTGCAATGATTTGCCACCGACGATGTTAACTCCCATATAGCATCAGTTTTGTTTTCATATTAAATTCTACATTTAAAAGTTAATAAACCTTTTAAATATATATACATTTGATATGCACTGACCTATGGGGGAATCGAGTCTTGCAGCGTTGAAGCTAGAGGATGCTGGCGAGGGGGAGGCGGCTGCAGTGGCTGCAGTGGCTGCTGCTCCAGGCTTGGGGCATTTCTTCGACGATTTCTTTTCTTTCATCCATGGGAACTCATGGGCCGTGGCTGAAGCTGGGCCCTGCTGCTGCGTTGGCGGCGTGGTTTGAGTACGGAGCTGGAGGCCATTAGAGACGGTTCGCTTTTGGCTTCTCGGTCGCGCCTGGTTGCCTGTGCAAGGGCTCAAGCTGGGGATGGTGTGCTCGAAAGGAGGTGGAATTACTGTCGAGTCCTTGATTGATGAAGTTTGAAATGACTCCAGGACAGCGGGGAAAGACGTCAGGCACTCAGCAAGTGAAGGCTGGCTGTTGATGAACCCAATCTCCCTCTCAAATTCAAAATTCATCGCTTTGCCTAAGTGAGAAGGGAAGGCAGCGACACCAAAATGCGCAAAAATAACATCCAAGAGGAACGGTTTTATTTTTGCTCTCCCTCTACGGCTGCATTTGCGGGCATTAATAATTGTGTATATTGGTGATATTACTAGCGTATGGGGACCAAGATGTACTAAAGCGAGGACTATGGGCGAATTTGCAGCCAATTCCTGGTCACATGACTACTCTCGGCCAATGGAAATAGGGGCCTCGTACCAATACAACGAATTATTTTCTGTATTGATCATATATTCCATATCATATATTCCCCGTGTTAGCATGGGTTTGTATATGACATTTTAAAGAATTCACGGTTGCCATTTGCTTGATCAATGCCATTTTGCGTGGGTGGGAGACATCAATAGCTTTGTGACTGCAAATGTCTGGGTGATGCAAGCCTCATGGTGGCCGTTAGAAGTAGCCTACAATATGGTTAGCTACTTATTTTACCGAAGGTCATTAATCTTTAACGTTTTGACATGAGTAGCAGACAACAAATGTAGTCTACATATTCAGAGTTTCGTATATAGCGTCTAAATAAATAGAAATAAACCAGATAGGCCTTGGCTCGGAGCTTTATTTCTTGGACTGATCATCACTGCACCCGAAAGAAGCGATTGCGGCTTGGTTTTGTTGTTTAGGGTTAATTTACTGCTACCCTGAGCGGACTTCTGAAAAATTGGAACCTATGTGTGCCTAAGGTTTGAATACAACATTTTTAACTGACATTAAATTCTATTTATATTATATTATTATATTATATTTTAAATGCATGTGGTACTTAAATTTTCTCTAATATGTTTAAAATGTTAATCGAGAGGTTCACTTTAAAATGTAAAGACTCTCCAGTGTAATGAGAGAAACCAACTGAGAACATTTACATAGTTAACAGACGTTTCATATCTATTTTACACGTTTTAGAATAAAAAAAAATACATTCGCTTATTGCAAGAAATAACGTTTTGGTGAAACGGAAATGGAATAAGATATAGGGAATTCTGCATTTAAGTAGAGAGGTAGTAATAGTGATCAATCTTTTTTTCCGGCAAAGCGCTTGACAGGAACCACCCTCAGGAATTCGACTCTAACCTCCACGACCACAACAAAGAAAACGCATTTCCTACGTATCGACTTGGGTATCTTAAAAAATATATATATTTATAGTAAATAGCTTATATGCGCCTAAAACTTATATTTTCCAGGAGTAAACAGTGGTGCTGTGTGTGAAGGGCCTAGACGTATCTCCATAACAAACTCAGATTTATTGCACTTACGCGTATTTTCGTCGGTTTCTCAGTTGGAAGAAGCAGATGAAAACACACAATGTGCGTGGGTGTTCGGGTATTAAAGGGCTGTGCAAACTAGTCAGTAAGCGGGAGACCTACAAATAAATGGTTGTCTGTTCAAGAGGCCCACTACCAGAATGGAGTTTACTACATCGATGTCTTTAATCAGAGTTAGAGGACCTATTTTCCCAATAAGGATTATTTTAACATCTGCGGACTATATTTCAAAAACGGTTATCTATCTATCTATCTATCTATCTATCTATCTATCTATCTATCTATCTATCTATCTATCTATCGGTGTATCTGTTTGTGCACTGATAAACAAATTGATTAAAATATCTGACATTTACTTACTACTTTATAACTATTTGTAATTACTTACGTAATGATTAATCTGCGTTCGTGAACCTTAAGTTGTATATTTACTATTTTTCTAGCTTTAACAAAGTGGCTAATTCTTGACGACGATCGAATACCATTGTAACCACTCCCTCTTTCAGTCTGGATATCAATGCAGTTTGCAAAATCGAGTTAAACGTTTTATATTAGTGAAGTTAAAATGGCTAATAATCGTGGTGCAATGTGATCACTATTTTGGTGTTAATTATGTTTCCAGCTTAACACATTCTACACTTTTTTTAAAATGGAATTAGACAAATATTGAATTTAAGCAATATTTCAAAAGAGATGCATATTATATGTGCTGTGGTTGAAGTTCTTTAATAGGCCCGTTCAATAAACAAAACAAAAAAACATTTAAATCTCCTTTTTATTCAGTATGTTTTTGACCTCTTGACTTTTTACTTTTTATGACGCAGTGACTGGTTCCTCAGATATTTAGCTGCTAGGAAGGACTGCAGTGACCTCAGATCACGTGACAACGCTCTTTTAGACGCTGGGAAAAGACATATTACACGCATGCGTGTGTGGCTCTGCGCGCGCGCCTGTACCTGCCTATCCGTGTTGAGAACCAAAGGTTTACCCAAAAACCCACTGTAAGGTAGCAAATCATGCGTGCGTGGTACAGTGGTACAAGAATAAAAAATTAATAACATAACATTTTATTAAAGAATTGTTTAACAGACAGCGCTTAACAAGAAATTAAAGTAGCTACAAATAACAAATGACGTTTTCGAGGAAAAAAAAAAAGGTTTTCTATACTGTCTAACTTTTGACTATACAGGAAGTTTAATTCCCTTTCCTTCGCACCCAGTACAATTCAAGTTGTGTACAAGGCTAAAGCAAATCTATACGATTCTCTAAAATACAATAACCAAAATTAGTTACAATGACAAAAACACAATGTTGTCTTTTTATAATAGGTAAATACTAAAAAAGTACACTTTCTCGATATAAATACATGGGGGATAAATAATACAAAAGAAAGTATTTAAATTGGCTATAACAAATAAATATATATTTATGAATGTTCATTTGAACACACATAAAGAAAGACGCTGATTGAAGGCCTTTCGCGTCAAAACAAGATTTACTTTTCCCTTACCCATCAAAATGTAAACTCTAAGTGCAAAAATGATGCCCAGGCTAAAATGCTTTAGGTGTAAAACGCAACGTTTACACCACTGCCTTGTATCCCGGACAAGCATTTTGTTCAGTTATACCCTGTTTCCACATTAAGTCAAGACATGAAAAATCTAGACCTTTCGCATTAGGCTAATGTAAGCAAACCCAAAGTCGAGAGAGCGACCGAGACAGAGAGGGAAGTGGGGCGGGGGAGTAGTGAAGGGAGGGGGAAGAGTCTTTTTTTAAAGGGGGCGGTCATATATTTACTAAATTCTCATGTGAATTATTTACCCTGTATGCGTTAAACGTTATCTAACTTCAAGTCGTTTCATGGGGGGTAGTCTATAGATAAATTGTGTATTTGTAACCTGTCTTGGCAAAACAGAACGCACGAATTCTTATTTTGCCTATGTTGCGTGGTTGGATTAAATCTTACAACCAATGTCACTTTAGGAAGTCCTTAAAATGGGTGTGCGGATGAAGTGAACGAAAAACAATCCAGTAGCTTCCGAACGTTTGTTTCAGGAGTTTAAGGCGACTCCCTATTCAGTACTACTACTTGGGAATCACTTAGGAAAGGCTGGTGACATCAACTAAAAGGAAGTGTAAAAAAACACAAGTCACAGTTACCCGTCTGGCTCTGAACTAATTGGAAGGTGTTTTCTAAAAAAAAAAAAAATGAGTGTACTGTCAATTAATGGAAAGACAACATTGACACGCACTGCAATATAGTCAGGAAACCACTGGATCATCTTTCCACCCCACTGCACCGTCTCATGGGTTTGTGTTTTACTTTCTCTTTACTATCATTGCCCCCTAACCTGTTACAGGTGAGTCAACTTGGGTGCTTCTTGAATTCTACCCTGAGAAGGATGGTGCACTGAAAGATCCGTGTATGTCGGGTGTGTATCGCACGGTCCGTGGTGTTGGTTAGCCGACATCTGTGTGGCACCGTTGTAGTCCATGCTGGCAGACTGGTGGTGTGGCAGGTGATTGAGGCTGTACATAGAAGGTCCGGTGGTGGGTATGGCATCCACATAGTTCCCTCCCACATACACAGGGCTGCCCTGGATGTTAGGGGTTCCATAGTTGCCAGTGTTACCCTGTAGCCCGTGTGGATCGTATTCTGGTCCTGTGTTGCCGTACTTTTGTTGTGAAGGACAAGCTTTCATAGAATTTTGATAGGATGTTGACATAGCATAAGCATTTTGATGGGGTTTATTGAAAGATGGCGACGGTGGTGCGTCATAGCTTCCCATTGTGTGCATGGAGTTCATAAAACTGGCGGATGACTGCATTGGGAGCGGTGGGCTTCCGGTCGGGGATGGTCCTCCAGAGGAGGAGCCCATGCCTTTCGACTTTTGGTCCTTCTTGTATTTCATGCGTCGGTTTTGAAACCAGATCTTTATCTGCCGTTCACTAAGGTTGAGAAGATTGGCCATCTCTACACGTCGAGGTCGACACAGGTACCGATTGAAATGGAACTCCTTTTCAAGCTCCACAAGCTGTGCGCTCGTGTAAGCTGTGCGTGCTCTTTTGGAAGCCGCGGAACCCGGAGGGCTTTTCTCGCCGCCACTGCTCTCCGCTGGGGTGGGAATGAAATAAAACATAATTACTACATGCGGCAATTGAATGCATCGTTCCCCTTAATAAAACAGGCCACGAAAATGTATCCCCTTGTGATATTGGTTGTCAACACTTCATAACTGGCATTTATTAAAAGACACGTGCCCTAACACTGACCGTGTGTATGTAAATTGAATCACGACCAAAAGCCCATGGCCAAAACCGAACTGTGCAGCAAGCTAGATCTGATTTGTTAATTGACGTCATGGCGTTCTGCTCACCGTGTGAAGATATTAAAAGTATCTATAAATTCGTCTAGAAACTTGTATAAACTGATTCATTTATGCACAGAGTAAAAGAGGGACGGGGCAATAACTAGCACCTTTCTAATTTCAGTTGTGCATCGTTTATTTTAACATTTAGATTTCAATATTTTAACATGGATGTCGTAGCTATTAGATTTTACGGCCCTAAGACGCATCCAACCGCACCCAACATCAATTCGTTTGAATTCGTTGAGTATTCTACTATAAAGGATTTTTTTAAATACCCCAATATCTAATGTACTATTCAATCCATGTCCAATTTAAACTGGAGTACACGCACACGCACACGCACACACACACACACGTAAGTTTGTGTTTATCATTATATAATTGTGTGGACTACTATTTCTTGCTGTAATATTATTGCAACGAAGCAATGCTACACGAAAACATAACCTTGGCCCTAACTTCATTAAATGAAATATTTTGGAGAGATGTTTCATTATATGTGAAACAGCAATTGCCCTTTTCGAGAGCAGCAAAATGTCCTCACAAGGTAAAAAAAAAAAAGATATTTCAATCAAGTTAGGGAAACTTGCTTCTCACAATGAATTATAAACGTGACACCCTCTTAACACACACACAAACACACCGTTAGCTGAGCTTGAGCTGGGTGAGCTGTTTTTTTGCTTGGTATTCTGACGTGACTCTTTCATCCAGGGGAAGATCTGCTTACTGATGGTCTGGTTTGTGGTATGTGTGGACGACTTTGTTGAAGATTTGGTGCTTCCACTGCTACCTCCACCATTGCTGCTACCACCCGTCTGCTGGAGAGCACTAGAACCAGTTGGGTTCACAGTGTTTTGAGGAGGGGAAACCTGGGGAGCTGGGTGGTGTTCAGGTGGCAGACTGCTCCTCATGCAGCTGCCATTGAGCTCTTTCATCTTGGCATGTTGTGCCTGTGTAGGTGTGCTGGTGCCAAGCGACTGCAGAGAGCAGGCAGACCTCTGATAATCGCCCTCGTGATGTGCTGAGCTCTGGAAAGCCGTTGACTGGGGCTCAAAACCAAAGCCATTGGCCCCCTGGTACGAGTATCCTCCGAATAGCGTTGAGTTGTCGTAGTAGGTGGTTTTCTGCATTTCCAAAAGTCGCGTTACCAGCTACCAGGGTCCTGAAGACCTTCTGGAAGAACATTGGCACTCAATGTCACGTGACGATCTTTTTTCCAACGGTCTCTTGAAAGCTGACCTGAAAGGTTATAAGAAGCACATAATAAGAGGGGCGCGAGGTAAATCCATCTTACTACGCTGAAAAGCGCCATGACATGAATAGCGCGTTCCCACAACGCGGGTTGCAGATGCTATGTCGAGCTGCACTTTTATTATTTCTATCACACATACATGTACACATACATGCACAGTTAAGATATATCTCGGACGATTTCTCCATGAACGCATTTCGTCTTGTTATCAGAGATACACGAGAGAGTTTTGTCAACAATGTATATGTAATAATAAAGACACTTATTTGTTATTCGTATTTATAATAAAGCCCCTTGTTTGTGTCCCGTATTAAAACAGTCTAATAATGTATTGTTTTTATGTACCAATAAAAATAAAATACAATATTAATTAAATGTTTAAGACGATATTAGGTTAACTACACTGGTATTTGTATTATTTCCTACCCCAATATACTTTTACGCTTAGAATATTACCCAAATTAAACCAAATAGAGCATTTATATTCTTAGTTCTAAAACGCATCGGAGGCTAATAAATTACCTGGACTCTACAAATTGGTTAGCAGCTCAGACAAATCAATAAAAATGCCCCTTACACAGAGACCATTTCCACGGGGGGTTCTCTAATTACACAATTTGGTCAACGATAAAAAAAAAAACCTGATAACTTGCATTGTGTTCCAAAACCCTCTCTAGATCTGATTCATGATGGTCTCTGAAAAATCTAGTCATGGGTGTTCAAGATCTCCTGGTGTTAGTTTAGTTGAAAGAACAGACGGGGAATAATAGTTCCAGTTATAATCTTCTTCTCCTCAAGAGGGATTTTTAAAAACATGACGATCTTAATCGTGAGTCGTAAGTCATGGAAAGCATACTCCAAACTCATTATGTTTATTTACTTTAATGTAAGCGAATACGACACATTAACTATTATATGCAAACAAAATATTTAAGTACTTTAAACTGCTAATGCCAAACGTGACAGAAAATGTAATGCACACATTTGTTTAATGTATATGTTATTTAAAAAAAAGACTGCCCCATGAAATAAATAGTTCAATCGCTGTGTGGCACACTGGCATAAATAATCATTTTGAGTAATATGCTCCACGTGGATAATATTCTGTTCTGGTGTTTAGACTGTTTCTAGTTGACCACAGAAGCTTACTACGCACTTTCTTATAAACTGAATAGAACTACCCATGTATTAATGGAGGTAAAAACGAATTTTAATAACCACGACGGAATTACAGAGAGTAGAAGTGTTGAAATGCTATACATAAATGGGTAAGGTTTGTGTGTCTGTTTATATAACTAAGAGCCTGAACTACAGCTTTTGGACATCAACTCTCAACACGTCACAAATGTAGCTCATTTATCTTCGAAGGAGACGGGCGGAATCCTAATCATTTACTCCAAGGAATTGTTCAGAGCAGCGATAGAGAGAAGGGGGAGAGGGAGGAGGGAAAAAAACAAAAGGTATTAGGCCTATATATATCAAATCATATCGCAGTTCCATTTAATGGAAGACGTAATGTCCTTGCCCTCTTATTATGGTAACACAATAACCAACTTTTTTTCTGTACATTCCACCTTAACACAATAATGGAGTCAAGCGCGAACGTGGTTGGAAGAAAGAGGCCAACCCGTGAAACGTAAACAAAACAGCAAGGGGCAGAATATTGCTCGAGTGCCCTTCGGCTATCGGATATAGACATTAAAAAAAATCCAGAAAGAAGAATCGAAACGATGAATTCACAATACATTTTCATATGCACCCAACGATAAATGCACTGCACAGCATCAATATACGAAGCCTGTAATAAGATATATAAGGCCCAGGATATGCGATTCCGATATTAGACAAAATAGCACAGTAACAGAGACCGCTTGGGGTGGGAAATCGTCAAATTATTTCCGTTTGTCGGTTAGCTGTACAACTGTATTTAGCTCTATTTAACATGCCTTTTATATTGAGCTGAAATTTAAAAAAATGCCTTATTTTTAAGGGCAAAATAAAAACTAAAACGATTCCGATGGGAGGCAAAATATGAGGTTGAGAAAATAAAAATTGTTCGGCAAGAATAAACGAATGCGATGGAAAGAAAGACTGCTGCTGTGTTGAACTCTTCATGAACCGCATTTGAAGTCGTACGGTCATAAATCACTAGGACACACATACCGCCATTCACAAACTGATAGCCTATTTAAAACCAGCTTACCTTAGCCTCTGACGAGCGACTTCCATGCAGACACCATCATTTTCGTGTACGGCCAGCGTACAGGGAATGAAAAAAAGCCAAAGGCTCGTCCCTTTAAGGTATTTTAGCCAGCCAGCCCGTGTCATACGGCGGGAACGGTGAGCACGGTTGGCCCGCACCACAGTGCGGGCGGTTCTGTTTAGATCCCCTTGACTGTCGTAATAGGCAGACGGTCTAAACATGAAAGACTGGAGGTATGCGCGGAGAACAGCAAATGGACAGGCAGCACTGCTCCTGGCTGCCCTGTCGACTGGTACGCCCTATTCGCTGATAACAATGGCCTCAGATTTCGCTTTCTTACTCTCCTCTCCTCTTCCTCACGGTGAAAACACGACCATCATAATCCGAACGGTGCACCCGACTCCCCGCCGTTACAATTTCGCGTTGCAAGTTGATCCCTGACATTTGTTCGCTCAGTCATCGCCATTTTACTCCTATTTAGGTGGATTATTGTATCGGAAGCACAGGCCTTTCCGGCTATTTGGAAGTAACGGGGCTGGCTTTGGATATGCCAGGCGCGAGCATTAATCCGCATCAAACAGCGTCACCAGTGAAAAATTATGTTAATTGCAGGCAGTCAGGACAGGAAAAGACCCTGCGCGCGCAGAACGAGTTCTAAAATTCTATGAGCTGATGTGTCACACTACGCCAATGTTCATTAGTTAGGATAGCAAGAAGGCACGTGTAAAAGTACTTGAGAAAAAAAAAAAAATTTGATTTCCATAGAGTACAAAAGTTAAATTACTAGAACGTGCCGTTAACTCAGACATGATTGTCTGTAGTATTAATGTTGCTATATCTGTGCCAACACACCCAACTAGTAGAACTTATGCGCAAAATATAAAAACAGGTGGGGAGGGGGCTAGAGAACAAGAGAACAGACAACAGGCGGACTTGAAAGCGAGGGAGGAGTGTGAAAAAGAGCACAGAAAAAAAACAACCTGTGATTATGTTGTATGTATAGTTCCGACGAGTTCTGAATATATAGGCCTAGGTCTTACAAAGCAAAGCACTGTAAATGAGGGATTCCTCATTCACATTAAGGGCTTTTGATAGAATGCATATAT
>JAVSBV010000065.1:1962964-1975464 GCA_033117975.1 Parotocinclus spilosoma
ATATATATATATATATATATATAAAATATAATATATAAAATCAATATAAAATAGGTACAAATAAATTTAGAAATAAACTGAACAAGTATTTACAGGAATGTAAGACCAAAACAACGTTATATTGTAACTTAAATTCAAACGACATAATGGGCTTTTCAGACACACGTGCATAATGATATGGAATGGTGAAGATGAACAAATTTGAATGACATTTAGGATAACATCGTAAAAGTAAATAGCCAAGCAATTAGCAGTTGCCAAGCTCGGATGAATGGCGCCGGTGGTACGCATGTGTTTCCCCGATTTATGCTATACTCACAAGCTCCAGACGGTGAGATGCTCCCCGTCCAAATTTGTTTTATTGCAGCCTCGATGACGGTCTCTGCCTTGGTTTTTTTCGCTCTGCTATAGGGCTTGTTTTTAAAAGGACAGTTGAATTTCACGTCAGACACTAGGAGACCATGTCTGCGATATTCCTGACGAATACATATCTATCCTGCAACCACTGCATTAATTATTTAATGAATCACGTGACTAGGAGGGGGATGGGGTACCTCAGCTTGTACGCGCTCAGGACCACTATAACCTAACAGTGCACAGTTAAAATCTTAAACTGCTTTTCTATTTTGTATAGAAACATAAATAGGAAGACTTAACGAATATATATTTCATGCCATTTGAATGAAACTGTGACATTTATAATACTAAAACATGGGATTGATAGGGATTTTGAGGAGACTTGAATTGTAATTGTCTTTCCTCTCTATCTGATATAGATTAACAGCATTATTTCAGTTTTTAGATAACTTTTCGTCCTCAAAGCCGTTTTAGACGGTTGCTCTACGAAATTTGGGAAGCTTGTGTGAGCTTATATCATCCAGTAGTTTGCGCAAATTCTCTCAGTTGTATTGTTAAAACGTTATGTATCTATAACGGGACGATGTTCCGCACATGCATCGAAATTCTAAAAAAAAAAAACGAGCTTTGTCTGGGAATTAAATGTCATGCTATCAAGTGCTCTGACGAAAGAGTGCTGAAATTACAACTGATCACATTCCCACATTTCACCACTACATCTATGCCAGTAAACGTAAGACGTAAACGTAAGTAGATGATTAATACAGTTCCGAATTAAATATGTGCGCAAAATGTGGTGTGATGATTAGTGCAACTTTACCAGCTAAATTATTCAGTTATCATCGAAAAGGGTTTAAACATTTATGGGGATCAAAGACAGTTAACACGTAACGGAGAGAGGGAATCTGCCTTTAGTGTTAGAAAGCATACCGACGTGTAAAAACCATACAGCTCGACCGAAACAATAGACATGGTCCACAGTCATACGAAACGTCAGTCAGAGATTGTAGAAGGTCAAACAATGACAATAATTGCTGAAGGCATCGAAAAGTCTACCGACGGTTTATATATGTCTTCTTTTTCACTGAAAAGCTGTAATAACAAGTCGGAGCATCTAAAAGATAAAGTAATGTACAAAATCCACATAATTTGATTTATATTATCCGATCAAACGTATAGGTGCTTTAAACAATACTGCATCTTTATGGCATTACACCAAGGAATTTTGGGCACGAAATTAGTGCGCAATTAAATATGAGAGAATATCAAAGTGTAACGCCAACACATTATTATTATTTGTTATTATTATTATTATTATTATTATTATTATTATTATTATTATTATTATTATTATTATAAAGCTGAAGAGTTTGAACGGATAAAGCACATTTAACTTCTCGGTAAGTGATACATAGCAAATTGATTTACGGCGACGAGCACTCCTTGTTGTAATTGTGGACCGTAAATCTGTCAGCTATAGTGGAAGCCTTTCTGCAGTATATTCTTCAGAGAGAAAGACGCTGCGGGATAGCAACACGTCATCTAGTACGTTTCGTTAATACGCGTTTTAATTGTGTTTGTTTAACTGTTCCTTTAAATCGGAAATAAAATAACGCACATATTCATTTACAAATTTTTCATTTTACAATTGCATCCAAGATTTTTTTACGAGGGCTGGGAGTTTGTCTTTGTAATTGTATTTTTATTTTCAATAAATTATTGATCTATGGCCATCCTTTAGATATATGTATTATTATTATTATTATTATTATTATTATTATTATTATTATTATTATTATTATTATTACCTTTCATACTACTAACGATTGTAGTAAAAACTGTAAATAATAGTTTATAAATTTTAATAATCTAACAAAGTGATATGGCATCGCATCTGCATTAAGCTGTTAAATATATTTTAATATAAAATATTAAATCAGTCTCATATTGTGCAATAAAATCAACAAAAATACCTTATAAAACGGGTATCATTCCTTTTTGCTATTGGTAAACGTAATGGAATTGGTATCACAGCAAACACTGATTTAGTTAAATATTTATATCAAACAAAGCGCGCCAGGTTTTGTTTTAAAGAGGGTAAAAAATTACCCAAACATTGCATCGCATCCTTCATCAAAAAGCACGCCCAATACAAATTTGATAAATAGTGGTAATAAGCTGCGTGATAATAGTTGGAGAAATTAAGCTTAAGTCATACAGACGCAAACGAAGATTATGGGGGTAGGATGAAACAGGGGTTCGTTGTTTAACAGTCGCGCTTTACCTTGCCTAAAATGTGTCGTTTAATAAGATACAGACACAGACACGCGTGCGCGCGCGCGTCCACACAGTACGTGGCACAAAGCTGGCGCGCGAGGGCCATATATCTCTGTGACTACGCGGGGCTGACCTCCGCTCTGCGACTTTCAGAATAATAATTCAGCAAAGCGCGATTTGTTCCACAATTAGCGGCCTGAGCTAAAACAGGCACCACGCAACCACAGTGGTGTCACAGGGCCAAGTGTCTACGTTCCCCAGCAAATCCTGGAGGGCTTTAAGCAAGCATGTGAGCATCAAAATAAATAAAACTAGCCAAGGGAAGGGTATGGCTGACACAATGTGATTTTCAAACCAAAGTCTTTGTTGCTTTCTTGCTCACAAACTAAATTCCAAATTTCGCTCGACACCTGTGAAGCTGTAAGGAGCATGGCGACAATGTGTTGAATATGTAGTATGCAAAGAAAAAGTTGATGCAAGAAAGACGAATCAGTAATGTTCTGGAAATGTTGGCGAGGCTGTGACTCCTGTTGTTTTAAGAACCCCGTTCGTTTACATGGCTGTCTGAGGAAAGAGATAGCACATTGCCCTCAGGTTACAGTGCACCGACCGGGCTGTTATGACAAACTCGCCCCGGGCCTTTGCTGACCATGTAACACACAGCAAAGTCGAGTCTGCGGCAGGTCAAGGGTTCTAAAGGGTCAGTCTGTGCCTTCAAAACAGACCTACTCGGTCAGAAATGTGTGTCCCCTGGATGAACCCATTGCAACCATGCTGCTTGCTCCAAGAATTGTTTTTACCCCTAACCCCTCAACATGTCCTGCTACAAATTTGTTTTATTTTTTATTTTTAGCATTTACCGCTCAAACTTTACTTTATGCCCCACGGTCCACAGAGAGATGGAGACGCCGTAAGCTAGAACAACTAGCTTTTTTTTTCAATAAACGATAGAGATTGATTCACAGAGGTTAAATGACGGTGTGTAATATCAGACGCAGTCGTGCTCATCTAAGCACACAAAGACACACAACAGCATTGAAGCAATTTGCTACATGCCGTTTGTTTTAGGCAAATTGCTCTTGGTTTCGAAACATTCTCCTCCGTCATTTCAATTATTTTCTTACCAATAGAGCATTCGATAATTCATTAGATGCCGGCCGTTTTTGCACCTGTGTGCCAGTCATGGGCTTTGAAAGAAGAGAACTGCAACGTAGTGCAAAAAGCAATATGACTTGCAAAAGACACAAACACAACCATATACTATAGACCTTATGCGAGCAACATATAACACCAACAAACTGCCAAATTGCATCTGAAGGCCTTAAGGAAGCAAAACGGAATCTCTCTCTCTCTCTCTCTCTCTCTCTCTCTCTCTCTCTTTCTCTCTCTTTCTCTCTCTCTCTCTTTCTCTCTCTCTTTCTCTCTCTCTCAAGATTCAAGATTAGAAAGTTGGTTTACTGGCATGACAAATATAAACAGTTGAATTGCCAAAGCTCTGCTTCTCTCTCGACAAATATAATTACACTAAACATAACTGAATTCGTTGATACCATTAGGGGAATCGGGACAACAACAGGTAGATTTTTTTCAGATCGACAAACCCCATTTTAACGTAACTATAAATATAGAACAGGCGTTTTCTAAAAGTATTCCCTTTATTTCACAATAGCCCGAAAACAGGCGGAAGGCTATGACATTTTAGCTGACCTCGACTCTCACTGGCTGTGAGAAGATGGTTACTCGAAAACTAAACCAGGTACATTACCTTTACTGCTGACATCTTCAGGATGAAGACTTTCCCTTGTACTATCATTTCTTGAGTATTTTAGTTCATGTGACATCCCTCTCCCAAAAGTTTTCTTGTGACATGACTTGGTGAATAGATGATGGCAGAGAAAGGAGGGGGTACTTCAAGTGTCCTCCAAGATTTCACTGCCCTCCTAGCAGAAGGTCCATGCAGTTGTGCTGCCGAATAACAATAGAGAGAAGACTTGCTTAAAAAGAAACAGTGATTAATGATTTTTCTGTATAATTCGCACATTTGTCTTACGGTCTCTGTCTACAAATAATAGCGATGAACTTTAGAAATCACTAAAAGAAATCCTTTCCCCCCGTACAAACCTCCCTGGCCTTAGCTTTTTAAAGTCTTTGACAATAAAGATGCTACTCTCCAATGCCACACGCAAATGTATTTGTTTATGAGCTACTATTTTCTTCAGGGAACTAAACTCTATATGCTGCTTTCATTATTAGATATTAGCCACTGGAACTTAAATCGCAAGGCTAGGCCAGCGATATGATTATGTTGACTTAAAATGCGTATTCATTAAACAAATACATGTTTCCTTACAAGACCTATCCATGCGTTCAAATATATAAATAAATTAATAGTATACTGTCTATGACCCCATCCAATATAACAGGTTAAATATGTGGTGTGTAAATTTTGAAAAGAGCAATAAGTCAGAATTAAAAGCTGAACAAACATAAATGTTTGGAGCGTTTGTTTATGATTTTAAACATACCTTAAGGTCATACTTTTGTTTAAAGTTCAGATGTGAAGGCGATGCTATTTTCTCCGGTTCTATATTTTCGATACCTGGTCTAAGAAAAGAAAATGAAAATTAATACAAGGGCTGCGAAATCCAAAAGAAGCCATTTGTCTTCTTGATTATCTATTTGGTTGTCAGAGTTTGAGCTATGGCACTGGCCCTCTCCTTTGCAATATAGAAAATCACAGCTTTCGGTGGCAAACACATTCGACATCTTTGTGCAAAAATTACATTCTTTAACGCTCATAGTCTGTTCCACATTAATTTTGAATAGGAACGCACATCTTAACGAACCATGTCGAAATAAATAACACATAGTCAATGCCAAGGACAGTCAGTACGAAACACATTTAGTGAAGAAAAAAAAACTACCGAGCTCTTAGTTCGCGATAATAACAGAACATTTGATTTTGTTAATAATATGGCATTTTCAACTGATATTGCAACATGAGAGTACGGGATCCACGTGTTACGAAATTTGACGTCGAACCCCACAATAGGACATGACACAAGTAGAAAAAATATATTTTTATGATTTATTAGATTTCTATAGCTATTTACAAATAACAAATGTATACAGGAATAATCAGGAGGGGCAAAATACAAATGTAAACAAGATGAAAACATTGTCTATGTGACGACCTATCTTTGGAATGTAAAAAAAAAAGAAATGTTAAACGATCAAATATAAATACATAGAGGAGAAGAAGGAAAGACAAAAAAAGATAAAGATGAAATATGTGCATATGTTGTTTAGAAGTGAAATACAATCAAAAATAGAAAAGCAAACAAGCGTGTTGTCCATTCTTTCATGCAATGTATACAGATTCATCTGTACAATTGTGGCCACACATAGATTTAAATTACATTGCAACTCACAAATAAAGGCATATTTTGCATATATTTGCAATATAATCAATTTACTTCAACCGTGTAAATTCATAACCTAAAATCAACATCAACAAAATTGAAACTGAGGTATAGTATTTAGCAGTGCTTATTTAAAAGTCTGTTGCATTGTACCGGTTTTGGTTAAGTATAGGTTTATCTTCATTTAACTCACTTTACTTTCAGTTGAATTTTAAAAAAAGGCTTAAATTAGACATTTTGTAGATAACGCTTGATTCCAACATTTTCTAACTGAAATGCACCAAACAATTAGACATTAAAACGTGACAAATGAGGTTCCTGTATGTCGAGGTACAACTGGGCCTTACACAATCTGTTTCAGTCCCACTGCCAAATAAACATTTGATTTAAAACTAAGGTTATAGATAAAAACAAACTTCATGTTTAATTTAAAAAAAATAATATTCGGCTAGTCAGTAGACTAGAGGCCACAAAGAGTTAGAAATGACTCTTGACTAAACAAGAAGACTCATTTATTAAGCACAATGCTAGACGTCGAGGTAATGGGCAGGCCTACGGTTCATCCTTTGTACCATAGAGTAAACATGACAAATGGGGCTTCGTTTGGCATGATTAAAGATGAAACACGGATCCATCTTCGCCAAATCTGAAAACTGTCTGCTACCTTCTGTTGTTATGGAGGAGTCGAGGCAGCAGGCAAGAGATAAAATGGGAACTGGACTGGGACTGAGACCATCTGTGGAATTGTTTGAGTTACAGTCTTTTCATTCCATTTGTGTTTAAAGTACATTTTCTTTTCTCCCCACCTTATTTTCGGTCCTTGTCCTATGAATGATGGAAAATCTGTGTAAGCCAGTGTGGCTAAATCCTCGCACTTCACTCATGAAACTGCAGTCTTTGAATTTACAGTTTTTTAGACGTGAACGTCAACTATAAAGTCGGCAGAAGTCCATTGGCTCGACTTTGAGTACAGCCCAAGGGGCCGACACTAGAATTTGAGTTAGTCGAATTGCTGGAGCGGATCTTCGTGTTGGGAAGCTTATGGTCTTTCTTCCACTTCATACGTCGGTTCTGAAACCAAATCTTTATCTGTCTTTCAGAAAGGCAAAGAGTGTGAGCGATTTCCACCCTGCGCCGGCGAGTAAGATAGCGGTTGTAGTGAAACTCTTTCTCCAGCTCGAGAACTTGCTGTCGCGTGTAAGCTGTGCGAGAACGCTTAGGCTCTCCCCCAGAATAGTTCGGGCTCACTGTGGGGAAAGAGAGTGACACGTTAACTGTAGTCACAAAGTAACATATTAAAACGCACGGACATATGCAAGAACATTAACAGAACAGATAATGAACCCACATTATAAGTTATATACACTTTAGGAATCCGAATCACTTCAGGATTTTTAATTCACAAATATAAATACTAAATAATCCCAATCCTACTCCATATAATAGCTTATTATATATTCTTCACCTTTTAAATATGGAATCAGGGAAAATATGTTGTAATAACACCTTCCTCTAATATTTACAAAAGCAAACTCAAATCCAGTTTTAACGACAAGTTGTCTACGAGAAGGCGATACAATTAGAGCCAGCGTTTTACAAACAAATGCACTAAAGAAGGCATATTTGCACTCGTGTTAGCGCAATCGTTAATTATATGATAGTACAAGCCGAAACAAATTTACTTCCATTTACTTTGCCACCAGTACGTTTATAAATGTGATTTTTTTTTTTATAAATCTGTCATAAAACTTTTCATGAAGTGACAGGGAAATACGCGCTTATACATCTAGCCACTTAAAATCAGATTACATAAACATAAAACGTAACATATGGGTTACTAGAAGACTCATAAA
Organism: Parotocinclus spilosoma; assembly: GCA_033117975.1. Lineage (NCBI taxonomy): Eukaryota > Metazoa > Chordata > Actinopteri > Siluriformes > Loricariidae > Parotocinclus > Parotocinclus spilosoma. The sequence continues at coordinate 1,970,874 of JAVSBV010000065.1, forward strand.
ACCTTCCAGGGAAGAAATTAGAACGAGTAGATCGCACTGACTTCAAAGGTACTTTGAGAAGAAGTGCAATAAAAATTTATGGGGGGTGTAATTATATTGCGCTGCAAACAGTCGATCGTAAATCTCAACCAAGGGTTACCTCACAAGGGGAGCAATAGATTTAACACCCCACATTCGAAGATCTAAAGTGGGCGAGCGAAGCACAAGCAATTGAAGTTTAGCTGCACTTACCGATGTTTACGTGAACTTTTTTCATCCAGGGATATACCACGGGATCCTTCCGTGAAGTGGCCGATGGAGTGCTTTGGCTGATGGGAGTCTGACCGCAAGCAGGCGGAGGGCTCGGAGTTTCCGAGTCGCAGTGATGGCTTGGTTCTGGAACGGGGTTCGAGACTGCAGATGGACTAAGTACGTGACCCCGAGGAGACATCACTACGGCGGGCTGTCCGGGACCCTGGCACGACGAGTAGGCGGAATCGGCGCAGCCCGACCGTTGGTGGTAGATTAACTCATGCTGAAACGAAGGCTCCTGCCTCTGGGAGCTATAGTAGTCCGGAGAGTGACTAGGTAGGTAGTCACTCTGGGAATATTCCTCGCACGGTGGGAACTTAGGGTCCACATAGTTGGAGTTGATCAAATAGGAACTCATGGCCATTAATTTCTTTGAATTGAACACAAAATACACTAAAAAATTTTATGTATCCCTTTACTCGTTTTCCTGTTTCGCAAAACCCTCCTACTTTCTGTCAAGTGAACAAAGTTAGACGTCCACGTGACTGCAGGAGCCAATGGTGTGGATCCTTCCGAATTCCGGTTAAGGAAATGTGAATGGGTAGTGTAGAGTGCGTTCAATTATCAGCGAAAAGTTCGGGACATTAAAACAGCGCATTGTATTTTAATTTGTTGTTAGAGGCATTGGAACTAGAAATGAATACAAAAATCATATACAACAACAGACTGGAGTAAAATATTTACTTTGATAAAGACAAAGACCTCTGATCGCGCCCGGCGACTCCTCCCTGTTGCCTTCAGTACCCTGGTTTAATGACAAAATAAGTATCCCTTCTAAAATATATCTCAGATGTTCTGAACTTGAATATTACATTGTTTTGTTTACCAGTACGCAAAAAGCGCTACGAGAAACAATAATAGATGTTGCTCTGACCAAGCTTTTACATGCACTTGCTAATACGATAAGATAAGATAAGATAAGATAAGATAAGATAAGATAAGATAAGATAAGATAAGATAAGATAAGATAAGATAAGATATATACGTTGTTGTATTGGGTACAAGAAGTGTGACTCCCGTATTAGCAGCAATACCAGAATGGCTGTAGAATGGAGGTGGCGCGATCTGCGTGTCAGAGATAAATCTTGGCTTGTTTAAGATCGATAGAAAATTCATCAACTAATTCAGGTTGCAAAGCCCTCTAAATCAAAACTAAGACTTGAAACATTTTGCAGTCATTGCTCTCCAAAGAGCAAGTTTATCCTACTCTGCGATTTATGCACCAAGTATCATAATTGAAAAGCACATTACCATGAACATTGTCTGTTTGTATTCTTTCACTGATAATTGCATCCTATACCGTGCCAACCACTGACATGTAGTTCTAGATTTAAAAAAAATTAATTTATTTTAAATAAAGTCATAAAGAAAAATATGCAGTATTAGATGTGTTTACTAAAACCTGCTGAAGTAAATTATAGCTGAAAGAAACGGAGAAATGTACATTTAATTAAGCCTAGGGTATTACGTTGGATACATTGGGATCTTCGTTTTCCGATGATTTTCGTTGTGGTTTATATATCAACTACATACTCCCCTAGATACGAATTTGTGACCATGTGTCTGTTCACACAAATCCGGATCTACAGGGTATATATAGATGACAGGTGTCTTCTTGACAGACATTGAATGAAGTTATTCACCTTGATAGCCCCTCTTGATGTCAATGCTACACTTGGAGTAGCCTTCTGTTTATCAGTTATTAAGTTTAGACACATTTGTACAGTAACATGAACTCTACATATTTTCTCTTTTTTTTACTCATCTAATGGGTAGGCATGGGTAGACAAATTGTCTTTAAGAAATGAACGTGTGAAGTCACTTTTCATATGGTTACATTAGAAATCTCCAAAATGCATAACACATATACGAACGTGTTAAGGCAATCAGCAACTTCATTAAAACATTGATCTTTATGGTAGTTCATCCATGGCTATAAAGTTGAAGCACTTGATACGATGAATATATTTATAGCAGACGATGCCAATCGGTTATCTATATCTAAAGAATATCACAGTAGTTACATATAAGTAGATAGTTCTATCACATCAACCACATGGTCGTAAAATACCACTAAATAAAGCATATTAGATAAAGAGTGCTTGCTTAGCTAGGCAGACCAAAAAAATATTGTGTAATTGTAATGTAAAATACGTTTTCGAAACGGGACACTGTCTTCAGCACTGTGCTTTTTAAAAAACATTTAAAAACATACAAGTGGAGTGATTTAAATATGTATTCGAAAATAAGGGTTAACCGTTTCGTATTATGAAATTACATTTCAATTGTGAATAAAATAAAATAAAATAAAACTGAACACCTAATAAAACTAAAAGCTCGCAACGTGACTTCAAAACAGCGTCACTGCCCAAGTTTTAACACTGTTGTCGATATAGACAGCTGATGCAAAATAAATAAATAACTAAATAAATAAACACGCCCAGTCACTCTTATACCGACATTTGAGCTTTATATGATAACGCCACACAAATGTATTTCAGAAACCAATTATTTCAGATTTAAATTTTATAAATGCAAAATTAGCTATTCATTCTATACTTTACTTATAGACCTATATCTATGCAATTTTTAAAGATTTAAACCGACACACAGCACATGACTGATGACACATTTGTTGCTCATAGAAGATCAGTACAAAAGGCTCTGTTTTGTGTTATTTAACATACGCAATCCAACGTCTAAGACACAAGGCAAAACAACTTTGTACAGACCAGAAACTTCAGTACGATTTTGAATAAATAAAACCAATATAGCAAAAAACGAATAATTGTTTTGTAACCATATTTACACTTAATTATCTGACTCACGTTTAGAGAAATACATATATAATGCAATGATAGGAGAAATGATGCGTAGCACACCTATCCATTGTTGAGCCATTTGCTATTTGTTTGTTTGTTTTTTATGAGCCTTTATCAATTTCTCGTTTTTCTAACCTGAATACAAAACAAATTCACGTTGCATGTAAGTGTAAAAATGCAGCAGTCAAATCAGCAAGTGTGGGTAGCTTCTGAACAGATGTGTTACCACGGGATGCGTTGTGGTAAAACAATTCATGTTACAAATACAGTACCTTGAAACGTACAATAACCTTGAGTTTCCTCAGTTTAGAAACAAACAAACGAATAAAACAAGAGAAAGTTCAACGTTGCTGTCCACTCTAAACCTTTCACCCCCTGAAGTCCCCGACCTCGCCTTCACCCCATCTCCATCTCCATCTAAAAAGCACAGACCCCTCGTACCATCTGCCTCATTATGGGGTTAATGTGTACACCCACAGACATTTAAAGCCCAGGATTAGTGACTTTCGCCAAGGTAAATGTACACTGTATAAACGCATAAGAGCAACCATTCGACTCTGTGGGACCCGAACTCACAACTCCGTTACAAAAGGAGGGAGGACATACTAACCACCGTGCGCTAAGCACGTGGTCCGCTCCGGCAAAACACCTGCAGGAAAGAGCACGGCGATATGTAAATGAAGGGCCAGTTTCTTTACTTACTTTTCGCCTCCCCGCGTCGTAACTCGTTATTCCATGTTCTCGCTCTCGGCTTTTCAGCTTTCTCATGTGCAATTCTAATAGGACCGGGATGATCGTAACCGAACGCTTTCTTTCTATTCCGACGGTATCCTGTGCACCTCAGCCTAGCCCTTCTCTCTTTTCACTAACACCAGAGCCCGTGACCTCGCCGTGATACCTTTATCCGTGCAACTTCTTATTTCCGCCGTCAACATCCTTTCTCCCATTTACTTCAGATCTTCGTTAGGTAACCCAACTTCGATTACAAAAACAATGATCAAACAAAACAAAGAGCGACCAGCTTCGAACGAGGAAATGCTTTTGCTCCATCTGTTCCCCTGTGTCTTTTTAACCTTCGTTTTGGCAACGAGAACGTGTAGCTTCCTTGCACAACGGAGAGTGCTGCCTCTCAAAACAGAAAAAAATAATAAAATGCATGTTAGACTTGCTCCGTCGTGAGCACTAGACTACAATACCATTGGGCGCTTTAAGGCATTTTGTTTTGGACTCTCAAGTTTTCGTATTAATCTCGCACTTTGGCAGTCATTGTTAAAGAGCGAGGCGTGTCACAAGTCCCAGTACATTTTAATATTTGTTAGACGCGCTGACCTGCGGTTCACCCCTTCTCCGGGTCTCTCCCACTCACAACTTCTATGGTAATGCATGCAGAGTTTGCGAGCTCATACAGAATTGTGTTCAGGTCAGAAAAATAGCTTTAGGTGGGGAGGGGGTCATTATAAATGTTCTTTCAAACTAAC
>JAVSBV010000065.1:2016679-2026894 GCA_033117975.1 Parotocinclus spilosoma
GAGAGAGAGAGAGAAAGAGAGAGAGAGAGAGAGAGATAATATATACTGCTCAAAAATAAAGGCAATAATTGGATTTGTTAATATATATATATATATATATATATATATATATATTAGATAGCATTAAAATGGAAAAAAAATGTATGCACTCCACAACATCAATGGATTCCGAAATTGCTTCTAAACATCAGCAACAGACATAGTAAATGTAATGATTTCACCTAATTATCGTGTGTTTTTCTTTTAGAAGGTACGTTATGACATGACGGCATGTTATTCTAACAAAAACATTAAAAAACATTATCCAACAATAACTAAAAGCGCAATTTATTATCACTACTTTAAAATATCCAGCACTTGACAGAATGTACTTGAGATATAAATACCTATAATATATGATGTCCAATCCTGTTTACAAATGTTTGTCATGTTACATTATTATTTATGTATGTTTACACTATTTTTACATGTTGGGCCTTCACAAAGCCATCACAACATGCTACTTAAAAATATTCAAATTTAAGTTAAGAGATGAACAAAACCATTTAAAGTCACATCTTACATAACAAACTTTGAATGGGGCCAACTTGTAATTACAAATGTGAGACCTTATTTTTCGATGCGATCCGAGTCGGCTGTTGGCAAACGTTGCCCACGCGTTGTTGGGGGCCTTGCGTTTAACATTCTTCTCTTCCTGTGTCTTTTGCCTGGCATGTCCTCTGGCTACCTCTGTCCAGACAGAGGCCAGACTACTTACTGTTTACAAGATGTCTCAAGTTCAACTGCAAAGTCCGTAACAAAAGCCTGTCCGAGCGACAGACGGGGCTGGAGCAGAGGATAAATCATGGAGGGGAGTTTCGTGCGAGATTGATGGGGGAGGGGAGCTGGACATGAACTTGAGAGAGATATATTTGACATTCCTAAAGCGTACCCTGCTCCTAAAGGAGTACCATGGAACGGGAAACACGTGAAATATATTAAAGTGCCTGTAGTTATTCGCCAGCGTCAATGTTTTTCATAAATCCACATCCATGCTTTGTGTACTATAATAGTACAGTAATTTATTATTGAAAGGAAATTGTATAAATCTACACCAAAGCCACTATGATTAATACCAAAGAAAAAAATACTTCCACTTAGGGGAACTACAAAAATAATTCCTCTAGCGAAAACTGTGGTAGCCTAGCGGTTAAGGCACTAAACTCTAGACCTGAAGGTCCTGGGTTCGAATCCCACCTCTGCCAAAGCTGCCACAGTTGGGTCCTTAAGCAAGGCCCTTAACCCACAATTGCTTAAGTTGTAAGAACATATCACATGTAAGTCGCTCTTGATAAGGGCGTCTACTAAATTCTGTAAATTCACGAATGCATACCACATTAATTCAGCTGTATGAGCAAATAATGTATAATATAAATGTCCTAATGTCGCGACATTATATGCATATATGCGTAAGGACTAAGACCAGTCAATTGGAAAATGTTGACTTTCCAAATTATTGTAAAATATACTTGATCTCACCAAAGATAAGAGAGCGAGATGCTGGTTGAATCCATAATGTTTTTAAATAGTCCAATGACTATGTACAACCGATACAGTCCCAAAGCTAGGCGTTATCGTTAACAGTTATTGTGACATAGGAGTCTTGTGTATTTTTAGATATTTACAATCGTGGGACACAGTGTAATTCAAACGCCACGTGATCAGATGTTTAAACTGGTCCTTGCCAGCTGAACTGTAAAAAATGACAGTAACAGAGCAGGTTAATTATTATCAAAAGACAGTCATTCACCGTCCATAGCAGCTTCTTTCCCCTCTCATATTTTTTCTCATGTAAATATTTTTATTTTCGCTACAGGCTAGGCTAGTACATTTTAAATCATATACCTGGGGAATGCATTTTTCCACGCTAAACATTTGTCTTGTCAGTCGACTTTTGTCTGATTCGACTGTCGTGAATTTGCAAAGGAAGAACAGGAAACGCAATTTAAGCATCAGTTGAAATACAATTTTTATTTTTTTTAGAAAACTCATGTCAAGTTCAAATGTAACTAGAAGTGGGGAGAGGGACAAAATAATGTATTGCCTTTTCCGTTGTCACTGTGTGCGTAAAAACAGCATTCACATCTGGCTCAAGTAGTTTGACTAGTCGAGGAAAAACCTGACAAATCTTAAAGGAATAAACATTCAATTGGGCCAGTTTTAATATTTTGATTAGAACTGAAGCAAAATAAAAAAAAACCCTAAACGGCTCAAATAATTAAAACTAGATACTGCAAGTGTTGATGTTCAAACTAATTGTAACTTAGATTTTACAACCCTATATTCAGACCGTTAAATGTACAAATGCCCAGTCCCTTTTAAGAAAGCCACTTTCACTTTAGTTTTTAACTAAAGCTGGGGTTGTAAATTTAGCCTACATTATTTTATGAAAACAACATAAATAGAACTGATCACGCCTACCTGGTACAAGTAAAAGTAAAACGTTTACGTCTTTTAGATTAAGGCTTATGTCACACGAATCCACTTTTGGCAAGCAGGAAAACGATGGTGCTTTTTGCAACACGTAAGTTTGCAACCAAAAATAAAATAATAAAGAACAGAAGCAGCGCTGCGCCCTTTAATCAAGATAACATAGGTTTGTCCGTTGTAAAACAATTTGCGCGTGAATCAACCGCCATGAAAGGAGGAAAAGCTCAGATCTTCCATATTATGTTCTGGTCCCCATATTTTTTTATTGTGCATAGAAATAAACCTCATACGTTTACATAATTTCAATTCACTATTGAAACTGGTGATCAAAATAAAAAGAAAACATATGCGATCAGCAAAAAATAATAATAAAATAAAAATGGTTTTGCGTGGTAGATTGTCAAAAGAATCACAGCAAAAAAAAAAAAAAAAACAGGAATGAAATATATTTTTACAGATGATCAAAATATTTGGTGTAACTTATTATAAAGGATTGTACAAGCACCAACTTTTAAGGTTGGTTGAAATTAACAAGCAACAACTCGAGGTACCCGTTGACATACTCATTGCCTTAGCAAACGTTTGAAATATTAGTTAATATGGTATGGTTTTGACCGATTTACACTGTGTTGATTTGAAAAGCATTAAACTTTACTTCATACAATTTCGGGAAGTATACAGAACAAAGAATATAGCTTCATTCATGATCACCGAATTGAGCTTATGTAATTCCAAAGATTGAGATTCACTTATTGTTAGTTTAATTCTGCATGCGATCTATATAAACGTTATAAAGAATAATTATGGTTATATACTATAATAAGCTACATTTCTACTGCGGTAACAACACTGACATGCCTAGCATTTAGCTGATAAAATCTAGATAAGGATACTACTCAAGACATTAAAATACACATACATAAATTGAGGCAAGCGTATGTACATATATAGTCCTAGTCAGTTTTTTGTCATGGTATCTTATTCGTATTTCCATTTGTTTACGATGTGCAGTAAAAGCTCTTCGGATTTTCCTTCTGAAGTCACAGAGAAAGAAAAGGTTCTTGTTGCTTCAGTTGGCACTATTGCACGCTGGTCTTGACTTTCGCAACGAATTTCTTTTCCTTTACTCTCCTGTTTTGAAACCAGATCGTTATCTGCCTTTCGGACAAATTGGTTAGCGCAGAAATCTTTCTCCTCTTGTCTTTCGTGATGAATTTGTTGGCTGCATACTCTTTCTCCAGTTCCTTTAGCTGCACTTTGGTATATGGTATCCTTTTCTTTCTACCTCGTCGGAAAGAGCCCCCGTCATGTTGGTGGGCAACAACATCTGGAACGAATAACACACAGGGTTATTACTGATGGGTTTTGGTAGTTGCCTTTGTCATGTGAAAGTCTGTTAATGGTATACAACATATTAGTTGATCTTAGATGTTTGGTTACTCTGTTTTGCGTATTCTAATAACAGCACCTGGATTCCTAAATGTGAAATCTCCACTCCTGCTTTAACAAAACCTGCTAAATGACCCCGAATATTCCACGTCTACAAAATTAAACAACAAAACAGGCTCTACTGGCATAATATGTTGAGACTAACCTTGTCTTCGGTTCCCAACATTATCAAAACACTGCATATCAATTGCAATGTAGGCTATGTTTAAAGTAGACTAAATGCATGCGACAAAAAAAAAACAAAAAAACATGCAATGTATACCTGCTAATGCAGATTTCCACAGATGACCTGCTTGACTTTGGTCCTTGGAGCAATACATTTGACTTCCCCATCCATTAGCCAGAGCCCATGGTTGGTAACTATCCATTGATAGAAGACTATCGTGCCGCGGTTCCGCTGATCCAAGCGTCTGAACCACCGAGACGTCCAGATAGCTCGCCATAGACTGATAAGGACTTGGGTAGCCGTGGTAGAAGGCGAACTCTTTGGCCCTGTTGGGATAGTCTTCGGATGTGACTGGAGTGTCCATGTACTTCTCTGCAGAGTAGCCAAGCGCGCTTGGTTGAGTGCAAGTCTTCAGCGAACCCCGCCCCATCCTGCAGGGGTAATAGCTGTTGCCAAAGTAGCTGTATGGTATAGGCCCCGTGGATGAAGCCTGGGGAACCGTCGGGCACGGCGCACATTGCTTGCTGGATTCGGCTGAACTCGAAGTAGCCACGTCCACAGCAGAATAACTTGAACCATGAACGAGGCTGGAAGGGTGACCGCTAAGAGCTGAGTGGGCCATCAGATTTCTGCACTGGTTGGCCGTAAAATTGCTGCTACCAACGAGACTTTCCATGTTCTTGTTCAACTCATCCAAGTTGTTTTCGTATACAAACATTACCGTATCCGGCCAACGAGGATTCAGAACTAGGGAGGTGGTCATATCACGCTTACCATTCGGACAGAGAATTATCGCGCAAAGACCTGTGTCCGTAGTAGGGCACCCAGTTACATCGCTGTTGCTGCATTGACGCAATAGAGTAAAGTCTGGACTGGCGCACAGTCATTGGCTGAAAGTCACGTCACGTGGTACCTGACGAATAATCGGATTTTTTGTTTCCTTACGCTTCTTCTTTCCTATAGACAAGGAGGTGAAGGTGCTCATGAGTAACTTATTTTCAAACTATGTCTCGATCCCTAAGCAGATGATGATGGGGCAGTGCTCACTGTACAAGAGCGGCGTTCACATGTAGCTGTCCTATAAGGAAAAGACTTTTTCTTGAGTATTTTATTTATTATTTCATATTTTTAAAGCAATTTGATTATATAATCGAATATAATTGGTTTAATGATTTACAAACAGGATTATTTGAAGTCCTGATATATATATATATATATGTTCTCATATTTTAATATCAGAATGTAACCCAATTCACTAATTCGTTCATTTTTTTGAACCCTCATCCTCATGTAAAATATATATATATTTCCATCATAGAATACTGATTATATAATGAAATAAAGCCATACTTTTTCCTTTAGTATCTCCGATACCATTTTCATAACAGGGCACATTTTACCATTACGCACTTGCTATAATGTAAATTGCTTCAAAATATATAACTTTGCAGACGATCCATACTTTCAAATTAACCAAATATAGATCCCCACCCCCCAATACACACAAAAACACTCAAGCAAACCTTATTTTGGCTCCTTTATTTTTTACCATCAAAATATGGATGTAATTTGCCTTATGTTGTCCAGCAATTTCTATGCTTCAACTCACATACCCACCTCCCACCACACACACACACACACACACACACACACACACACACACACACACACACACACACACACAGAGTCGATTTTTACAGGTCGGGCGAGGCATTCAAGGTCAAGGCCAAGTTTAAAGTGACGAGTCTGGCCCTCCCTGAAGGGCTCGTTCCTAAGGCGATAGACGTTGTCCCACCTTAAGCAAACTGCTCAAGTTCAAGGCCTCAGCTCTACTTCTGTCAACGCACATACACAACTTTAAAGCTTTGGTAACCCAAAACAAATGGTCTTCATCAGATATATCTAAAACAAATTGGGGTTGGTATAGTGCAGACGATATTGTACACACTGTGATTACATCTAATCTACGTCTAAACAATTAAGTCCCCAGTTTCAGTTCAGTCCAGACAGCGCAAATGCTACTGTGTTCAGATTCGGGGCATTGCTTCACCAATGAGCTGCTACCTCAACGTTATGTTATAACCAGCTACTGTAACCAGGCAATGTCTCACACACTTAACACCTTTATACACTCAACGTATATCAAAAAGAGTGCAAACTGAGGAAAGTGGGCTTAATTTCACTTCAGAACAAACAAACGGGATGAAGAGGTGAGTCTGTAATGAATTTTAAACAACAGAATACCTTTTTTGTTATGTCAGATAAAGCTTTAGACCCATATGAAACGCAGTTTCTGTTATATTAAGCCGTATATATAACAAATCCGTACACTTACGGGCATATTTTGTAATTTTGTGGTTTTGAGCCAGGTGTGAGTTTCAGGTAGAAGCATATTAACCACAACTGCTTTTTGAATTCATCATCGTACATTGTCTTGAATAATCATAGACTAGTAATTAATATTTAATAATATTTTTTGATCATTAATCGCATGCATTAATTGCAAATGCAGAATGTATAAACATGTGAAAATCTTTAGATATAGCACAAACACATAAAATATAAAATAAAAATATAGTATTATATTTGCATATATGTGCTATAAACGTTTTGGGAATTGACCATATTTGTTATTAAATTTGTAATGTTTTTTTAGTGTTCAAAAATTATCCTTATAAGTGGATGATTAAAAAGGTAACTTAACTGTATTTGCAGGTTTTCTTTTTAATTATTGATGTTTTGGTGTATCTATTAAACAATCGGTTTGGTAGTTAAACAGCGATTAGTGAAGTTGTTCGAATATATTTGTTAGTTACGCTTAAACACCACACTGTTAAATCAGAGAATATACAGCAACGTTACACACACATTCACTGGGTAAAAATTAGAGAACACAATACGGTAAAATGTAGGTATTCAGTGTCTTCAGACATCATGAACCAACACTGAGATTATGCCATGTTTAGTTGTACGAATTTGTTTTTAAAACTATTAGGCATTAGGTTACAACATTCAGTTTCGTCTTGGTGTTAAATAGGTCAAATATACTTTTAGAATTTACAGAAAACACGTGTACTGTTTATTTTGGTATGCTAGTTAGATTGTTGTTCTCTAATTGCATTCACAAGGATATAGTTTAAAACGTTACAAGTTACTTTGTGTATATTTTCGTCAATTAGTGTATTAGTTTGTTCGAAGATAATGATGCATTTTATATGCGCTAAAAACAAAAGCCATAGAATCAATATCTTAGTCAATATCAATATCGATATCTTAATGTTCAAAACACATTTTTTACCAAAGTGTCCACTTTAACATAACAGCAAGTTTACACTTTCGATTTGAAGGTCATAAATTTCCATTAAGAACGGAGAAATCTACTTAAAATATAAGCAGTATTAAAACAAATGCGCGCGTTTAATCGCTCCTATTGCAGGAACCCCGAGACGTTCTTATATTTTATAATACTTAAATGTGATAAATGATATGAATTAAAATCATCATAGGAAGACCCTATTTGACACATGATACAGGTATGATTATAATAATGATTGTATTATTGCTAAACACATTTGGCTTTATATTAGAAATCCTGGAATCATGTAAAGCATCTTCTTTTGGATTGGCATTAAAATGGCACCAATTTCCAGGTAACAACTGAATATTGTTGAATCTGTCCAAAATAGATAAATATGTGACAAATGTATATTATTTGCACAGTTATTGGTTCTTACATTTATTTAATAAGGTTCACGTTTTAGGGAATGCAAGTATGAGTCTAATATTTTAATTGATTCAGCAGTCTGGGTACTGTAGCTTGTAGGTAAGTTTATTTAGCCAACATGAAGTGTTAACATCAAAGTGTTTCGATTAGTTACTATTTCACTAGTTACAGTTACGGAAAGACTTAAAACTGGACAGGGCCACAAAAGAGACGGCAGAGGGCGCAAGGCAGGAACAACCCCAGACAGGGTGCCAATCCATCGTGGGGCACACATTCATGCGCATTTTAGAGACACCAGTTAACCTAACTCACATGTCCGTGGCCTGCGGGAAGATAATGGAGTACCCGGACTACACCCACACGGACACGGGGAGGACATGCAAGCCCAACACTGGAAGTACGCAGAACACTCCACTTAGAAACTGAATGTAGGACTTTCTCGCTGTGAGGCGACAGTGCTTATAATGTCAAATGTTTTACCATCATCAATAAACAAATTATCCAATTATACAAAATAATCCAATTATTACAAATACATCATTAATTACATTTTGCAAAGTTCTCAGTAAGAGAAAATGTACAGGCTAATTATACAGCAAATGGGCAAATGGTTTCAAAATTTGGAATTCAAAATCTGAAAATCAATCGAGATCGAGTTTTCAAATATACAGTCATGGCCAATTTATTGGCACCCCTGAACTTTTTCCAGAAAATTAAGAATTTATCCAATAAATGTTTTGCAACTACACATGTTTTGTTATACACGTGTTTATTTCCTTTGTGCGTATTGGAACAACACATAAAAAACCGAAAAAAGCATAACGTGACATAATTTATGCAAAACTCAAAAAATAGGCCGGACAAAATTATTGGCACCCTTAATGTAATATTTAGTTGCATACCCTTTTGAAACAATATGCCAACAATCCTTGCAAACAAGATGAAACCAATATATTTTGTCTGGATGTTAATATATATACATTCGTGCATTTCATACATGCAACGCATTTCAAAAAAGACTGTAAAGGGCTAGAGTGATTAAGAAAATAAACTAAATAATGTGTGATTTCAAAGAGGTGCTGTCAACAGATAATTGTAATCATTTGGTACAAAAGCAGTATCAACAAAAGGCTTAGTCTTTGAGAAGCAGTGGGCGGATATGTCCAGTTTGTGAACAAATGAAAGAGAAAATGACTGAAATGTTAGAAACACTTTCTCAGAGAAAGATTGGGAGGGATTGGTATAAATCTCCCTTACAGTGCATAATAATATTTAAATGATTCAGGGAATTTGGAGGAATTTCAATCCGTAAAGTGTGATTTTCTTACTCGAACAGTGACAAGTCAAAGTATCATCAGGAGGTTCTTATCCTCCTGGTGTAACCACAATAACATCGAGCATAATGCTCTTAAAAGAACATAAATTGCACATAGACTTCAGGAAATTCCCTTCTCCTGCCTCTTCATCTTCAAAATCAATAAGTTTCTGCGAACTGTGATCACAATGGTATCTCAAACTGGTGATACATACAGCATGAAGCAAAAAGAAAACTCAACAAAAAGAGTGTAATTCCCATTGTAGTTTTAAAAGTTTCTATAAATGTTTCCAATCTGTAATGTTGGAATTCTCTACTTGTTTGTTGTCCCCTCAAGGGAAAATAAGAAAGAGCAACACATTATCAAGCCTACTGAGAAAATCATAGGCTGCATAGGCTGCTAACGACTTTGTGAACATCACCAAATAGGTAAAAAAGGATAAAATATAAGTGACACCTCACACTTTGTAATTTATCTATTAAAAAATCTATACCAGGAAAGCTATTTCACGCCTGGATAACAAAAACTCCCCCCGTCGAAACAGTTTCCTTCCACAAACTCTTTATTTTCTCATAACCAGGGGTGCGTTTAGTACACCGGCAGGTTAGTGTTGAACTTACATGGTCTGACGCAGTCTTTAAACTAACCAACATCTGAAGTAGCTACGACTGTTTCCCAAAACTTAGTTTGAACCTCTTTAGTTTCTCAAAAGTACAGTTTTATACGCACGTTATTTGTATCCGTACTCCCATCACCAACACATAGTATGGATAGAATTAACAATTAGGGATTCAAGGATTCAAGGATTCAAAGCTTTATTGTCATATGGACAGTAGGAAACAATTTCCCTGTCCAATGAAATTCTTACTTTGCAGTCCACCCTGGATGTTGAAATTATAAGATACATTCTATACATATAGTAAAGTAAAAATCTGAATTAAAAAAAGAAATTAAATAGCAAAAGTATTAAAATATAGAATAATATGTAAATTGTGCAAATATATATATATATATCTGCATTATAAGTGAACTTTAATAATCAATTCTGCAATACAATCATATGTAGCACACATCGTTTTTTGCACAATGTA
>JAVSBV010000065.1:2026994-2029494 GCA_033117975.1 Parotocinclus spilosoma
GAGAAAAAAAAAACAAACCTTAAAAGGAGGAAACCTTTCTAATCATGGGAATGGAAACGTGAATAAATGTGTAGATACAATGTGAAAATGTGTGTAATGACGAATATTGTAGCTTACAGCTTATGGGTCCGGGGCACTTTGGTGGGGGTGAGGGTGGGGTGAGGGGGGGGGGGGCAATCTGTAAACAGAGAACAGAGGATGCCCAGCACTATATAATACTTATATCAGGTTAGTCAGACAACTAAATAAGTCATCAGATTTGCAATAGGATGCTTATGATTACAAGTAAATAAATTGTTTCAGAAAGTACCATACCTGAGTTTGTTTCATTCTATTATTCATTCATTCATTCATTTCCTACACACTTTCATTCATTTCAGGGTTGCAGGGGACAGGGTCTAATTAGCATAGCACTACAGGGTGCAAGTCAGGAACTAGAAGCCAGTCCATTGCAAGACACACACTTTCTCACAATGAAACACTTTAGGGAATGTCTTTGGAATGTATTAGTCCTAATCAAGTTGTTGGGAACATTTAGTTGCAGTTCTTGCTGCATGAGTGCATCACACCAGATACTGAAAGCAAAAAACTTTCTTCTTGCACACACATGTTATACTGCATAATTTGTGTTGAAAAATATATAACCAAGTATATTTATCTTGGGTTTTTGGAATCTCTATTGTGACTTGTAACTGATGCAGCAAAATATCACCAAGTAAACCCTATTTCTTTCTTGCATAATATTAATGCATGCATTAAAAAAGCACTAAATACATATCCACACGATATGTATGATGCATTTCTGCATTTGACTTGTTAAGTTGAATCATTTTTCCTTTGCATGTTGGTCTATTTTTGCATTGGTAAAAGACTTTGCCCACATTGTGTTTTTTAACTATCTCATTCGCTTACTAGCAGCTGCAGTTGATTGTAGAACTTTGACCCCAGACTTCGCTGCCTCGCTTCCTGTTCTTCCAGATTACTCATATTAAATGTGTTTTAGTGTTAAGTCGTCCTTAAACAACCCCATCATTTTCCATTCCAACAGCATTTAAACATGTTACAAGTCAAATACTTTCAAAGTTAATGGCAATTAACAGCTGCTATATGATATAAAGGTCTACATGATATGGTGAAGTGGTTAGCACTGTCGCTTCACAGCTACAGATACTTTCTGAGTAAGCAGCTGCTGACAAATTTATTTGACTGTAATGTTTAAGGTATAATAAATAAATAAATATAAAGAGTTTATTAATCTTAGTGGTAAAATTCCCTTATCTTCCAGTCTAGTGATGACCTAATAATCTATCATTGAACAGCACTGCCACTTTGTTTAGTTATTTATTTTAAAAATACTTCCTTGTTGCAAGACAGATTTGTATTTAGTTACTTAAATTATTTAAGAAAAAAAAAAGAAAAAAAGAAAGTTAGGGCATTGAGTAAAAAACATAAATAAAAACAGAATACGATGATTTGTAAATCGCTATCAACCCATAGGCAGTTGAATACACTACAAAGACACAACATCTAATGTTCAAACAGATTAACTTTATTCTTTTTTTTGCAACTTGAATTTGATGCCTAAAACATGTTTGTTGGGACAGGGGCGTGTTTACCACTGTCTTACATCACCTTTCCTTTTAACAACACTCAATAAGTGTTTGGGAACTGAGGACACTAATTGTTGAAGCTTTGTACGTGCAATTCTTTCCCATTCTTAATTGATTTACACCTTAAGTTGCTCAACAGTCCGGGTTCTCTGTTGTCGTATTTTGCGCTTCATAACGTGCCACACATTTTCAATGGGAGACAGGTCTGGACTGCAGACAGGCCAGAC
Organism: Parotocinclus spilosoma; assembly: GCA_033117975.1. Classification (NCBI taxonomy): domain Eukaryota; kingdom Metazoa; phylum Chordata; class Actinopteri; order Siluriformes; family Loricariidae; genus Parotocinclus; species Parotocinclus spilosoma. The sequence continues at coordinate 2,028,832 of JAVSBV010000065.1, forward strand.
CAGTAGCCGCACTTATTTTTACTACAAAGTCATGCTGTTGTAACATGTGCAGAATGTGGATTGGTATTGTCTTGCTGAGATAAACAGGGACGTCCCGGAAAAAAGACGTTGCTTAGATGGCAGCATATGTCGCTCCAAAACCTGTATGTACCTTTCAGCATTAATGGTGCCTTCACAGATGTGTAAGTTACCCATGCCATGGGAACTAACACACCCCCGTACCATCAGAGATGCTGGCTTTTAAACTTTGCACCTATAACAATCTGGGCAGTCTTTTTCCTCTATGGCTCAGAGGACATGATGCGCATGATTTCCAAAAACAATTTTAAATGTTAGCACATCAGACCTCAGGACATTTTTTCACTTTGCTATCAGTCCATCTCAGATGAGCTTGGACCTAGAGAAGCCGGCGGTGTTTTTGGGTGTTGTTGATTATATGGATTCACTTTGCATTGTAGAGTTTTAACTTTCACTTGCAGATGGAGAGAAGAACTGTGTTTACTGGTAATGGTTTTTTGAAGTGTTCCTGAGCCCCATGTTGTAATATCCATTACAGAATGATTTCGGTTTTTATTGCAGTGCTGCCTGAGAGATCAAAGGTCACAGCCATCCAATGTTGAGTTTCGGCCTTGCCGCTTACTTGCAGAGATTTTTCCAGATTCT
>JAVSBV010000065.1:2034494-2048649 GCA_033117975.1 Parotocinclus spilosoma
TTAAGTCCCATATATTGCACAATTGATGGTGTTTATTTAAGGGTTTTTGAGTGGACTGTATAACAGGTGTATTTGATTAGGACTAGATTTTTAGTCTACTGAAAGGCAGCTCTTTGGGATGAGTGTTAGTGACCACTTATTTATTTCATTGTACTCCACGAAAACAGAGAAAGCAAACCCCAGGGCCAATTAAAAAAAAAAAACAACAACTCATAACTTGCCGTTTTATTATATTGCACAGATGATGTACTGTATCTTTAGTTTCTTAAACATGGGACGTTATAGGAACAAATATTGTATGATCCTATTTGTTGTGTAATTTTTAAAGAATGCTGCTCCCAAACACTGGGGTAGAGTAACCTGTGTATATATTTGCTTCGCTATATGACAAACAGGTCTATTAAAATATTTATGAAAACACAACTTCATTTTTTTTATCTTAGCACACACTCACACACACACTGTATGTATAAGAATGTTTACAGAATTGACGTATATTTCGAAAACTACAATGCTCAAGGCAAGGATTAACATACATTTATATAGTGATACAGTTCTGCAGAAAATCTTTTGCACCTGTGAAGGTATCCTTCACTCTGTCAACCCAGTATCTAAACTAAGAGACAATTATCAAAATTACAGATACTACACCATACTAATCCTGTCATTATAGTCAATGCTAGACATAACCCACTGCAGCACAGTCCAACGTGTCCTATAAACAGAGACCAACCAGACAAAACAGGAGGTGGACAGTCTGAGACCACTAATCCTCAAAGACAGGTTCAGTGCTTTATCTAATTATGAGTTGAAATCTTAAACTGAAGGTATTCATAAATTCTCTGCTCACACAGCCCCAACAGGGAACCGCAAAAAATATACCAAAGCTGTTGTAACGCTGTTCCAAAAGAAGAAAGATTGAGAAGTCAAAGCAATTTGGGTTGCAGTACACAGATTTTATTACAGAAATACTGACACGTCACAGCAATGGTCACACGGATTAGACCACCTGCTGTGATCCAGGTGTGTTAGCTTACTTGAGCTGCACCTGTTACAGGTGAGAAAATACAGACGGGCTGTTTCATCTGTAGTTAGCTCAAATGAACATCTATGGTTGGTTTGTATGATCAGAATTCACTTTGAAACCATGGTGTAATGATGTAAGCTGTCTGAGTCAGTGGAAGTTAATGTGGCTTTATGGATTAATCATGTCAAAGTGCTTTAAGTTATAATTTAGATTCTGCTATCGAGGGAAAGACAGTGGTCTGGACGCTGCAAGCAAAATAGGTTTTCTTGGTAACACTGGAATTCCTGTTTCAATGAAACGAACCGAACAGAATAAAATAACTTAGATTTAGAAAACAACAATAAACACAGGCTTTCACTTCCAAGCTGTCACTGACTGTAAAAATATACTGTTTCTGACGGTAGTGAGAAAACAGAACCAACACAGCTAAGTCTTCTTTTGTCAAGAGAACACCAGTGTGTGATATTTACAACTTCCAGGTGCTAATGTAGTCGTGTCCCAGTGAAACTTATGAAATGGAGATGTTGACATAAATCCTAAATCAACCACATGTACTTAATGTCTAATTATAAGTCCAATGTACTCGAGCACCATGCAGCAAAAGTAAACAGAAATCCTAATTAATTAATTAATTAGGTTATTCATTGTCTTATCCACCTATCCTAGTCAGGGTCGTGGAAGAGCCTGCACCTAACCGGTACGACAGGGTGCAAGGCATGAACACCCCTAGACAGGGTGCCAATCCATTGTGGGGCACATATACTTACAAAACCAAACACTAAGGGGCATTTTAAAGACATTAATTAACATGCATTCTTTGGATTGTGGAAGGAAACCACAGTACCTGGAGAAAACCCAGGCAGACATGGGAAAAACAGGGACCGAAATTGAACCAGGGACCTCAGGGCTCTGAGGCAGCAGTGCTAAACACTTTACCATTGTGTCGCCCAGAAATCTTTATTTTGCTTTTATAAGGCAGGGTTAATTGTGTTTCATTACATACAATGTGATTTCAAAGAGGTGACGACAACAGGTGATTATAATCAGGATTTGGTACAAAAGCAGTATCCATAAAAGGCTGAATCTTTGAAGAACAAAGATGAGCAGAAGATCTCCAGTTTGTGGTAATACTGTAAAAGTATGTAAAAATTACTCTGGGCACTGAGGCATCTGGAACTTCACACAGTGTAAACGTTTTTGTGGTCAGATTAATCAATATTCCAAATATTTTTGTGGAAGAAATGAATGGCGTGTCCTCGAAACCAATCAAAAATGACCATCAACAATAAATCCAACAAACAGGGTCTGTCGTAGCATGGAGCTGTGTCAGTGCCCTTGGTAAAGGTCATACACTTCTGTGATGGCAGTATTGATGCAGTATTAACCTATAGGCTACTTTAAGCTGGTCTTTCCTAGGGAGGTCTATGCATTTTTTGCAAGACAACGTAAAACAAGTCAAATCAGAACAAGTTAGGACTGAAATATGCAAATCCCTTCTAATCTTTCATCGAGAAGCATTGTTTTTAACATTTAAACAACTTTGCTACACATTTGTTGACCCACATTTGCTCCTCACTCAGCCTTTTGTGGATGCAACGTTTGTACCAAATCTTGATTATATTCACCTGTTGAAATAACTTGTTTGAAATCCCAAAATTATTTAGCTGATTTAACTTTGTTACTAATCCCTAAAAAGGCGCATTTTCATTGTCCCAACTGTTTATTTATGATGTATATATTATGGCTATTAAATAATTCGCAAAGTAAAGGGCAGCAAAGTCTCCATTCAAACACTTAATGAAGTAGAAATGTTATCTAGAGAAGGAAATTTGGCACTCAGGCCTGGTGGAACCAGCTTGCCTTAATTTTGCCTCAATGTCTTATGTCTTGCACCCATCAACTGATGCCCAATCTGACTGACAGACAAACATCACCTTGCCAGAAGTAGAATACAAACCAGGGAGGCCCAGCATTGTGAACAAGTATTCTACCAACTTCTGTCTGTTGGGTAGGTTGCACAATCTGCCACCTTTTAAGCTTTAGAGTTCCTCCACATCTACTGGCTTGGTCTATAATAGCACAAGACATGCCAAAGAGAGATAAGTGCTTATTATGTTTCTATATTGTTGCTAATAATATGCTTTATGGGATGTAGTAAAATCTATGACTCTGACCTCTATAAACTGTAACTACAGTATATAAAAACAGTAAAGCACAGATACAAACAAGGCAAGATTGTGTTGAAATTTCACATCTTAACAGTTGCCTTTTTAATCGGATCATGGGTAAAAAAAAAGTTGGTTAAAAATTAAGTCTGATGATGAATCATCAGAGTTCTCCTTTGAAGGCCAAAATGGGCTGTGAACCATTCCAAAACTAGATGCAAGCCTGACAGCTTTGCTTTTCATATAAATAGTTATCTTTGACCCTTCAATTTACTATTATTATGTAAACCTATCAGCCATAATGTTAAAACTAGCAACTTACATATATATTGTGTAGGTCTCCCTCTTCACAAGACCTCTGAATTTGTAATGTGGTATCTGGCATCAAGAGCTTTATTGGGAAATCCTTTAAGTCCTGTAAATTGCGGTGGGGTCTCTGGAAAGCAATTGTTTGTCCAACACATCATGCAGAAGCTGTTTCAGACTGAAATCTGGGTAATTTGGAGGGCAAGTCAACAACCTGAATCCTGTCTCATATTTCTCAAGTCATTTCTCAACACGCTCTTTAGTGTGGCCGTGCACACTAATCTGCTAAAGGAGGCCACTGCCATTAGGAAATACAGTTGCCATGATGGAACGTACATGATCTGCATAAAAATAAGTACGCTAAAGTCATGCATATTAAAGCAACAACCAGATGAATGCCAGGTCCCAAGGTTTTCTAAGAAAGTATTTCACAGAACATCACACCATCAGTTTTAATCACTATACCTGTCTGTGGCTTTAATGTACATTAACTACATTAAGTAAGTTTATTGTAAGGCCATACTTTTTAAATTCCTTGTTCCTACTTAATAATCTACTGAGGAGAGAGGGAAAAAAAATAAAATCTTTATTTTTCAGCACTTTTCAATTTCTCGAGGACTATGTGGAATCACTACAAGGAAGGAGGAAGAAAATAAAAATATTTAACCTACAATTAAATTAAAGTGAATTTGGAAAAAAATTAAATAAACAGAAGAAAACCATTGGCTCTCCACCGGAGGGCGAAAAAAAAGCAAAAAAAATATTATTCTTTTTTATTTTTTATTTCAACCATTGGTGCTGCGGTGGATCTGAGAAACAAGCAATAAAAAAGTCTGGCCTAATGAAAAAAAAGGACACAGGTAAACAAATATAAAATGATGTGCCAAACCTGCACTGGCAAGGATTCCACACCTTTTTTTAACTGGGGAAGCAATGAATATAAAGAGCCTGGGCATGTAGAGCACTACATAGGTCAGGTCATATTTAGTCACATGGCTATATAGGGCAAGGCAGTCACTGTGTACTATGACCGACCTCTGCCCCAACCATACCTGGTCCGTGAACGAATATTCCTTTGGATCTGAGGCATGGATACTGACAGTCATTCTTTCCAGTGCTTCTCCCAGCAGTGGTTCTATCCCACATCAAGTGACTGACACAGTAAAGCACACTCCTTGTTTTGCTCTTAAACCTGAATACTACACCAAAGACATAACTTGGATATGCACAAATACCATGATAACCAGCTCACAGTAACTGATGCTGTATTTGCTCATGAATTGAGAGGTCGCTACTAAAGCAAGCCATAGCTTGGTACCACCCATTACGCGTGACAGAACTGACCAATGTCTTACTAGCATTGGTGTCCACTACAAATGCGTTGCCTTAAGTGACTCGGAGGCAATGAAATGCCTCCTTTACTTCATCACAATACCTCAACGTTACATTTTTTACTATAAGGTAGTGAAATGTGAAGAAACCTGCACAGGACATGGTGGAAAATGCAATAATAAGGGGCCTCTCTGTGCCTCTCTAACTTCTGTGTGTGTACAGCAAGGAACTAGAAACGCCCCTGGGCTGTCAGAAGAAAATGCTCATTTGCACCCAGGGGGCCAATATTTGCGGAGGGTATGTATAAAAACTGCTGAACATGCACAAGCAGTTAAGCAAAGTAACTCTGTAGTAATTAAGCAACTATATGGGATTATAGATAATGCTAGTTTGATGATTGATTTTGGGGTTCAATTCCACAGTGGGATGGGATGGGAGTAACTGTACAGTCGCAGCCAACTCTTGGTCACTTGATGGACCATTGATCTCCACACATCTCATGTGATCCATGAAGTATTTCGTCAGAATAGTGGAGTAGTTTGCCATTGCTTTCTCCACCCCTCCCTATTTATCCAGGCTTGGGACCGGTGTGCGGCTGTTTCCAGTTACACGGCTTTGGTGTTTTGCATACACAAGTCAATGACAATTTGAAGATGCCAATTAACCTGATGCCTGTAAGAGGAAACCAGAGTACCCGGAGTAAGCCCACACAGACACGGGAAGGACATGCAGACCCAGACACACAGAAAGGACCCTGGCCGCTCTAACCCGGGATTGAACCCGCGACCTTCTTGTTGTGAGGTAGCAGTGCTACCCACCGAACCCCCATGCTGCCCCAATTCCACAGTGCACACTAACAAATGTGGCCTTATTTAAAATGCATGTCATAAAAGTTCACTCAAGGCCCAGTGTATTCCATTCTTAAAACTCTACTCCAGCTTGTTCCTCTAACACCGTCTAACACTCAGTGTATCTGAAATAATTACTAATCACTGGTAAGTAAAATGGTGTCATTCCATCATACAGCAAAAACTCATGTTTTTGCAGCACCATGGAAATTTAAAGTGATGCCACTTCAAAATTACAGTGTATTACATTTGATTATTTTAGTAAATTGCAGTACACCTATAAGCCTACAAGACCAGCAGTTACACACACACACACACACACACACACACAGACCTTGCTTAGCTTTCCTCACTACTAGCGCATAAAACATCACATTCTTTTGTGATGCCTGAATCGATCTTAAATCTTACATTTAGTGCTTTTTCCTGGTAACTAAATCATTACTGATTTATTTTTATCTTTCACAAATGTAGTGCTTTATGTCTGTTTATTGTGCAGAGATATGAAGGCCCTTTTGATCTGCTTGTATGACCTGAGATACTCAGAACCCTACTGGTAACTCCTTCTTAGAAACAGACCTCTTGATTTTAAATAGGTGGGAAAACTTATTTCTATATATTTGCAGTATATTTTCACAAAGTTGACTGTAATGTACAAGGCCTGGTGTCATATATAAAAGTCATACATTAATATTCTATTGGACCGCCTTTAGCTCTGATATGGGGCCTAAGCATAGTTTAGGCAACCTTTTTCGATGTCACAATATTTGTTTTGGTCTGAAATGGCATTGCTTTTGGCTGAGATTTATATATTTAAAACAAATTGTTGACAGCAGTGCGATACCACTAGGGAAATTCTTCTTCAGCAGATCCTCAAAACTCCAACATTCTCAGTTCGTTTGTGGAAATGATTCCTCATGCTGATTGCTCATGCATGTTTTGTGGTTGTGTATTGTGCTGACTTTTGTGGCTTAAATTGTAAAGGTACCCATGTTGTTGTCATGGACGTTGTAGAGGACACAGCAATTTACACTCTACAGCTTCCGAATACAAATCAGACGTTCTGCATACACAGCCTGCCAATGAAACAAGTCCCATTTTTATTGCCTCGGAAGAGGCAGATTCTACACAGGGTCATATGTTATCATTATTTTTTGCAGTGCCCTCCTTTTTGGCAGATAAGAATATTTTCGAGTGAAAATGGTTGGGAGAAAAATACCACATGCAATTACTTTGTTACCACCCATATTCTCGAGGCAATATTTTTGTGGGTGCGCATCTCACGTTTGGGTATCAATGTGTTATAGTGAGAAATATAATATATAATATAATAGGTATATTGTACACACACACACACACACACACACACACACACACATGGACTAAAAGGAACATTTCAGTTTGCTACATTTCATACTTAAATTATAATAATGCTTATCATTACTGCACCTGATACCCCTTGTTCATTCTGTTGGTCTTGGTCGTAGGATTGGATCCTTTTGTACTGATTAGTGAAAATTTACATTATCTCTCATGACATCTACTGGCCAATTTCATACACTTCCTTCACGGTACGAGACTCTTGAGTCATATCTGAAGAAGACTGAGGGAGAAGATAAGAATGCCACACACAAAAACAGGCCTCAATAAAATTGCTGATTGTGTCATTCTGTGTTCAGGTCCTGGGCCATAATTAGGCATTAACCAATCAGACTTCATGCAGTTAGGGGAAGAGAGTCTTTAATAGGCATGAATTTTATCAGCAACAGAGAAGACCCATTTACACAGACCTGATTATTTGACATTGAACTTATTATTTTCCAATCAGTAATACTACTTTGCATGTAGGTAAAAACTAAGCAATAAACAGCATTTGATGTTTCAGCAGCACCAGGGAGAATGCAAGTCAGACTGGGGAGGCATATCCTGTAAAACAGTCACCAGTGTGTGATGACTATCATGTAACTGGTAAGTATGTACTGTTAATCTTCTGGGATTTTTTGGGATGATGTTCTCTAATAAACCTAAGCATTATATAAGGGCCCTTGTGTAGGGTCCTAACCTTCAACTATGTTGTCACTCTGGCATGTAGGTGGCTACTGTATTACACACACAACTGTATATGCATGTATATAATTGTAATATATATATATATATACATGCATATATATGCATATATATATATATATATATATATATAAATGGGTTGATTACAGCAGATGTGTACCTCCCAAGGAGAATCCTGTGTCACCCCGTAGCTGTCTGGTCTTGTTTGTGTGAGAGTCGTTAAATGGGAGCAGACATCAAAAGTGGGCTAATAAATGAGTCAGGTTTGTGGGACTGCAGACCCAGATGTAGCTTACTGTGTTCATATTGCTCATAGGACCCAGGTTGGAGAAAGCAGGAGAGATGGTTGATGCAAAAGACGTTTTTATAGACAAGTACTGTAACCGGAGAGCCATACTGCTGCATGCCACATCGTCACCCACTGGCTTTACAGACACACAGCTGCCCATAACCCATGTCTGCCTTTAGGCTTGAAAGCACAACACCACCCTATTCTCATAACCCCCTTAAATCTAGACTCTACTCTAGACTGGAGAAATCAAGGTGAACTTACAGAACACAAACTGATGGGCAGCAATGTTTTGTGTGGGCTGTTCAATCAGGCCAACAGTGCAGTTGCAAGCTTATTAATGCAGTAATTGTATATTGTCTTAGACATTTCATACAGTTTTCATAAATGTTAGTCGTGTTAAACTCAAATAGTTTGTGAAGTGCAAAACTGTATATTGAAGTGATCAAAATACAGGGTTAGGGTTGGATGGGATGGGGATTAACCGTACAGTCGCAGCCAACGCTCAGTCACTTTATGGATCATCGAGCTCCACACATTTCTGTCCTTCATCGATGTGATCCATGAAGTATTTTGGCGGGATAGAGGAGCAGTTTGCCATTGCTTTCACTACCCCTCCCTATTTATCTGGGCTTGGGATGGGTGTACAGCTGTTTTCAGTTACATGCATACACAAGTCAATGACAATTTGGAGATGCCAATTAACCTAACACGCATTTCTTTGGACTGTGGAAGGAAACCGGAGTACCCGGAGTAAACCCATGCAGACACGGGGAGGACAGGCAGACTCCATACAGTAAGGTCCCATGCCGCCCCACCCTGGGATTGAACCCGGGACCTTCTTGTTGTGAGGCAGCGGCGCTACCCACCGAACCACCGTGCTGCCCAGGGTTAGGGTTAGGGTTAGACATCTTCAGAAGGTGTGTGGACATAGAAAAAGCCAAGAAACAGTTTTGTGCTTGGATATTGAGGTTTTGAGGGTGTTGAAATTTACATTTAGGGCATTTAGCAGACGCCCTTATCCAGAGCAACTTACAACTTATACAATCTTACAAACCAAGCCATTGTGGATTAAGGGCCTTGCTTATGGGCCCAACTGTGGCAGCTTGGCAGAGGTGGGATTTGAACCCTTGACCTTCTGGTCCAGAGTCCAGTACCTTAACCGCTAGGCTACCACAGTCCCGGGCCAAAGCTTGTAGCTTTTTGTGGCACCCTGGCTATTTTTCCAATTATTCCATATTTTAGAAATAGGATCATTAGGTACAGCTAATGTGATTTCAGGACAAGGAGATGGATTTTAGCAGAGCAAAACATGGTCACAAAGTACAAGCAACTGATTATATGCCTGTACCCCCATAATATTGATATTACTCATTACACTGCTTTTGGTCATGTGTTTACACAGCATGATGTGGATCCTTATTTGCCAGTTACTGAGTCCGCAGCCACTATGCTTAACTGGTTGTAAGCTTTTAACTGTTAAGCTTAGCTTAGGCTGTTATGTTTGGCGATAGCACCTTGTGGCTATGGTTGGGTCCTGCACTCTACATGCCCTCCTTCTGGACTCCTTATAGATCACAGCAGCTCATTCTGTTGTCACCTGCAGCTCGTTGAAAGCAATCAGCACACTCTATTTACGGAACTGTCTTGAGCATGACTAATTGCTGGCTGGTCAGCAAGTATACGTTGGTAGTGTTGCTGCTTTGGGACAGTTGCTTTAGGTGCTGGGTGGAACAATGTGGTGCTCAAGGCAGGGTTGTGTATGGGTCTCAATGAGCTGGAAGTCCGATCCGCCTGGAAAGACAACTCTGCAGGCAACGCACTGAATGGCTTGGCCGAGCTGATGATGATAGGCCAGCCACACGCTTCAGGATTCGTGAAGCGTTAACCCCGGAAGAGATTCCTCCCGCTCATCCTGACCCTGACTTACTTGTGCCCATGCAACTGGACCCTGTTTGGGTCCCAGGATGGAATATTCCATGAGACATGTCACATCCACTGCCTGTGTGCTCCCAACCCACCCATGGACAAGGTGAGCCCCTCTGTCAGTCGCCTCAACCTTGTGCTCACCTACCAGACAGGGTCAGGGTCTTCCAACATGACAATGAACCAAAACACACAGCTAGGGCAACTAAGCAGTGTGATGGTCCTGGAGTGGCCTACCCAGTCACCCAATAGAAATTATTAGCACTGAGTTAAAACTCCATGTTGGCGAGCAACAGCCTTGAAACCTGAAAGATCTGGAGAATGGCAATCAAAGTTCTGTTTGCTAAGGTGTCAAAGTCCTTTCTGGATGCTGCGTTTGAACCAAATCATGAACACAATCACCTGCTGTTATCACCTGTTTGAAATCAAAAAATTATTTCATTTGATTTGACATTTACAACATTTGATGCACCTGATGATCCTATCAGTTAATCCCTAGCTCTTATTTATAACTAGAAAGAGAAGAACCCGAAGGTATCACAGCCAATAGTTTTTGAATTAAACTTCAGCAACCCACCTTCCCAGCAATTGACTGCATTATGTCAGTATTAGATGTAATGGAATTTCCTTACAGATCTGTATCAGCCAAATAAGGACAAGATCATCCAGAGTTTACATGTTTTATACCATGTAGTGTGTGGCAACAGTATAAAACAGTAATTCTACCAGTTGTCTATAAAACCCTTCTGAAATTCCAGTCACTATTCACCTTATCTATGACAGCAAACAGAGAGCGCTGTCAGTTAAAAAAACGAGCTACATTTTATGGCATAAATGGTGCCACCATGGTTTATCCTTTAACTCCTTCTTCTCTAGAAAGCAGACACAAGAAAATAATCTTATACGTGCATAAAAAAATAACTGAGACAATTGAGTAAAGAAATAACCTGGCTGGAAGGTCTGTTCTGGGCTCCACCTATGGCCTGTGCCTTGTACCTTCGGATGGCCCGGGAGATGTGTTGGTGGGTCTGCTCCCAGACAGAATGGGGGCTGGAAGCCCGGCACACACTAAAATGGCTTGAGGTCGGTAGAGGAGTGGCGTAGGGATTTTCACAGCCCCGACACCTATGTTGGATTTGTCCAAGGGAATTTTTTGATTGGGGTTTTTGAGGATCGAGGCCCATCTTAAGGTTCTCTATAGGTGTTGGAAAGCCTGTTTGGCTTCTGGGTTCCAGATCAACCTGTGCGTGCCTCGCCGGAGATGATTGGTGAGTGGCACAGAGATGGAGCTGAAGAAAGAGCTGACCCAGCAATAGAAGTTGGCAAACCCCAAGAAACGCTGTAGATCCTTGGTGCTCTGGTGGTGAGGCCTCAATCTTCCTGTGGGTCCGTCCCTTGCAAAGGGGAGCAGATACGGATGTCATATAGATATGAACTTGCCCAGGATAAGGTTGCATGCATTCTTGAGGTCCAGTTTGGTGAACCATTTGGTGTTCCAGGGCATTACAGGCAAAAAACAAAACAGTCTACCCTAGCTTCCACATGTACTGAAATTTGCTCTTAGTTTTAATGGGGAAGTCATAGAGATCAAATGCTACTCATTAAATCAGTATGGAATACACAACAGGTATGTACTGTAATATGTGCATCAATTCACCAAAGCTGGTTTAAAAGGGCACATATTATGTAAAAATCTTTTTTTCAAGGCTTGAGCACATACGTTGTAGTATCTGGAGTCTGTACCAACGCTGAAACTGACAACCTAATCATTTTTGCCGGTTGCTCAGACAAGAAACACGTATCATTTGCACCCTCCAGCGCCAAGCGCCTGCATTGCACGACCAGATCAGTGCGCGCTCTGGAAGCTTTGCGCGTTCTCGAAGCGCTGCACCTTAATTAAGTGCATTGGCACCAGCTGTGTAACACGTTATATAAGCACTCCAAAGGAAGCTGTTTGTTGCACCGGCTTTTCATGCAGAAGTGCTGTCGGTTAGGCATGGCAATAAGCTAGATTTATGGAACTGTAGCTATAAAAGATGTATTTACGAGTTAAGAAGAGAGAATTGGAATGACCAAATATGTAAACTAGACAAGGCAGGAGAAATGAGAATCACTCCCAGTACAAACAGTGAAATGAGGGAAGGACCGATAGTGCAGCACTCAGAAATGAGAGAATTATTGAATAAATTACTGAATATTTTATATATTAAATATACTGAATATGGGACTGTGGTAGCCTAGCAGTTAAGGTACTGGCCTCTGGACCAGAAGGTCCAAAATTCAAATCCCATCTCTGCCAAGCTGCCACAGTTGGGCCTTTGAGCAAGGCCCTTAACCCACAATTGCTTGGATTGTAAGACTGTATCAGTCGTAAGTCGCTCTGGATAAGGGCGTCTGCTAAATGCTATAAATGTTCCAAAAGAAAATGTAGTCTGTTTATGGACACGTTGAATCTGTTGGATAAATGAGGCAAATAAAATGTGTTTTATTTACAATCTTATTGTATTGGTTTTGTATTAAGACATGTTTTGCATGGATTTCCTGTTTCCTGCGTTATCCCTCAAATACCTAGAGTGGGGGCCAAATTCTGAGTGACCAGCGGCAGAACCAGAACTCCAACCCTGAACTTTCTGGTTAATAGTCCAGTACTTTAATCAATGAACCACCTCTGCCTGTGTAGACTTTGCACAAGACTTCTAAACTGCATGTTAGGCTCTTACAGAATTCCTGTCAGTCTGTGTTGGTAATGTTTAATTTTTTTGGTCGATAAATATGTACTGTGTTTTATTATGACTTGGTTGGAGATCACATGTTATAAGTAATTATTACAGTATTATCAAACGTCACACAAACCCAAGGCTCAAACCAGAGGAGCACTGAGATCCAGGAGATGCAACATGCACATGCAAATATACCCCTAGTTTTATTTCCCAGCATCACCCTCTCTGGTCCACTGAGACCAAGGAATGGCTTGAATCCTTCAAACAATACAGAAAATTGTGGTGAATCAGGAGCCTCTGGTTAAATACAGGACATGTATGTCCCGGACACACGTGAAGCAGTCTTGAGCTTTAGGAGCCAGAAAACCATAAACATGACTTCCCTTCTGAGTTGTGCCCACATCTGAAACCGTATTTTGCCAGAGGTGAGATATTCATCAGACTGGTTCAGCACTGAGCTACCCTGGTTTGTGTCCCATCTCTGGCAGGGTGAGGCTTGTTCTGCTGTTAGCCTGCTAGGGATGCTTGCCTGGCAGAGCAACTCCTAATGAGCGACAGGGTCAGGTCTTAACACGTGCTATTTTTGTTTCCAAATGTTTGCCTTTGTCTGACTGTTTTTTTTTCCCCAGTTCTTGTCTGTCTCACGGAAAGCTGTATGGAAAGCCGCTGGAAGACAGCGATGAAGCTCTGAGCACCTCTCCCTCATTGGGCGTGGTGGCCAAAAGTGACATGCACTTTTGTGTCGTGTGTCACGACTACGCTTCAGGTTACCACTACGGCGTCTGGTCGTGTGAAGGCTGCAAGGCTTTCTTTAAGAGGAGCATTCAAGGTAAAGAAAAAAGGCATTTGCAAATCAGACTTTAAAGTCGAAAATACTGTGATGTGTATTTGCCCGACCAGCCACTCCTACTTTTAAAGGTTTCCACCCCTAAGCTTTGGAGAGCTTGGCTGTGTCCTGACCTCCTTTAGACAAGTTAAAGACGAGGTGGAGCTTCAGTGAGCCTAGGTTTTTGTCGTTGTCCAAAATCACTCAGGCACCAAAATCTAGTGTAAAGTCTTTTTTACAAGAACAAAGGCTGTTGTTGATGCAAACTTTAGAGTCATTTTGTAGTTCCTTGGTGTCCAGTTACTTTTGGCTGGATGTTGTACTAGTCTCATAAATGTAACCGATGTTCATCTTTTAAATAGTACTAGTAACAGGTCAATTAGATTTTGCCATGTTACCTTTGCCTTGGATCAGGGCTGCGTTTATTCCTGAGTTGACGTCTTTCTTAAACGGTTTCATTTTCCAGTCTATGCTATGTTAGTTGTAATGATTAGTGGGACTGTGGTGACCTAGTGCTTAAGGTACTGGACTATGGACCAGAAGGTCCAGGGTTCAGGTCAAGTCAAGTCAATTTTATTTCTATAGCGCTTTTTACAATACAGAATTGTCACAAAGCAGCTTTACAACAATGAGGTTTGATGCCATACAG
>JAVSBV010000065.1:2048749-2066686 GCA_033117975.1 Parotocinclus spilosoma
TGTTAGGTTAATTGGTGTCTCTAAAGTGGCCCTTAGTGTGTGACTGTGTGTGTGTCTACATGTGTATATCTGTCTATATATATATATATATATATATATATAAGTCGTCTAATAGCTCAATCCTCCTACTTAACATACAATAATTTTATTGAATATACCAGCTCTAACATGTAAAACATTGATATCTTTGGCTTTACTAAAAACACCCAGAACATTCCAGATGAAAAGGCAGTTTAAGCGACATCCAAATCTCAAGAGGAAATCTAAACAAATCAAGGGGATTTCTTTCTCTAGACTAAGTTTATTACTAAGCTTTATCTGGCAGATAGCACGGAATTGAGAAATGAGAAATAGTTTACAACCCTTCCAGATGAAGGGCGTTCTCTGGCTCGCAACAGCTTTGGATCAAAATGGAGAAAACAGACTTTTAAACGGAAGAGAGACTGCGGCTGTGCGCGCGGGGGTGTGTGCCCGACGTCATCCGAGTTTAAACTCGTTATCGATTCTCGTTGGACCACGGCCACCCCTCATCGCACCCCACCCCCACCTCTCTGCACGCTGGCGCAGTGAAACGGCTTGACTTGATCGGTCGATCTGCGGACAGCTATTGTTTGCATATTTTTAGATTACCGACTGATTAAAAGCTCAAACAATTAATCCATTGAACGCCAGGAATTGGTCTGGACTGGTCAGTTACAGTAACCTGTAATCGTTCTCATTTCTTCATTCCTCTTCTTCCTTCCTTTTCTTTACTTTGCTCATTTTATTTCTAAATAGAGACTATATTAGTTTTTACAGATAAGTTTCGATTTGGTCTTATTATGTTTGAACAGGACTGTTTCCTTAAGCTGTTTGCTTTTGTCAGACTTTGAGTATATGTACAACTCCTGTGCAAGTTGCAATGTTTTCTTTCTAGCTTTTATCCTGCTTTCTTCATAGTCGTGACATTCTAAATGTTTTGATGTAAAAACTATGGATTTTAATTGCAAATAATAGTAAATAACGAGGTAAAAATCTAGAAATGTATTTGCTCTTGATTTTAGTTTCTACAGTGAATGTTGTGATCCTGTTATGATTATTCTATTAAGCATAAAGTAATGATATACATTTTCTTTCCAGCAAATACAATCCAAACTTTTAGTACCGTTATACAAATTATGTCCAATAAACCTTAGAAAACTAAGTGAGAAAAAGCAGAGGTACAGGCAAGAAACGATAACAATAAAAACAAATGCTTTTACTCTCTTGGTTAAAGTTTTGGTAAACAAAATATGGGATTAAACTAATTATTGCAAATGTCCAGAACTAATTCATGCCCATTTAAATGTTTTTTTGTGTTTTAAAAAAAAAGAAACAATCAAACAAACTGCAGCCTGCAGTATATTAAAACATGGCGTGTAACAACAATAAATGAGTTTTGCATTATTTTAGCAAATACAGTCTAACATCAGACAATCTAATACAATAAAGTTACTTTATTTATTACTTTATATACATATTTAAAGGTTAATAATTTAAAATTGTGGCAAAATCTACTGCTCACAAAAATTAGGGGATAATGAAAGTGTATACTTTGTTGAAACATTTATTTATTAGAAAGATAGGAATAAAAATAATTACTTTAAGTTGTTTAACATAGTTTTTATGGATATTGGACAATAATCCCCACCCTTTTAATATATATACATATATAAATAATATATAAACCTCTATAATATATGTAAACCTCCAATTAATGAATAGATTGTGTATTCTTTTAACTACTCATAATTCAGCATTATAATGTATTTATTTTGTTGTTATGTCATGCCAATCCTGAGGTATCAATCTTCTCTATTTCATTATGGCACTGCAATTGCAATAAACCAGCTAAACACTTTGTGAACATGACATTCTTTGGCTTTTTAATTGGTCTAATGTTTTATTTTGTATACATTATTAAGGCAAACAATAGGTGTGGTTGTGCTGTTGGGTAGAAATGTTTGTTCATGAATCCATTAATTTTGGTTTAATCAGTCCTTTAAAAGTTTCTCCTTTGTTTTATTTTATTCATTTTCTGCTGTATAATACACGTTATGCTGTAGCTGAATCTCTGTCAACATTTGCAAAATGAATGTCTACTTCAGTTCTTTTTTTTCTGACAAAACTTTATTATCAAATATATATTTACATAGACATATTTATATACACAAATATATATATATATGAGTATGAGCTCGCAATAATCTGCTGAATCTCCCTTACATATAGCTACATTCCAATATGAGGCTTATTAAAATATATATTTTTTAAAGTTATTTACTGTTACTAGTTATTGAGAATTTCAGTGGACTTTATGAAGTAACTACAATTATCCCATTCTCTTTTGACTTACAACATCCCAAGTCTACATAATCGCCCTGGTTATCAATTACCATTGATTTTACTACACACTTCTGTCAAATCTACCTGGACTTTGGATTCAGTTGGTATACACTGAATTTGAATAATGTTTTTAATATCAGTATTTGTGATTTACATGGGTGGAAATCAATACAACTTGATAGCTGAACACTGATACATGCAGGTAGATTATGATTAGCTCTTGTGACCTTTTGCCCATGGTTCCAAGTCCCCATGAGTCTGCATTCTTGCACTTAAGGAATGAAGGTAAATGAATGTAATCTGCTATAGCTGTTGAGTAATATAAACATTACTGAAGACTGGATTATACTCTTGCAAATTTAGAACTGGCACATTTGGCTTCTCTTATGACTATAACTTTTAACACTAAGTATATTAGTTAGTTTTCTATTAGCCAGTCTCCTATCCATAACTGCAAAATCTGCACTTCTTTTTCCATTTCATTGATCTTCTATAGCCAGATAAATCTAATATTTAGTAATTACCCACCAAGACACAACAGTCAGCATACCTGACATTTTCCTTTTAATTGCTTTTCTGTAATTACTTGCATTGTCTGGACAAAGCCATGAAGCCTTCTGCCGGTCAGAAGACAGACATCATAGTTTTGATAGGAAATGTGAAATTGATCAAATTGACTGGAATATAGCAGGACGCTTAACAAGTTAGTATTTTTTTTAGTATTTTTAGGAACAGGAGCAATATCTTAAAAACACATACTTTGTATACTAGCTGTCCACATATACCAAGAGTTTATTGCAGAACGATGTAAGCCTATATGTTTTACATATACACAAGACATGAATTCAATCAAAAACATATATAAAACAAGTACAGTAACAGAAAAAGTTAAAGTAGACAGCTTTGAGATGTTACTAACAGTCAAATAGTCAGACTAGAATAGCATATGATCTAAGCACAACAAAACTCTGTTTTTGTAGCCCTGAAGCAAGTTTATCTCTGGATAAGAGTGTCAAATTACTAAATGTAATTTTTTCTGCTTCTACATCATGTATCATTTCCCTTGAAATGTAACGTTCTATGGGTTGTAGTTCTGACCCCATTCCAACACGGATGGATGGATTCATGTTGGAATCAAAGTCTGTAGAAATGAATATCTCAGAGAACAGGTTACTGTAATTAGCACTTCACTACTGGGTAAATCCTATACCTGATCTACACCGATCAGGCATAACATTATGACCACATCCTTGTTTCTGAACTCATTGTGCATTTTAGAAGTTTCACTTACCATATGGAAAAACTACATAGTTCCACAATTACAGACTGCAGTTCATCTGTTCCTTTAGGTGTTGTTTTGTTTCCCTTACTCTGCTCTCTAATGGTTAGGACCCTCACATGACCAGCACAGATCAGGTCATATTTGGGCGATGGATCATTCTCAGCACTGTAGTAACTCTGATGAGGTGGTAGTGTGTTAGTGTGTGTTATGCTGGCATGTGTGGATCAGACAAAGCAATGCTGCTGGAGGTTTTGAGCAACTCGGTGATAATACCTCACCTTCCAAAAATATCCAGCCACCAGCATCCTATGGGCAGCGTCTTGTGAGCACTGATGAAGGATTACAGGATGACTAACAGGAACTGTGCAACAACAGATAAGCTACTGCCTGTGACTTCAAATCTACAAGGTGGAACAATATGAGAGATGTGTCTAATAGAGTGCATAGAGAGTGTTTAAAACTGTTTATACCACAACAACACGTAGTAACACCACCACCTTCACCACATGAGTGTTACTACAGTACAAATGATCCACCACCCAAATAGTTGGAGATCCTGATCATTGCAGGACAGAGTAAATAAACAGTGTGTAACTTTACAACTATATGGTGTGTGTGTGTATATATATAACAAAATTATATATATATAATTTTATAAACTGGTAATGTTATGCCTGATCTGTGTACATCACAAATTTGCATAGACAGACTGAACATTACACAAGTCGAGATACTTCATGTTCACAAATTACTTTAACACTCTTATTGTGCTTGAATAAGTGTTCCACCTTTGTTCCATCCAGTCCTTAATTGTGTTTGAGACAAAGTATTTGAAACATTTCTTATCCCTATTTGCTGTATTACTCGTTTTAAATAAGTCATTTCCTATTTCCTAGCAAAATATGTACTTCCTTTTAATCCCAATCGTTTTGACCGAAACACCAACAGTGTCCAAATTAGAACGAATTGCCTGTTAAGACAAATTAAATTTGTTCTTATGAATTTTCTTTATTTCTATGTTTTTTTCTGAACTCAGTAATGTAAAGTATCAGGAACAGAAATTACAATATTTGGGAAATAAAAAAAATTGCCCAAATTAGCCAGAACACAAAGGGCTCAGATTAGAAGGTAATTTTATATCCATTATGTTTGTCCTGTAACAGTTTATTGTCCTTAGTAAAATGAACTCGCTGTCACTGTTCGTGAAATGTTATCTGTCTACTTATCTTACTATCTTTAAAAGAAATGCTGACATGGAACTCCTGACAATTTTGCCATTCATACGTGGCAACAGGTGCACCACAAAGTCAGCTTTACAACTTTTGCAAATATATTTAAAGTAAGTTAGTTTAGTAGTAAATGTTTAGGAAGTGTAATGCCAAATTTCAAGAAGTTACCAGCCTACAAAATCCAATTACAATATAATCACACATGGTGTATGGTCTAACTATTGGATACATATTTGCAGATTTTTTGATATTTCCTTGGACTGTTCTAAGTATTCTATAAAGAAAATGTCTGCTTTTAAATGTAAAACTCACCATACATCTTACTATCTACCTAATAAAAGCTGATGTTTAAATCTGGAAGCTTCTGGCATTCGTATGATGTCACAAAGTTAACTTTACAACTTTGGTGCAAGTAAAGGTAAATAAAGTTAATGCATGGTGTTTAAAATGTGTTGTTCATTTCAGGATAGGACTAGCCCACAAAATGCAGGTACTACATAATCATGTATGGTACTTGGTCTAACAGTAGGGTATATATTTGCACATTTTGGGATATATCCTTGGACTTGCCCAAATATCCCAAAATATATCTGTTAAATATAGTATAGATTAGCAGTTAGTGTACTTTTTGTTTTCAATGTATTTTCCTCTCATGGGGGAATCCAAATTGTATTTAGTCTAACTAATTACATGCCAATGCCACCTACAGTAGATGTACATAAATCTAATGTAGAAGTAATACATTTTTTCTAGTTATGCTTATTTGTTGTTTTAAGCCCATTTTCCTGATCAGAATCATGATGTTCCAGCACCTCAGCATGTCTGGAGATTCCTGTTCACAAGTGGAAATGGGACCTGGTCAGGAGGACACCAGCACATCACAGGACGAGGAAGGGTTGTTGCTGGGCTGCTGTGGGATGATTCCTATTCTTCATACACAACCATTCCACTCCCTCACATAGTTCAACATGACTGCATGTGATGCCAAACCCAGCAAGAAGGTCCTAGTGGTACATAAACCCAGGTCCCTGTGAGGGCGGACTGGTGTAGTGGTTAGCCCATTGTGCCACCCATGCACTACAATAAGTAATTCGTCCAAAATCTGTATGATAAAAGTCAAAAACTTTAATGTGCAATTCACATTTTGGTTTAAAATCTGTAAAACCCTATACAACCAGTAAAGTATTTAAATTCACAGCTGATTTAGTGGTTTGGGTTGTGGGACTCCAGTTTCTATTATTGTTTAAGACAATGTACAGATGCAAATGTGCCTGGGATGTAATGCCAGTCCAGAACAGAACTAGATAGCAGCTGTTGCAGCGCCAGGACATGATTCTGCAAACTAGACTCCCCTCCCTCAGGTACAGCTCATCATGTCTGATCTAATCAGAAGTAGGGCTGGGACTCACAACACAGGTAACTGCAGTGGTGCACCTCCATCCTAAAGCACTGTGCCACCTGAATGCCTGGATTCAAAATAAGTTGGCACAGCCTAGTGGCTATTACACAAAGATAGGTCCTTGGTGGTGGGATGGCAGGAAGAAATGTTAAAATATAATAAATAATAAATAGTGTAATGCTCAAACGGTGTTTGGATTCAACTTGGGATGCTTTTAGGCCAGTTAAAGAGTTGCTATTAATATGTAAAGTTTCAGTTCAAAATGTTTTGTAATAGCTACTTGCAAAAGTAGTGGTTCATTTGGAAGATAGGGGAGTTGGGATGGTATGATAGGAAGACGAAGATTTTCAAGTGAGCAAATTTTAGTATAAATCATATGGACATATATTTGTACAGTTGATCTTATGAAATTTGTATTGTTTTGAGGAATGCATTGTATAATACTGTGGAGTTTGTAACTATGCATAAACTACACACTTGTATTATGTATAGGCCATGTAAACTTTATTTACCCTTTCAGTTTGAGTAAGACCGTACACGTTGCCTGCATGAAGTCGAAATTTGACGGGGCAATTCTTATCAGATTTTTTTTTTGTCCGTCAAAAGGACCGAAACAAACCACTTTTCTTACAAATTCACAAAGCAAACGCTGCATGACTCGAAGGCACCGTGAAACGCCAAGGCGCCCGTGTGTTCATGCTTTCTGGGCTCAGCACGGTGAACGCAGTGCGCTCATGGCGCCCAAGAGAAGCCATTTTCTGTAACCGGAGGCCGGTACTGCCGCCACGTGTACAAACTGCAAGTCCTTCAAGCAGAACTAAGCCGTAACCGTGTTAGATCCAGACTCACTGGCTTGCCACGGGAACCATTTGCTCTATCGTGTTGCTTATCACGGAAAACCAACATGGACAACGGGAACAAACACACAGTTCATATGTAGTTCTGGTGCAACTGTTGATTCGCCCACTTCCTGGCAGTAGGTGGGAGGCAACAGCAGCAGCAGGCCGTGCACTTCTTCAGCCCTCCATTTTGACTCTATGATCAAAACCTTTTGGCTACCCTGGGTTCCCAAAGACGTTCTTAAACTCACGATCACGGCCATAATAATGCGCGGTCGCGCGAGGAACGGATACAATGTATCGGAAATATTCTTCAAAGGATACAGAGCGTAACATAACGTTTCTTACTCTGGATCCTTTTCGCGACTTGTAGGAACGACAACGTGGAAGCATGTAGAGTTCCCAAATATAACGTGATTTATAGACTGCAAGACAAAAATAAAACATAAAAACTTAGCTGATGTTGCACATTAGTGAAACATCCACTCGTGTGTGCAATGCGTGTTCACTCACTCACTCAAAACCAGTCCTTTGTGTAAAAGCCACTGGTTACATTCTACACATTGTGGCCTTGTGTACTTTAACTTGAATTTTGAACATATCGAGTGGGTTGTGGGGGGGGAGAAAAAACTGAATGACGTGCAGGCTCGATGTACGCAGATCGTAGTAAAAACGCATTGCCCAGAAGGACTCGCTGGCCCAATACACACCCATCTGCTGCTGTGTGTGCTACGGGTAGGTATACACATACACTCACTCACCCACTCGCGCACAGTCACACGTCGATGAGGACCGGCCCCTTCTCCAGCTACTCCGACATACCACGTGGCTTCCTCTTTGCAAACAAAAAATTTGTAAATTCGAGTCGCTTTAGAGGCGGTGCCGTCGCAAGGCAGTCGGATCTGTATGACAGTGCAGGGTACAGCTCTGAGCTGACGGGCAGACAGAGAGGAAATTATTTCTCGCGATCCCGCCATACTCTACCACTATTCCACCAGAACCACAATCACCTTAATTCAGACCGATACCGTTTGCTACACGGTGCAGGAAATTCGCCAGGATTGCTACAGTCACGGATTCTCCTTTACTCGTGACATCGGACTTCGGCAGGCTGTAACGTTACTGTTCGTTGAACTTCCCCCCGTTTATTTTTAGGAATCTGAAAAGGCATTTCTTCTTTTTTTTTTTCAGTTGGAGCGCCGTAAAATTCACGCGTGTTTATTTTGAACCAGTTCCGCGCTTCGTTTTAAACCGGCTTTGACAATAAGTTTGGTTCTGACTTCAGTTTTTTTTTAGAGGAAACACTGCATTTTTTCCAAGATGAACAAGCTGTATATTGGAAATCTGAATGAAAACGTGACCGCAGAGGACTTGGTTAAGACTTTTGAAGACTACAAGATTCCTTACTCTGGACAGTTTCTAATGAAAACGGGATATGCCTTCGTTGATTGTCCGGACGACCAATGGGCTATGAAAGCAATTGAAACATTTTCTGGTTAGTAGCCTAATTTCTAGTTGGCCGGTGTCAAACGATTTATTCTTTGCTCAAATAAATAAGCGACTTGAACAAGTTCTTAACGGCAGTGCATATAGGGATACGTTCGTGCCATTAAAAGGGGGCTGTAAATATCTTGCATTAAAAGTTGTGCAGTTTGTTTTAGTCCGTGCATGCAAAAAAAAAACAACTTTTACACTCCCTGACTATCCACTGCTGTCTAGTGTACATTATGTACTTTTCCTTGTTTAACCACTGTAATGGGTGGTTTGTGGCTGGACAATACCTGCCTCGCCAAACTTAACACCAAAATGCACCCAGAGTTGTTTGTATATGCAAGAACTCTTTTTAAATTCAGCACAAAACCCCCCAGGTCTGGTCACAGAGTACCAACGCACCCCTCCCCCTTTTGGCTTATAGGCCACTATGGTAAGGTAGTCCATGTTTGCCTATAGGTATGCCGTAAAGCATGCAAACGAATACATATCAAAGTTCAAAAACAGACTTGATCTAAACATAACATGCATCCATTATGTCCACGTAAAAAGGTCTCTTTGTGCATGGTCTTATATGTTCCATATGATCTGAGGGAGGGGGGCTGTATAGCATGGAGGTCACCATGTTTATTTTGTTATGTGCACAGGCTAAAAAGCCGAATTTCTTGTTCCCATGTGTTTGATTGTAAAGTTTTATATAGACATGTGCATTAACCCGTGAAGAAAGTCCACTGATGACTTCCGAGAATAGCGTATGCACATTACTAAACCTTTAACGTGTAACACAAATGGTCTAGGTTGGAACTGCTTAGCATAGTTGTGTCGTCGAAAGGACTTGTAGTTTGTTACTTTTTGGAGTTCACATTATCGCCCAAGCATGTTCATAGTAAGATGATATAAAATTCATTCACACTAAACGAAACCAACTTGTAACGTAGGCTCGAAACATTTCTTCCAATCCCAATTAAGGCTTATAATACACTAAAATCATCGGCTATATTGTGGACCAAATGCCAGCCTATGGAACGTGTCCTAATTTTTTGTGTGTTTTTTTTCATAGGTAAAGTGGAACTTCACGGCAAAAGAATTGAGGTCGAACATTCTGTCCCTAAGAAACAAAGGTATGTGGTCTACAAGTTAAACCTCTGGTTATAAACGTGTGAATTTGTATCACATTCACAGTGTGTGTGCGTTGACTTTCCTCTTGCTTTGGGATCAAAATTGTGCAAGGTTGTGCAGCTCGATTTTGTCCTTAACTTTGTTTTAGACCAACCTGTTTTTTTTAAATATACACATATATTTGTACATTGTGTTCTAAGCATAGAATGGTGTTCTTCTGCACGCTGGATCACGTGCTCGTGCCGGAATGTTTAACGTTCGTGTGCTATACTGGGGTATTTCACTCGTATTTGCTGCCCATAAAAATCCCCACGCTTGATCCAGTGTCTTTACTGGAATGCTCCGATGCAAAACTAGGCCTTGTTGGCCTAACGTGAGGCTATAGGCCTCGATGGATCTTTTGTTGACTGATTCCTAAACTCTAGGCTGTGAAATAGGCTACACGTGCGAACACTGGAATAGCAATATGTTCGTAAAAACGGTTCTGGTTTACACCAGGTTAGTGTTACTATTAATACCAATATTATTGTATATTACACGTTCTCGTTTTAAGGCATAATAACTTCCATGGTGGCCAAAACAGGGCGGGATCTAACCGAAATCTTTTATATTCTACGTCTTTGGCGTTTAATGCACGCAAACCGCGTATGATTTGTTTTGTTTATAAAGGCATAGAATCAGACCGGGGTCTTTATTTTATTGGAAG
Organism: Parotocinclus spilosoma; assembly: GCA_033117975.1. Taxonomy (NCBI): domain Eukaryota; kingdom Metazoa; phylum Chordata; class Actinopteri; order Siluriformes; family Loricariidae; genus Parotocinclus; species Parotocinclus spilosoma. Next base: position 2,059,179 of record JAVSBV010000065.1, read on the forward strand.
GCAACACAATGTCTTAATGGGCTGGTGGGTTAAATAAAAACTTCACTCTGCCCACCTTATCTCGCCCACTCAGAAAATTAGCATAGCTATTCAGCACTCGGTTCAATTCATGACTAGGAACGTGAAGCTACAGATACTACGACTTATGCGCATAATGTGTAACATTAAAACGAATGGTTGCTTTTTAACACGCATTGTGTTGTGTGCTTTACACGTGCCCCATGGTCGTTTTTGATTACGTACTGCTATACATTCACCTTTTTTCGAATTCTTGGAGTAGAAGGCACTTGACATTTCCATTTGGGTAAATCAGACTGTCAAATATGTCTGGGCTTTTGTATTTAAACGCAACACGGACGAAATTGAATGAATCTGTGCACACGCGCCTCCTCGTCATGTATCCTGTGAATAATAGGTTAATGGTAAATAAACGGGTATTGCATCCGTTAGTGAGTTGGTTTGAAACCATAAGGTATGTTCTGGCCGGCCATTAATAATAATACTAATAATAATCCAGTATAAAGTGAACGGTTGTGCACAGATTAGACTGGCACGTGGTCGCCATCACCGTGAAGAAGTACTAATCCAACGTCAGCAAATGAGAAAATGGCGCCCGTTGCAGCTCTGTGTGGCGTGCTCCATATGGCTCAGGCATGGGGACACGTCCAGAAACACGTCCAACACTCACAACGTGTCCACCTCGTCACAAATACACAGGGGACAAATTATCCTGGTTGCTCATTACATTAGGCTTAGAAAGGGTAGAGTTCAGGATTCACAGCATTCATGTAACGTGCAGCTCCTGCAGCCCATTGTGTTACAAATCAGGTGTTTAGGCACGACTAAGGCTTAAAACCGATCCCTTTACGTGTTTAACATTTGCTTGCGCTCCTTCCCTATCATGCAGCACGAGCGTTATTTATACACATACGTATAATATATAAAATAGTACGAAAAAGCGCTAAATAAGGAAAGAAACAAAATAAATCCAAGTGATTCGTGTTAATTAGGTCAAAGGTACTGCCTTCCTCGTGCCGCCATTTTGACTCGCCTATAGTGGCTGTGCGCGTGTGCGCGCGACCTCCACTGCATGAATAGATAAAGGCCTATCATTGTTATCATACCTTAAAATAAACCTGACTTAAACGTATAATGTCTATACGTGTGTATGTGTGTGTGTGTGTGTGTGTGTGTGTGTGTGTGTATATATATATATGTATATATATATATATAGTTTCGTTTACAAGTATAGCAAACGAGAACTTTAAATTAATATGTATAAATTAAATATGGTACAGAGAGAAGAGCTTAAGGACGTTATAACAGTGTTGTGTGTGTGTAAAGCAGTATTAGATTTAAGGCTTTTGGGTTTAAGGCTTTTCTATTATGGAGCTCCTGTGAAAACAAAAGTCAAAATCGGAGCGGTTTAGGAGACGTCAACTCTCAAATGACAAAACTAGGAGCTTCTTTAGGCACTATTTTTGCACACCATGTACAGTAGCGCTTGGCAGGACGAAGCTTTTGGTGAAGAATGTGTAATTTGTGCGAGCCGGACACCCATTGTGCCACGCCGAGCTGCTTTTGAACATAAAACAGTAAAAGAAATATGGTGGACCATTCCGTGGTGGAATGGAACTACACTGCTGGAAAAAATTGCGAGTTTTTGCTGAGTTAGTCAAGCGTGTTCGCATTTTTTCGACGGCGAACACGGTGACGGATTTGCTTTCCAACGTGTCAGGGGACCATGTGTGTATGTTTGAAATAATAAAAAAAAAAATTGCGTTATTTCCTTTATTATTTTTGGAAATCAAATTCTTGATTTCAAATTTTGTTCTTACCCCAGGAAGCGTGTGAAGCAACGTTAACTTGCTGTGTTGAAACAGACATGGAGTTCTACTTGCGTTTAAGTTTTCGCGTAGTGTTGTGTTCATAGTTAGGGGTACATGCAAAGTTAAATGTGAAGTAAATTTTTTTTTTGTAAAATTTTTTTTTTTTTAAAAGCTTCTACAGAAAGTAATCTTAAAGGTGCTGTGATTTGGAATTTGGTACAATAGTCGTTAGTGGTGTAGAGCTCAGGGATGTAAACGTGCAGGGTTTTACCATAATGGGGTGTGTATGAGACCTGTGGTTGTGAGATGTTGATGGAGGTCGTCTATTCAGGAGGTTTTATTAAAACGCTTTACAGTTTTGTAAAGTTATTCTGTAATTGCCTTTACGTTCTTCGCTGTATCTTGAGTGACCGGTCATTCAGCATTTGTAGAAATACCAATGGCCAGTCTTGCACAAGGGTGGCGGTTGACGAGCAAACACTTTTCGAATATCAGTGCTTAAAATGCTTGGTCTGTTACCTTTTATTTGGAGAGGATCTTCAATTAATGTCTCCTTGTAAATGGAGGAAAGCGTTTTTGAATGAGTTGTTTTGATTTTGCGGGGCTGTTGGAAATTGCTAAAAAAAAAAAAAAAAAACCCAAAAAAGGTGTGTTGAAAAAGGTGCTTTAAACGGGCTGTAAATTTTTCAATTATAATTTCCCTAATTATATCAGCAACATGCAGTGAATGTATTGTTGGGAAATATGCAACAATGTATAGATCTTAAGCATTTTCCCGCTCATTGTCTTTTCTCTCTACACTTGATCACCTCCTTTTCTCTTCAACTCCATTTGTGGTCATAGTACTACCGAAGGCAGAGGGAGGGACCATAGCACGAAAGGGGAGCGACCAATCAGGAGCCACGAACACCTGTATGCGCATTCTAAGAAGCCGTTGATGGCCTCCTCTTTCTCATACATTCACTGTTTTTCTTTGCTCGCTATCGATTTCATTCTTGCTATATAGCAGTGTGTAAAATGGGCAGACTTGCGTGTGTCTGATTGTCGTCCAGTAGTACAGAATATATAGTAGTAGCAGAATGTATATGTGGGTATGTGTTCAGCACGATCACATGACTAGTATGACATTCACTGAGCTTGGTTGTTCAAGACAGAACTGAGAGAACAAGGGGAGAAAAGGGGAGGGGATGGGGGGGTAGGGAATGTAGGGGTGTTGGTGCTAACACTTCCTCAAGGGCTTCCCTTCTAGCCATTGTGGAAGGTTTCAAAAATCAGCAGTGGAATTGTTGGTGTGGATAAGGAATGATTGTGACACTCGCCTTTGCACAATAAATAAAAAGATAATACAAAAATATGTATAAACAATAAATGCTGTTCATCACTGGATTGGCAAATAATAGCGAGTCTGCAGTAGTGTTGGAAGTATGGCATAACACTGAAGGTGTTTGAAAGCTTAAGTCAGGCTGGCGTACTGAAATTTAAAGCCTAGCATCTCCACCTATTGAATAAAAAAGTTGACTTGCTGAAGCATTTAGGATTTGTGGTATGACCAGAGGGAGGGTAAAGAAGCCTGTCCAATTGGTGCTGTTGAAAAATTAAGATTTGGTCGAACCGATTTAGGAAACCTGCACCAAGACATTAATGGCATCTTCCATTGTTCATATTGCCTGAATGGTAAACATGGCTTTAAAGTCACTAACTGTAGGGTGTTTGGAAAAGTTATAAAAAAACAAAAACAAAAGCAAAGGGAAATGGATGTTTAATGAAATGAGCAAACAGAGAGAGTGATCTCTTATCAGTGTTGTATAATTTATTTTATTGCTTTATGAAATAAAGATTTAGGTGTATTTTTTGGGCCGCACATGGGGACCGGGAAATTGAAATAATAATAATGCTAAATTTGTGTTCATAAAAATTCTTGGGATGGTTAATTAGTATGAAAGTTTGGGAGACCATTGTCCCCCAAAAATTATGGATCACAGCAACTCGGTCTTACCATAAAAATCTCTATCTAGCTTTCTCTTAAGCTATGGAAACCATGTAGTGTGGAGTGAGCCACCCCTGTAAAGCTTTGTTTGTTTTATTTTAATTAGTTTTATTTCTGAAAGGAGTGACGGTGGCGACAGGAACTGTTTTTAGAACGCAGTTGGGATATGGTTAGGAGATTTTTTTTTTTCCCCCTCAGATGCGAGAATGCAAACTTGGCATTCTGGCTAAGAAATCAAACATCTAGTAGGCAGCGACAAACTGAGAGAGGTAAAAGTGAAGTGACCTCATGAACACGTGTTTACAGTGTAAAGTTTAAAGGTCAGCCCTTACAGGTATGCAGGATAAAAAGGAAATGGGTAAATAAAATCTGATATCATTTCTAGATGAACTTGCTCAGCTGAGCATGGACGTCTGAATAGATCACGGTTCTGCAGATAATAAGTAGAACTGTGCTCTCTTAGGTATTACTGTAACATGTAAGATATTTTTTCTCTTAGTTTGTCTGTGCAAGAAATTTGCATTCCACATTGCACTTAAATAACAATAAATCCTGTGTTTGACCTGGCTTCAGATTTGCATGCCTTAACTAACACATCTGAAGCAGACTGTGTAATGGAACTGGAACTGGAGTGTTTGTTCAGTCATAAATCTGGTGGGAATAAAAGTTTGCAAACGGTCCGGTTTGAACATGCCTCCGGTGTCTTTGCAGACGGTGGTGCCTGATGTCGAGATTTAAGTCTATAAGACATTGTTGCAGTGCTGTATTCTAGAGGATTCCCCTACTCTCTTATGTCTGTATTCTGAGTCATCGTGGCTGTATCTCATTTTCTTATGCACAAAGGTGTAGAACCACCCACTTATTTGTAATATTTGTTACTCCATGTTACACTACTTGCATGTACAGAACATCACAAAAGCAACAGTTATGTATTTGCGTTCACTAACGTCATACTTGCTAATGATTGTCCATGTCCATTATGAACAAATATTTAGTTTATTGTATATTTCAGTTTACTATACACAAAATCCATTGTTGGATATTTCATTTGGGGGGTATCCCCTAATTTTTCTGAGAAGTGTATATAACTTCCTGGCAAATGAGACTACAGTGTTCCCTCGTTTATGGTGGGGGTTACGTTCCAGGACCACCCGTGATGATAAACGAAAATCCGCAAAGTAGGGACGCTATATTTATTTAAGTATTTTTACACTATTTTACCCATAGAACTTGCAGAACGTTTGGGTAACATCGTAGGGCTTGAATGAATTCAGTCTATAATGAAACTTTCACAAACAGCGAACACAAAACCGCAAAAAAACTTGTCATGTCGGCAAGTAGCGGCCGATGCTCTAGTGTTACTTCTCGTTTTAGGTGAGTATTCATCAGCTGAGTGATTTACTGTAAATTGTAATAGTTTATGATTTATAACATTCCGTCATTTTTATAATTAATATTTTTCAATATATTTTTCTAAATTGTGATTTTTTTTTATTTTATTTTTTTTTTTAATGTAAAAGTTAATCAAATACTACCACACGTGCAGATCGAGTTCCGCCAAAACCCGCGAAACAGCGAAAATCCGCAATATATTTTTTCCATGAATATTTTTGGAAAACCCATGATGCACAGAGTCCACAAAAGGTGAACCGCGAAGTGGCGAGGGTGCAATGTATTTTCTAAAATGCTTGATACCAGTGGAAAATACAGAATGAGAATTCTCAAAGCAGCTTCTCAATACAGAGTCCCCCTCCAGGGTCCATTGTCCTCTCTTTTGGTCTCGTCTTCAGTTCATCCTACAGATTTTCAATAATCAACGGACCTGATTTTGTAAAAAAAACTTGATCCTGTAGTCACTGAACCATACACATGGATCTGTGTGCATGAATCGGCTTGCTGGAAGATCCGGCTAGAAACCTCTTAGCAAAGGCATCATTTAAATCGTCAGCCATCACAGATCCTTCACCGTACATATCAATCGGGATAATGTTTTTTTTTTTCCCTGTCAAACCCAGGCTTTGTTGCCAGAAATCTAAATTTTGGTCTCACCATAGAACCGAGTTCCAGTCAAAGTTATAAACGTAGAAAACTCCAGGCACTAATGTTAGATGAAAGAATTGCTTTTCGTCCGGCACACCTTCCAAATGGTTTGCCATGGATGCACTGTGTTTATGTAGAGTCGTAAAATGCTGCCATCTTCCGAAATCTCCAATCGCGTTCCTCTGAAAAATTTGTTCTTTCTTTAACATTACTGTGTGCCTTTCTCTTCCGGGCTAGTTCATTAAAGCTCCAGTTGTTTTAACCTACTTAATTATTGCCCTAAAATCTTTATAGCCATTGCTTAATTTAGGAATGTCAACACACCTTTGTTTCTTTTTACCCGTGTAAAATCTGATTTCATACACGTGGTTCAGTTAAAAAAAAAAGCTCTGTTTTAAATATTACTCCTAGAAAATCATTTATCTCCCCATCCCAACCCCCCAATTTTCACTCTAAGATCAAGCTACTTGACCACAAGTTTTTTTTAGTCTATGTTTAACTTGTAGTGATACGTTGGAAAATTAGGGAATATACATTCCAGTTTATGCCAGGGCAAACAATTGCATTTTCCTCATGAACATGCTGAGACTGTTGGGGTACTAGATAAAGGTGTTCTCATGGCTTTATGTGAGAAATGCTACATGGCTTGTCATTAGCTTCACCATACATGCCTCACCTTCATAGTCTCTCTATAAAAAGTTCACTTTTGAGTTTCCTTAGACCTAGACTAGCAATTACCAGTACTATATAGAAAAGGTAGTGATTAAACCCACTAAGGATATAATATTAAATGACTTATGAAGTGTCCAATAAATGCCTGCTGCTTCCCACCCTCCTTAAAACCTTTCATAAATGCATTTTTATAGCACTGTTAGCATTTTCTCAGAGAAGAATCCTGTCTTGCATTAAAACAAGGCTAACTTACATTTCAGATGGTTTCCTATGGAAGTAGATCACTTGGTGCCGGATCACATTTGTTGACAGACTGCCTTACTTTCTTATGAATTAGCTTCAGATGGTTTGGGGGCTTTCAGTGACTGCAAAGATTTCATTATAACCAAGCCGCAGCTGCTTAAATGGCTATCTTGATCAAAGTAGTTTGCTGATTCCATGAGGAAATGTCTGCGTTAGAGTAGCAGACGTTGACACCAGGTACGTAGTGAATGCACCTACTTGTACAAATGTTTACAGCGAAAGAAAAAGAGATCCACATGACCTGAGACAAGTGGTTCTCTTTAAAAAGCTTCCTATAAAACCCCGGGTGCTCGTATACTGCCTTCCATCAGGAGATCAAATGCACAAAAACCTTTTTGATAGGGTACCATGTGAAAAGTGCCTCATGAGCGCTAAAGCTTTTTTTTTTTTTTTCTCTCCCCCAACGTTATCTACATGAAAAAAAAAAATCTAACTGTGACATACGTTTCTGGCAATATTTAGGATATATTTATTTATATACTAATATATTTAGTATCTCTCTCTGTCATATATGTGTGTGTGTGTGTGTGTGTTCCCTCTTTTATCACGGTAGTTACGTTCCAGGACCACCCACGATAAACAAAAATCTGCGAAGTAGGAACGCTATATTTATATAAGTATTTCTACACTATTTTAGCCGTAGAACTTGCAGAACGTTTGGGTAACATCGTAGGGCT
>JAVSBV010000065.1:2066786-2077284 GCA_033117975.1 Parotocinclus spilosoma
TTCAGGAACAATTGAGAAAGAAAGTAATTGAGATCTATCAGTCTGGAAAGGGTTATAAAGCCATTTCCAAAGCTTTGAGAATCCAGCGAACCACAGTGACAGCCATTATCCACAAATGGTGAAGACCTGAACAGTGGTGAACCTTCCCAGGAGTGGCCGGCCGGCCAAAATTACCGCAAGAGCGCAGCGACGACTTGTCCAAGAGGTCACAAAAGACCCCGCTACAACGTCCAAAAACTGCCTTTCTCCCTTAATAATAAACACATTCATTTACAAATTGCATTTTGTGTTTACTACTTGTGTTGTCTTTGACTACTATTTAAATTGGTTTAAAGTGTTTTAAGTGTAACAAACATGCAAAAAAACTGGAGATTAGGAAGGGGGCAAACACTTTTTCACACCACTGTATTTCATTTTGAAGTATCCTGTGAAGCTACAATAGAACATTGTGTTTACAATTTTAAACTTTGCTATCTAGTTTGAATTTATTTTAAATACAGGCGGACTAAACTTTGTATTTTTGTTTGGAAGCAAATTCAGGAAAATGCCTTGTTATAGCATTGTTTACAGTCTAAAAAAAAAACGACGAAAATGAAATTGTGAACTTGTTCATTACACCTCTAATGTTAATATAAATCGCTACATGGACTTCCATTTGCTTGACTTTTAAACGATACTAAACAGTAACCAATACCTATATTTTATAAATTGTTGTGAGAACCTGAATCATTCCATTTTTTTCTCTTCCAGCTGGCCCAGAGGAAGATCAGGGACATTTTGACACAAGTTAAGCAGCAGCAAAAAGGTGGCCTGGGGGGACAACAGGGCTCTCACCAACAAAACCTATCAGAGATGGGACCCCAGCAGGGAATGACCCAGGAGCCGAGGAGAAAGTAATGGGTCCCAGGCCCCAAACTTGACGGACGGACAGATGGACAGACAGCTACAACAGTGGACTGACTGAGAGAGAGCGATACAGACCCAGCGGTAGACAGGGAGGAACATCAAACTGAGAGGGGAATAAAAAGGAAGAAAAATGCCTGAGAGTACAAAAGGTTTAGAGAAAATGAAACTAGAACTAGGAGTGATTCTTAAAACTAAGGGGGGGAAAAAAGAGAGCGAGAGAGAGAACTAGGAAACAGAGACCAGATGCCAGGTCGAGTGACTGGGGTTGGCAGGGAATTCCTGCTCAAGGTCTTGGCAATTAACATTGAATAGCAAGCAACCTGTGAACTTGAGAGACGGTTCTAAAAAGTTCTGGTGAATTCGAACACACCTGGAGGACCTCAGCCATCGCCAGTCACTCAAGCATTTTAATGGTGTTTTTTTTTAAAGAAGAGCTATATGTATAGAAATGTTTATTCAGAGGTATTATTAATGAAATGCAGTGAGGCAGAGGTTGGGAGAGAGAGCAGAGCGCCTACCACAATGAGTCGGAAAAGGGGACTCAGAACATTAGGGGAGGGGCCATAGCTGTTAACACTGCTCTTTAAGTCCCTCGCAGTAAGCTGTAGGGGGCGAGGACGAAAAAAAAAAAAAAGAAATGTCGAAATAATGAGGTTGTAAATATAATCTTCATGAATATGTATCAAAACACTGTTGAAGCACAGTGAGGGTACAGTAAGTGGGCGGGCCGAGGCTGACCCTGCAGTTCTAATGCAGCGGCTCAGCTCAGAGATGTAAACCCCTCCTCCAGCCCGGACGTACGCCTGCGATCCTCGCCGGTGCATGGCCCACGCCCAAATGGCATATTTTATATATATTATATATATATGATATGTGAGTTAACCTGGCCCCTCGTAGAAACAGGCAGGAGAAAGGGAGCACGGCTGTGGCAAGAGTTCCCCTTCGCACACGTTTGTCGCCGGGCTAACAGCTTTCATCGCGACAGCGCCGTTCGTTTAAAATCACTTGAAAGATGCACCGCCCGTGGTCCTGCTCCCGTCCCTGCCTCCAGGTCAGAAGTCTACAGCAGGTGGTGATAAAATGGCCTCTGCGCTCTCTCCCCTGCTCTCTTTGATGTATGCTGATGAGGAGGACCAGATGCAGGGTCTTTTCTCCTTTATCCTCGGATCAGATTAGATAAAATGAAATTAAGAAAGACTAGAAACCTACCTCAGGGTATTGTTACCTCAGTATTCCTAACGACTTTTTTTCTTTTTTCTTTTTTGGCTTGCTGGTGTTTTATATAAGAGCTGATAGTCCTGAATATTTTATTTTTTTAAGGAAAAAATATTTTTAGTTATTGTCAGATATGCTGTTTTTCTTTTTATTTTTATTTTTTTTCTTTTTTTCTTTTCTTCCCCCGAATTTTCTTTTCCTTCGGTGTGAGTGCGCGAATGAGTGTGTGGATGCACCCCTGACTCGACACCCTTTATTTCAAAAGGCTCCGTGGCTGGTTTGGTGGTTCCTGTATCTGTGCTGACTGATGTTTCTGCTTTTGGACCTATAGAATCAGCTGCATTTGAAATCACTGGCCGATTTGCATAGCGCTGCGTCACGTTACCATTAGACTCTCTGGACACACATTTCAGGGGTTTGATGTACAGCCTTTCTTAAACAGTGGAGATTTGTTGCGGGGGAAATTTGACAGTGGCCCTAACCGAAGGATTTTTCTTATGCCGCTGTCTGGTTAATCTGATCTCATTAGCTTATTCAGCTATGTTCCCAAAATCTATGCCCCAACACCCTGGGTCCAGCCTCCATTGCCAGTTCCAATTCAGTGTTATGCACTATGTGCAATGCAGTATCCATGACTATGTTGAGGAGCAGCCCAGTGGGAACTATATAGGCCTGAAAACACTGAATGTGACCCGTTTAGGATGACCACAATACTACATAGCTTTCCCGTGCGAGTGCGATTGGATGCGCGTGTGTGTGTGTGTGTTTTTTTTTCTTACAAAATAAGAAAAACGTGTATAACCTTTTGTTGTGGGGGCAAAAGTGGTTTGGGTGTTATAGAAAAGGCAGAAAAGTAGACATCTTATCCTATGGTCTAAGCTAAAAAAAAAATGGAAAATGGGAGTGAAAAATACTTAAATACGAAAAATACAAAGCAAAGGAAAAGCAAAGGAAATCTTTTTCGTATTTTTAGAATAAAACCTTACTCGGGCTAAGCTGGGCGATTATGTAGCGAATTCAATGCTGAAGATTGCTAGAATCCTCTTCAACTTGTACACAAAACCGTTTTGTGCGCCGAATTTCATCCCCAGGTCAAAGTCTTTGCTTTTTCGGCTTCCCTTTTCCAACAGGATGATGTCATAAATGCTCTCATCAGGTGGGAGGGAATTCTCTCTCTCTCTCTGAAGCCTGTAGATTTCTGTCAGGCACACGTACCATTTAAAATTTATTCAGACTACAGCCGTTTTATGAGTGACTTTTTTTTTTTTTTTTTTTTTTTTAAACAGCAAGCTTTATTTGGATATCTGGTTGTGTACTGTTTCATCCGTTTTAGAGAAAACTAAAAGAAACCGAATATCTTTAGGAACTTAGGAACTGTGGAGAAACTTGGAGACAAGATGCTGAACAGAGTGTAAGAGAGACGAGAGAGATGACTAATCTTTTTAAAGATGGAGGTGTCACCTTGTTTTCTTGAATAGATTTCGTCTAGGTCACTAAACCGAGAAAACACAGAAGTGCTAACATGTCTATGACGTTCTACACTCATCTGTCCCTCTTTTTTTCACTCCTCCGTTTCTCCTTTCATCCCTGTACACAACTCACAAACTTGCGTTATATGCTATATAGCAATACGTCTCGCGACGTAGACCTTCGCCCTCTCTCACGCCGGCCTTGTTTGCGTCTGTTTTCGCAGTTCTGTTTAGTCATTTGACGTTTGTTTTTGTTTTGTTGTTTGTTTGGTTTTTTTTTTTCTTTCAAAAGTGTTTTCGATTGGATCGCAGTTAGTCTCACTCTCTCAATCAAGTTACTTTATAAAAGCACAGAGATTTGCTACTAGCTTATTTGAATTACTAACCATGTACTTGCGCGAAACGTTTTTGGTTCTGTACTCTTAAGCCCCATTATAGGTTGTTCCACAATCTGTACTAGGAGTAGCATAAAAACTGATAAACCTCCTCTTCGGCACTCGCTCCGTGTTAAAACTAGACTCCGCCTACTCAACCCTGTATTTGACGAGGACTCGGCAAGCAAACAACGAGACAACAGTTTCCCGTTCAGAAACACGACTGCATGCTCTTTACTTATGCAATTGTGTGACAAGTCAAATTCCTGGCTGGCTTTTGTCACAAGGACTGTTCAATACTCTGGAAACCTTCTACCGATAATGATCTTTTTAGTGCACAAATTTACAAGTAGACAACAGACCTAACCTCAGACAAGTCAGGTGTAGCAGTCAAACAGATGGCTCACCATAGTTGTGATTTCATACTGCTAGTTTCTTGGCTTCGCCCAACGAAACATTTGGGTGCTAATGACGAATTAAACCTCACATAACTAGGAAATGCTACCTCAAGACTTAGCCATAAGATTGTTATTATCAACCAGACAAGAGCGAAAGCGTATGTTACTCTTTCACTTTAACTTATTGTTTTTGGTTTGTTTTTTGTTTTTTTTCCTTTCGTTTTGCTTTTTCTCGCTTTGGTTTTCAGTTCCCCCCTTCATATTAGTGAATTAGTTTGAGTTTTGCCACGATAGAGGGAAGAAAGGTTGGGCTTTGAAAGATCAACTACAGGTGTAGGTGATTTTATCGATTGGTGTTGGAATGACTGGTTTTTATAACAGGAGGTTTAGTGATCATGACCTGCCTCCGTTCTATACCGTTTTTGGAGAGGCCCACGAGAGGTACGGGATGCTTGATGCCAACAATCACTCTCCCGTGCCACTCCACCTCCTGTTACCCTTTTTTGGCATTATTCTAAATCTTTTAGGTAACTGCTGTCAAGATATGGCTAAGTGAAGTCCTAGATCAGCATCATACTACAGCTTCCCTCCCATGCTCAATTCTTGACGTGTAGACCTCCCTTTCAATCTCAATTTCTCAAAAAACCTGTATTTAAGTAACTTTTCTCTTCTTTTTTTGTTAATCTACCTCTTAGAGTACAAAAGAATAAATAAGACAAATGTAAAATGGGAGAAAAGGATCACAAAAATGTAAAAAAAATTAAAATGAGAAATAAGTAATAGGACTATTAACGACTTAGACACTTGGGTAGCAGCATATCCATATACTGTAGTGGATAGAATGTTTTTGAGGGGAAAAAAAAAAGAAAAAAAAAAAGACTTTTCTTCCAAAGATGATTTTTGTTTTTGCCGTTTGCGCTAGACGTTTATGAACGATTCTAAAATGAAACCGAACGGAATAGGGGAGGGGGAAAATAAAAAGTATGTAAAATGGCGATTACATTATTCAATCTCTTCTTTCATTCCTCTTTAGATTTACCTTACGTTTTTGAGTTTGCAATTCTTCATTCTTTATTTGATTAATGTTTGTTCCTGATTGCTTTTTGGAAAGACATAGGATTGTATCTCTTGTTGGATGCATTAGAAATATTTCTCTCTCTCTCTCTGAACTGCAACATAGTACTCGGTGAGACATTGCAGAGCAGCATGATATTGAAATTATTTCTCTTTTTTTTATCTTTATTGATGCAACAGGCAAGTAAGGGCCTATTTAGCTGACTAGGGCACAGTTTGGGAGGTGGAAGAGGAGACGATGAAGAGCAACCTATGATATCTAGCCCGCCAATCCACAGCCCCCTCTTATAGCAGGTGCCATGGACACTATCTGGACTTTTTTTTTTTTTTATTTTATTTTATTTTTTTCAACTTTTTTGCCTGCCTGATTTTTCTTTAGTTTCTCAGCCACATTTTTTCTGAAATTCTTGTAAACAATGCAGAGCATAGATATGAATGTGTTATTAAATGATGAGAAAACAGGTAAACTTTTGTGTCCGCTGTGTTTGTGTGTGCACGTGTGTTTGCTTAAAAAAAGATCAAATAAAAATCTTGTATTGAATCTAGCAGAGTGATTAAAAATGACCAACAGGTATGTGAGGGTGTGTTTTTAGATTTACTCACATTACATCGGTTCAGTGTGAACCCTGTGGGTCACGTGACAAACATCAGTTTATTGAGACCATTTACATGTACAGTGGAACCTCGGTTAATGACCACAATCCGTTCCGAAAAGTTCCTCACTATTCCTCACAAACAATTTTCCCCATAAGAAATAAAGAAAATAGGTTTTTTTTTTTTTTATGAAAACAGTTATAATACAGTACAAATGGAGTTAAATAAACATAAAAACATTAAAGAAAGCATTTAAACATAAGAAAATATTTAGTAAACATAAGAAGACTTACCGTTTTGACTGCGATGTGATTGCGTGAGTGGATGGAGGTGTGGTGTCGAAGGGGTGGAATTACTGCTTGGAGGGGGAATCCCCCTCCATGAGAACATGATTGAGGGATAAATTATTGAAATAAAGCACAAAAATCACTAAATAAGAAGGATGTATAAGGATAAAGATAAGAACGACCGATCATAACTGTGTCTCAAGCGTGAATGATGCTTGGTCTGAGATGCTGGTCACGTGTAGGTGACGTAGCTGTTCACCATCCGAAATTTGATTCGCTATCTGGGGCAAAAAGTTTTGGTTGTTATCCGAATTGTTCGCTATCGAAGGCATTCACTAACTGAGGCTTTTAAACGCCTGTACATTTTTCTTAATTTTACTCAGCAAACTTCACCTCGCAATGACAAATCCATTTACCAAAAAGCTTATGTTATAATAAAGTGTTACATTTCTTGAGTGCTTTTAAATAATGTGCATGAGAGTATCATACTGCTTGTGGCTTGCATGAAGAAATAAATAATTTAGAATGTGCTTTCTGCTCAATGTTTATTATGGGATTTCCATTGTAAAGTCGAAAAATCATAAACCGACCCATCGTAATACAGGTAGCAACAGTAAATGGCATAAAAATGGCTGAAAGGTATTTTTAACATGGATTTTGACCTTCCTAATCCTGGAGAACACACATTTGCTCTGGACCGATCACCAGTCCATCACAGGGCTTGATTGGGATCATTGTTGCAGAACTGGGCGATTTGGAAACATGAATTATTCCACCATAAAATGTCCTTGAAATACATTTCAAACAAACATCAAGTTTTAAGTTTCCATCACCTTTTAAAGCACGTATGTGTTTAGTTTTTTTTTTTTTATAATTTTTGTGCGTTTCTGGTCAAGCTCATGTTGCCTTTCAAAGTGAAACGTGTCATATTGGTTGAGATATCCTTGGGGAAATGGACACCTGCAGGAAAACGTTTAAAAAGTTTTCTATGAGGGCTAAACCACGAGCTAAAAAACCCCAAATAATATCAGTGGTCCTCTAAAGATGAGTCATGAAATATGCATTTAATTTGCTTTAAAACCCTTACATTTTGCTGCATTATTTAACATTTTTTACTTAAACTTTGAGATTTGAATCCCTCAATAAATGTTGTCTATTTTAGCGTATGCTGTAGATAACATCCTAAATTTGAGACACAAAAATCATTTTAAAATTCAAAAAGTAAAAAAATATATTTAAAACATAATGTAAAAAATAAAAAAAATTAAAAATAAAGTATTAATAGTCCTCCAAAGAGAGGGGGGGGGTGGCGGGGCAAAAACAAAAAAAATCAGAAAGTTGTACGAGTTCTTTTAAATAGGAGTCACTGGAACAAAATATATCAATCACCTTGCAAAATTCCGCTAAGTTAAATAAAAGGTGCTTCATGCCCTCACCTAATTGTAATCAAAAAGTACATAACCTCCAAAATGTCGATTTAAAAAAAAAAGTTTGATATGTATAGTACCGTCCTGTGCTGCACCCCCATCTGCTATAAACAATGGGGTAGACTGTATACACAATTAAGCAAGCCTCATTACCTTGGTGCCTTTACATGTTTTAAGAATATTTAGGTGTGGCTTCTTCAGTGAATGCTTGTTTTTTTAGCAAGATGTAAAGTAGAACATTTAATAATAATACAGATCCTGGGATTTACCATGATTAATAACATGCAGTGTCTGTAGGCTACTAACTGCACTCTATAACATGCTTCAGTGATTAATGCAAATAATAAAAAATGATCTTGTCTAAATATTCCCTGAACTTACTTTAAGGTATTAAAATATACATTTGTGCTTTACTATAGTGGGATGGGATTTTTTCAGGTACAAAACCATGCAAATACCACCCAAGACAAGCACAGTTAAGTTCAAATGCCTTTAATAACGGTATTTAAAATACCTTTGAGTTGACCAACACTGATATTTATGGATTTCAAGTTCCTTTTCTCTTGAAAAGATTACTATCTATCTGTAACTAAACGTGGAGGTTTATGCAGGTTTATAATCGTTAATGGTGTCACAGAGAGCTACTTATCCCTCAGAGTTTTCTTCAATGTGGCATAATGTCTCCAACAAATTACTAATGTTTTGGAAATTTCAGTGGCAGTTGTTCAACAATTCAAAAGGTGTATGCTTCAATTCAAGGCGGCTTCTAAGAAAATTACCTCAAAAGGTGTTTTCCACTCCGCCTCTAATTTCATCAAACGCAAATAGGGTGTGCTGTAACAGCCAATCAGAGCACAGAGGGCGTGGCCAAACGGGTATAAATTTCCCAGGTGAGACAGGTGGCAGGTTATGGTGCACCTGACCAACCAATGTAGTGCTGGACATACAGTGAGACAAGGAAGACTGTTCAGACTGGTTTCAACTTCAGCTGGATCGACAGAATCAGGACGAACATGACGTCATTTGTGCCACAAGCCTTGTCACCTCAGTTCCACAACATGGGGCAGGACACCCAAGACTACAGCTTGTACAGTGATAACTTTTACAGCCCTCCGGCTCTGCCGAGTCCGCAGCAGGGTTTGCCGTCTGCATGCGACCTGGTGGACTACACCAACCCACCCACCAACCCTTATTTGTGGTTCAGTGGACCCGCGCTTAATGCTGCTCAAAACCTTGGGGGAGTGCCCCCGCCCTATGGAATGCAGAGACCCTACATCGGTGCAGGCATGGGGGCCCCAGAAGGAGGTTTCAGCTGGTTTCCCATGCCTTCTCAAGAGGACCTGATGAAACTTGTCAGACCCCCATATTCATATTCAGCTTTGATTGCCATGGCAATTAATGTGGCCCCAAATCGCAGACTCACTCTCAGTCAAATCTACCAGTATGTGGCAGACAATTTCCCGTTCTACAATAAGAGCAAGGCTGGCTGGCAGAACTCCATTCGTCACAACCTTTCACTCAACGACTGCTTCATGAAGGTACCAAGGGATGATGATGATCCAGGTAAGACTGTGTTTCTGTTGTTTGCTTGTTTTTTTTGTACTCATATATTTGCTAATTGATAAGTATTTGGTAAAGCCTGTTTACAATAATAACATATTTCTATTGTTTCTGCAGGAAAGGGTAACTACTGGACCCTCGACCCAAACTGCGAGAAGATGTTCGATAACGGCAACTTTCGGCGTAAGAGAAAGAGAAAATCTGACTCCCTGGCCGAAGAAGACTCGAAAGGCTATGCAGGAACAGACTCCCCTGCGTCCAGCCCGAAAGACCAGAGCACCACGGGTCACGATTCAGACAGAGGACCGTCTCCAGTTTCATCAGGCACTACTCCCTGTCTGAATGGCTTCTTGTCTCAGATGAACAAATTGGGTTCAAGTAGCATGCGAGAGCCTGTCCTGCTCCCCTCGATGCCATTGAGTATGCCTTTAGACCCCCAGAGGGTCTCTCCAACAGAAGGCTTTGGCTCATTCTCTCCAACGGCTTCAGTACCACAGTGGGAGACTCAAGTTGCTCCCCCACCCCAGTCCAACATCCCAACCTCGCCCTCTCGCTACATCGGCAGTTACAGTGACTCAATTCTTAGTCAGTTCAGTAGCCATCTTTACCCAGGCCTGGACTCCAACATGGCATACGCACGGGATGGCACTGAAGTGTAAAGCAAAAAAAAGACTGTAGTGTTTTTCACCAGGCACTTGACAAAAGCTAAACAAGCTAACGGAAATCCAACAGTGTTGCCTGAGTCAGTAGGTCAAGCAGACACTGAGGACTTTCCCTGCTTGAACTCGCTGTGCACATGCACATGCACTCAGCCGTCACCCTAACTGCAGATAACATCTCATTTCAGGTTGGAGCTAAGTATATTTGGTACGCCAGTAGCCAGGGTGTGTTGTAAAATCATTCAAATGTACAAATATGTTGTGGTCTAATCACTGCACTGAATGTGTGTGTGTGTGTGTTTTATAATATTTTGTAACTGTGATATGTCTATGTGCATCTGTGCCAAAATAAAACCACGATGAAACATAGTTTTGTATGACTGCATCATGTACTAGAATACAAATGAAACGATATGAAATTATATTACATTAATACTATAATACAGCTGTATTAGTTGTCAATCAATCAATCAAAATTTATTTATACAGCGCTTTTTACAATGGAGCATTGTCTCAAAGCAGCTTTACAACAGTA
>JAVSBV010000065.1:2134000-2159713 GCA_033117975.1 Parotocinclus spilosoma
GCTGTAGCTCGGTCAATTTTGAAGCTATAAACACGAAAATTGGACCAGTTGGACTCGGCTATGATGACACTGGCTAAGTTAATTTTCAAAGTGATCGGAAGCTCTGTTCACTTTTTATCACTCTTTAAAATCTTCCCATTCATTTTGAATGGCCCCACTCTAGTGATGTCAAAACTGGGACTGGAGCTTGATCAGAATCGACCGGGTCTCGGGCCTGCACCTGATCAAAGGCCACTGTGCCTCTAACCTAGGCTCGACCGGAATCGGCCGAGTCTCAGCCCTGCCCAGGCCAGAACCAACGGCACTGATGCAACACACATCCGCAGTTCCTCCGGGAACTGCATTTTCTAATTCACTTCATAATTCTTTTTACACAGCGCTTTTTTTACACATGTCTAAAGATTCTTTGTTATTAAGAACTCCCCAGCTCAACAGAGTAAGTCAGTCTGGATAAGAGTGAGTAGAAAAATAATGTTATCACTATTGGATATAATATGTTGTTATACTATACCTCAGTCCTGTATATTATCGGCTTACTCCACAGTTTAGACCTGGGTTGTGTTTACACATCCTCAGGTAAATGCTTAGGTAAATCCTTTCGGATTAAACATTTCCTTGCAATGAATGAATTAATGATTTTTTGGATACCATACAATATGAAGCTCAAATGACTTGCAACTTCCTGCACTATTCATGGTCTACAAGTCATAGTGGTTTGCCCTTGTAGTACTGTACATTTTTTCATTCATTCATTTAAGATGCATTCAGTAGAATTCAGTATACACTAGACAATTTAGAACTTGTGATGAAGGTTATTGGCTTGTATATTAATAGCAGTTAATCAATAGCAGTATAAAACAAAACACTGGTCAGAGTGTGCTGCAGATTACAGAGTGAAATCTTGTGAATGGTTGTATGTGAATGGGGGTGTTTCAAGGAGCCCCCGCTATGGAGTCCTGCACACACCAAGTCACACAATGGCTCCCTTGTATCAAGCAAGATTTCGGTCAGCTTTCGTTCAACAGGTAAATTATTATGCAGCGCTCCTGGAGACGCACAGTTCACTTTTAGCACCACACCTCTAAAAAGATTCAGTTGACTGTGGAACTCGGGATGACCAGTCAGTTTCTTGTCTGGGGATTGGAGTGTTGTCTACCTTGTTACCCTTAATGGAGAGGCAGCGTGTCAGACTGGAGGAGTCTTTCCTTTTTACATGAGAATGAGGAATTATTTTCAGCGTGGATTTTGTTGATTGGACACAATTTTGGATTAGCAGCCAAGAATCAGTGGATCTCAGTTTTGGAATATTGGGTTTAAAGCAGACATGGAGTTAAGACAGGTAATTTTCACTGCAGATGCGCAGTGTGCTATGTTTTTTGTAAAACTGATGGAGTTTTTGTTCATGTATGAGTCTGATGGCTTTTTGAATGATCGGAACAAAAATGGCTATTGGGATGATGGCGCAATTTAGAGAGATCATTCGGCACAAGGCATGTCTTTGGAATATCGGCGGAAACGGGAATACCCTGAGAAAACCCTCACAAATACGGGGAAAACATGTAAACTTCATGGTTTCACAAGAGGCCATGGTCAGGATCTCTGGGGCAGTTAAGCTAGCCTCATGTGCCACTGTTTTGCTCAAAAGCGAGGCTTAATAAACTGAGCACTTGGGCTACTGAGTAAATCAGCAAAAAATGTTCAGTTATAAGGCAGCCATTTCTGGTATTATCTTTAATCTTCCTTTCAGTCAGTACAACTGTAACAGGTACAAGGTGTGCTTCATTCAAGTAGACTGGGCAGTCAGGGATGAGTCAAGATCACTTCTGACAAACATAGGATCGACCACTTAACATGCTTTATTTCAGCACTCAAAATAATTAAAAACATCTCAAATTATTATACATATACAAAATAGGTACAGATCATCTTGTTTTAACCCCCCTATTGTGTGTATGCTTCTCTTATTAGTGTTTTTACGAGTTCCTATTTCTCTTTTTCGCCATCCTTTTGCAAAAAAAACCCAAAAACGGAATAACTCCTATTAAATCCTGATACAAAAGAGGAAGAAAGGGGGCACTGCACATCATCAGTGGACAACATGGGGATTTTTGTAAAGCGACCAAAAGACAACAACCAAAAAGTGTCAAAGGCAGTAGGAAAATAAAAACTAAAAAATACTCCACCTGCTTATTTCTACCCTTGAAAAGACTATGTGCATCTAAGCTTTGTTATTTCAAAACCAAAGTCCTGCTGCAGTGATTGAGGCAAAACACATTTGCAAGAGAGGCATATGTTACAACTGGACAGCAAGAGAATAGGATTTTTAGCACCAAAGGCCTTGTAAGCAAGATGTGAAACAATACATTTCTTTAAAATTCACTCTAACACATCGCACTAACAGGACCTCATGAAATAGCACCGTTTGCAGCTGTTGCTTGCTCGTTTAACCATACTTCTGTGTAAAATCGTAACCAAGCTGTTCTCGCTATCGGCTGATTTTTATGTTTCGATTCGGAGCTGGACAAAAGAGAAGAAAACAAAAGTCAAACCCCTGTGTCAAAGTCTTTTGTGACTTTTGAAAGGAACAATGATGGGTCATGTCTGCTGAACAGCTGTTCTGATGGGTAGAACACAAAGACACTTAAATATCATTTTACAAATTTATTAAACACCTGAACATCGTACAAAGCATTTGAATTTCTTTCTTTCATTGTCCTTCCGCAGTGGTAAAAAGTCACCTGTATCTGTGATGTTTTTTCCTTGTTTTACTTTTTAACTCCAGGGGGGATTTTACACTTTACAAGTATATATTATTTTCTTGTTGCCAGTGAAACAAATGAGTCTTCTAAAACATCCTCAGCGTGGGTTGTGGCAAAATAGTGGTCCCGAAAAAAACTTGATAACACACAACCACTGTCTTCTGAAGCGTAGCTCTAAACAAGTGGACCATTTGGACAGCCAAATCGAATTGGGAGGGATTTTAATGCATAGAAAAAAAGATTTTAGAGAGATGACGGCTAGAAAAAACACACACACATCACATGAACAATTTCAAGTCCAGATTTCTTTTCTTTTTTTTTTTTACAAGAAGCAGACTGGGCCAACTTCAATGCCAAATTCCTGATCGGGTGCACCAACGTCCATAGGAGCAATGTCAATAATAGGCAGCCGAGATGTTTTCGTTGTTTTGTAGTCGATGACTGTCTTGCCCCAAGCACCAGTGTGTGACTGTAAAGAGCGAACATAGAGAAAGTATTAGTACCATGACAAAGACTCACGGTGTGGTCAGTGTGCTACAGTGCTAAAGGCAATATAATGTGGCAAAAAGGTGAATATGCTCTGAAAAGAGTGCGGAATGCTTACCGTGCAGCTGTCCTCAATGACGCTGTATGTGAAGCGACTGTTGCCCTCTGCTCTGATCTCGATCTCGTTGGAGCCTTGCAGAAGCAGAGCCTTCTTAAGGTTGCCTGTCGCCTGATCCATGTAGGCAACGCTGTTCTTGCAGTGGTATGTGATGTTCTGGGAGGCCTCAGTGGACATAAGACGCAGGAAGGTCAGTTGGATGTTGACGTCCTCGGGCTTGGATCCATCGCTGCCATATTCGAACTGATGAAGCGAGAAAAAACAGAAAAATAGTCGTGAGGAAACATGAACACCAACAGATGGTCTTGTGATAATTCTTTATTGAATGCACATTAAAAGGTCCCTCACCTGGAAGCCATCGGTCATAGCCTCTCCGAACCAGACATGCTTCTTCTCCTTGATGTTCTTGCTTGTGTACCAGTTCTTCTTGGGAACCTCGGACTCTGATGGGTGAACACAGGTCTCGCCGGTCTCCATGTTACAATAGACCTTGATGGCATCCTGGTTGCAGCCCTGGTCAGGGTCAATCCAGTATTCGCCTGTGTAAACAGTGAAAGCGTTTTTTTTTTCCTTCTCACAAAACGATATGCAAACAAATATAAATAAAATAAACTGCTGTGAGACGAAAGCGAGGCGTAGTGCTTTCGGTGGAAGAGCCATTATGTACATACCGCTCTTCCAATCGGGATGGCACATCTTCAGGTCACGGCAAGTGCGGGCAGGGTTCTTCTTGGTGCCATCAGGGCTGCGGATGTTTTCGATCTGCTGGCTCAGGGACTTGAGGGTGGTGTCAACCTCGAGGTCGCGGTCACGCATCACATTGGCATCATCAGCACGGAAGTGACGGAAAGGATCAGGGGCCTTCTCTTGGGGTGCAGCAATAAAGCCAATGTCAAATCCACCACCAGAGGGTCCAGGGGGTCCAGGTGGCCCTGGAGGTCCAGGAGGTCCCTAATCCAAAGGATGGAAGAAATCGGAGTGTACAGTGGGTGCCTCGAGTGTAGGATAAGGAGTTCAAAAAGAATCCAAAAGAAGGGACAACTTACAACAGGTCCAATTTCACCACTGCGACCACGAGGTCCAGGAGGTCCAATGGGTCCAGGAAGTCCGCTCATACCATCTTTGCCACTGGAACCAGCAGGTCCAGAGGGTCCCTATTATTAGTTAAAACACTATTACTCCAATGGACTTCTCAAAGACAAACACCAGTACGATACCTTTTACTGATATCAAACTTCTAAATCTGAAAGGTCAGCTGGATAACACTCACTCTTGCTCCAGCAGGTCCAGAAGATCCAGCAGGTCCAGGCTCTCCACTAGGTCCCTACAATTGAAAATAAATCAGTAATGCAGTTTTCTCACTTACCTTACCTCGAGCACTAATGTGGTTTCCTACACTATTTGCGGCAATTTAAATCCAAACATAAAATCAAATTGTTTTGATGTATGTAAATGAATATCACTTACAGGGGGTCCAGGTGGTCCCTGCATTCCAGTGAATCCTCTGTGTCCCTTCATGCCTCTTTCTCCAGCCTCACCAGTCTCACCCTTGTCTCCACGGGTTCCAGCAGGTCCCTGAACAGAGAAATTATAACTTAGCCCATAATAAATAAAAATGATCTGAGACATAACATCATCAACCATGTCATGCCTATAGACATATGAATGGTTAAGCAAACTGGGAGACTTGATGTTATCTTTAGTAAATTACTAGTCAACAAAAGCCAGGAAAAAGTTACAAAAAAATCCCATTAGTCATTACTGCAAATTTGTTCAACCCTAAATGTACTGTCTGTTTGAATTAATTTAAGATTTTTGCCTACATAGTCTTTATAAATTGGTGTCTTAGTTTATCCATGCACAGTTTATCCATGCTTAGTAAAACATATCTCGTAGATTACAATTATTTGAATAAATGATCAAGCTGGGTCACAATTAATTTGATTTGTGGAGACGGGAGACAATGGTACAACTGCAGCAAGAACTTACAGCAGGGCCACGGGGACCAGAAGGGCCAGCAGCACCAGCAGGGCCAGCAGGACCCTTAGAGAATAAAGAAAAAAACAATGCTTAAAAAAATAATTAGACACAATGCCCGAGCACTGGATATCTTTAGTAAACAATAGTTGAAGCCATGACTGTATCAGGAGTAAACACTCACAGCCTCGCCACGTTCACCACTTTTTCCTGCAGGTCCAAGAGGTCCAGGGGCACCAGGAGGTCCGGGAGCACCAGGAGCACCAGAAGCACCAGATTCACCACGGTCACCCTATGGAACAAAGAGGACTTGGTCAACAAAAGAGAAGACAGCTACAGAAAGTTTAATGTTTTTAGTGCTTTTGTGTAGGTATTATAAACGGATTTATTAGAGCTTGGTACTACATGTGTCAATTAATCTGTGAGATTCACCTTGGGGCCAGCAGCACCATCACGGCCAGCAGGACCCTCATTACCAGGAGTTCCCTATAAGACAAACATTGAGCATTTTAACTTGCCCTGTACTTATTACCCAGCTTAGAATGCAAAATAGAGTCACTTTGATATGGATAATAAGTCAATTATATTGCTGAAGCAGTTAAGGATGCTCAGTTTAAAAGCTTACCTCACGACCAGACTCGCCAGGGGCTCCAGCCAGTCCAGGGGGTCCCATTGGTCCAGGAGGTCCACGCTCACCAGAGGGGCCACCAGGTCCCTGCTTGCCAGTCTCTCCCTAGTTGATGACAAGCAATTAGCTGTTAATGTGGAAGAAATTTTACATTTCCATTTCCATACTATATGGAACCGTAGTTCCGGCTGCATTAGCCTATTCATTTAGGTTTACTAATATGATGTACATGGGTTATGTTATGTTGCTGCTCATAACCATATTCTGTAGATGAATTTATTCCCACAAGAAAATATGAATTAATTTACACAGAATACTTACAGATGGACCTGGAGATCCAGGGAAACCACGCTCTCCCTTCTGTCCAGGGAAACCAACAATACCACGGGCTCCAGAAATACCTTGAGGTCCAGGGATACCAGCAGGGCCCTGAGAGGGAATGACAATATTAAGAATGGTCTTTTGTCTGAGAATGGTTGCTCCATGGCTAAGTATTTCTGGCTCAAAATATTTTAGATTATATATTACAAGTCACTTTCTGATTTGTGAGAATGTACTAGCCAGTCACTCACTGTGGCACCCTCAGAACCAGGAGATCCTTTCTCGCCAGGTGGTCCAGGTGGGCCAGAGGCACCAACTTCCCCAGTACGACCAGCAGGTCCAGTCTCACCACGAAGTCCTTTCGGGCCTTCCTTTCCAGCAGGTCCAGGGGCTCCAGGTGGGCCTGCATTACCCTGATATTGACAGAGCAAAGGTAAAACAGTGAATCCAGGCAGCCATGGAGGGATGTGAATTGAATTGGGTAAGACATTTTAATTAGGATCTAATTAAAAAACTTACAGCAGGGCCAGGAGGTCCAACTCTGCCAGCAGCACCAGGGAAACCAGTAGCACCCTTAATGGGAGAGAAAGTGGGATTGATTAAAATATAAAAACAAAGATCAAACAATCAACAAACAAAAAACAAATACAATATGAATAAAGATTCTTACAGGAGGACCAGCAGCACCACGAGCACCTTTGGGACCAGTATTACCAACAGGACCCTGTATGGAAGAAATGGTGGGTTTGTTAATTTATTGGCTAGATAATCCATTAATAAAACAAATATAACCTGATATATAATCATAGATTATTGTTGATAGAGTTTTTACTGAATAAATGATTTCTTTATCTGTGTCTTAAACCAAGGCTAAATATATATTCCATAAAATTGATCAGTTTGTAATGGACTTTCAGACCAAACAGTTTTAAGAACCAATTTTGACCATTGGTTCTATGGGCTTTTTAAAAAAATTCCATTTACATATTTAGTAAGAACCCTGAAGTGATGCTAAAGAGACATAAGCACTGAGACATTTGTTCAACTTGACTAAAAATCACTTTGTATTTTCCCTTGTTTAGCACTGCTACTGATGTACATTTGTTGTATGATGTATATTTGTTGTATGTTTGATGTATATTTAAAAATGACTGCTGTCTCCAATCGCAGGCATTTGTGTCTGAACCAATCCCTACACTTGCGTCACCGTTCTCTTACATCAGCATTTCTATGCACTGACGAAAGTCCCTACCCTGAAGCAAGAACTAAAAAAGTCCCTATACACAGCGTTCTAAAACTCCAGTCATCCCAAGTTTCTGTTGTGCCAACATGTGTAAAAGTGGCCACTTTCTTCAACAGTTCTAAGACCTATAAAACAGTTCCTCTGGTGCAAAAGTGCTTGTTGACTCTGCACGACACAGTTCTGGTTGTTGACCATACCTGAGGTCCAGGTGCACCAGTAGGTCCAGCAGGTCCAGGAGAACCAGCATCACCCTTAGCACCAGTGTCTCCAGCCTCTCCCTTGGTACCAGGCTGCCCATCAGCGCCCTGATTGAGGAAAAGAGATAGATGTTGTTTAGCCAGACTGATCAAAAACATACATACTGCATGAACTATTTTACAGTCGCCCAAACTATAGTGCAAAAGTCCAACAGAATTACAGCACAGAGCATGGTTTGCATGTTCTCCCTGTATCTGGGTTTCCCCACATACAAAAAGGTATGTATTTGGTCAAGTGTTCTGTCTCAATGAGTCCCAGTGAGAATGACTGAGTGTGGTGTGTGTGTGTGTGTGTGTGTGTGT
This sequence comes from Parotocinclus spilosoma, assembly GCA_033117975.1. NCBI lineage: Eukaryota > Metazoa > Chordata > Actinopteri > Siluriformes > Loricariidae > Parotocinclus > Parotocinclus spilosoma. The sequence continues at coordinate 2,142,093 of JAVSBV010000065.1, forward strand.
GTGTGTGTGTGTGTGTGTGTGTGTGTGTGTGTGTGTGTTCTACAATGAATTCGGGCAATGTCTGGTGTTCTAGCCATAAACCCTTGCTTCTATTAAGCAGGTAATTAAATGATTGAACAAATGAATATGAGTGAGTAACAGTATTTTTCTATAAAACTGAAAAGATCAAGTAATCAAATATGCATTTTCAATGTGTAGGTATTAACCATTTGTGAGGGTAAATTCAATGTTATATAGATAATAGATAATACAACGATAATATCCCATAATTCAATATCACCTAATGTTTGTGAGCAGTGCATTTGTACTCACAGGTGGTCCAGCAAATCCAGCAGGTCCAGGAGGACCGGCCTCACCACGCTCACCCTAGGAATGAAGATGACAAGAAATGATCAGTTACAGGAAAAAAAAGATCGGACTATGATAACATTTACCGATAAAAGATTGAAAGAATAAAGAGTGCATATAGACATGTTTATTGAGATGGTTCAAAGCTTCATAATACTCACAGGGCCTCCACGAGCACCAGTAGGTCCAAGAGGTCCTGCAGCACCAGGCTCTCCCTTTATGAATATAGAAGACAGAGTCAGCGTCAAAATGTCAGGTGATTTGCTACTGAGCAGAAATGGATATAAAAACACACTAGACACTACACAAGAAACACTGAAGCCTGTGCAAGGTGAACTAACCTTGTCACCCTGAGGGCCGGCAGGTCCAGGAGGTCCAATAGGTCCAGTCATACCACGGGCACCATCCTTACCAGATACACCATCGGCACCCTTAGCACCTTGGTCACCCTAAGGGGTAAGACATAGTGACTTAAGTGTTTGGTTTATGTATGGTAACGCTCTGTTTGCAACTGTATCCCACCCTTTGGTACAGTACTGTGCAAAAGTCTTAGGCCATCCTAATATTTATCAATTTAATGACCATATATAACATGTTTTAAACTCAAATTTGTCACTTCATAATACAATTTCCTCTAGTCTCTTTCTAGTCCTCTAGTTTTCCTTCTAGTCTATAGAAGCTGCTTTTTTCAGATGGTTTTTGTCAGATTTGCAATACTGCATAAACATTTTATTCCAATAGGCATCGAAAAATCATTGTATATATGGTATATATGCCATTGCTATAAAACAGTGGTATATACTTAAACAAAGCTATATGCTAAAACAATGGTATATGCTAAAACAAAGGTGTATTGGTGGCCTAAAGCTGTGCTATATATTATTTATAGGACTTTTTCTGTACTCTGTAGAATAGCACATGCAAAACAACACAGCATTCTTATATAAAGGCCAGCTAGGTGAAAACTTGAACACAGACAAATCAAGACAAAACGAAAAAAGCAGGACATTGCAGAGAATTATCATTTGCTGGAGAAAGCTTGATTTAACAAACCATTAAGACATATATGTTGTCAGTAGAATGTAAAGTACAATATCATTTTCTTATATCTAAATTGATTATGGAATAGCATTGGGATCAAGATCAGACAGCACCCCACTGTGTCTTTTGCTTTGAATATATTACTATTATAATGATATAATGATAAAACATCATAACACATTACATACTAAGTTGTGTCATGCTCAGTAAAGCTACAGTTCACAATTTATAAGTGCTATTAAATAAAATGCTGGGGACACTAATGGTCACACTGACACTGTTTAAATCCACATATGTATCCTTACTAGTAACATAGTGTGAATGATGGACAAATATAGTGCACTTGTGTTTGTTTTCACTCACTCTGTCACCCTTAAGACCTGGCAGACCAGCAGCACCACGCTCACCAGGCATGCCCTGAAGGCCAGGAGGACCCTGAGTACCAGGGGCACCTGGGGTACCGGACTCACCCTAGAGAGAGAAAAACAAGAACAGAAAATTAGTATTTGAGCAATAAACAATTATATTTACATATTTAAAATGTCTACAGATGTGTAAAACAGTAACAACACAACAGAACTGATCGGCTGTGGGGCTATAGATGATTGGGTCTGACACTGAGCTAGGACATGGAGCTCTCACCTTGGCACCATCGTTACCAGCAGCGCCAGGAGAACCACGTGGGCCAGCAGGACCAGAAACTCCAGGGGCTCCACGTTCACCAGGGAATCCTCTGTCACCCTGAGAAGAGAGAACAGAGATTATGTGTGACTGATCAGCCTGAGTGCTAAAAGTTGTATGGTTATGCCCAGTGGTCAAGTTGAATCCCATATTTTTTTATGACCATGGACACTTACTCTTGAACCAGAAGGTCCAGCTGGTCCAGCTTCTCCGGGAACACCCTGTAACAGAGATGATTATGCTTACATCAGAATGATTCCTGAATCCAGATTACAATCATATTAATATTACTACAGTCATATTTGATTGTACACAGACTAGTGTCTTACCTGCTCACCGGCCTTGCCTGACTCACCAGTAGCACCCTGAGGTCCGGGCAGACCCTGTTGTAGAGGAGTAATGCAAAGTCAGGAGGATGCTGATCTCCGACATCACCTTACTCGAGGAAATCTTTGAGGTCATATCGAGTTAAGTAGACACTCACCTGGAATCCAGGTGGACCAGCGGGTCCCTGCTCACCTCTCTCACCAGCAGGTCCCTATAAACAACAGCAAAATCCAGGTTCAAACCATGTGATAGACCAAAGGTGTACAAAGAGGCATCGTCTGACAGCTAGAAAACCTATTCTTAACCTTGTTCCTGCCGTGAATAGAAATGGATTCTGAAAGCAACATTGAAGCTACATAATACAAAAAAACACAGCTATTGAGATAAAGGGAATATACTCACAGCAGGGCCAGGGGCACCAGGAGCACCAACATCTCCATCTTTACCAGAAGCACCCTTAACAAAAGCAACAAATAATAAAAAAGTGAAAAGCAGCCCTTGCAAAAGTGTCACTCATGTTCAATGTTGCAAAGATACTTACAGGAGCACCAATAGCACCCATCAGTCCTCTCTCACCAGGCTTGCCACCCTCACCCTATAAGAACAAGGGGAATGTTATTAGCCTTTCGAATAATTTTATTTGGCAACCGAAATGAAATCACAAGGAAACACCTACAGCAGCACCCTTGGGTCCAGGGAAACCCATCACACCAGGCTGACCTCTGGCTCCAGCTGGGCCTGGGGGTCCGGGGCGGCCATCTTGTCCAGGAGCACCCTGCCAAGAACAAATTGAATACATTCAGTGTTTGTTATCCATTTATGAGGTGAATGTATGTGGGTGTCAGTGCGTTCAGTAAAAGGGCACTGACCCTGGTGAGGGAGTAGGGACCTTAGTGAGGAATTAGGGACCCTAGTGAGGGAGTATGGACCCTAGTGAGGAATTAGGGACCCTAGTGAAGCAGTAGGGACAGTAGTGAAAGAGTACAGACCCTAGTGAGGGAGTATGGACCATAGTGAGAGAGTAGGGACCCTAGTGAGAGAGCACTAACCCTAGTAAGGGAGTAGGGACCCTAGTGAGAAATTAGGGACCCTAGTGAGGCATTAGGGACAGTGGTGAAAGAGTACAGACCCTAGTGAGGAAATAGAGACCCTTATGAGGGTGTAGGGACCCTAGTGAGGAATTAGGGACTCTAGTGAGGCATTAGGGACAGTGGTGAATGAGTACAGACCCTAGTGAGAGAGTAGTGACCCTTGTGAGAGAGTAGGGACCCTTGTGAGGGAGTAGGGACCCTAGTGAGGCAGTAGGGACAGTAGTGAAAGAGTACAGACCCTAGTGGGTGAGTAGGGACCCTAGTGAGGCAGTAGGGACAGTAGTGAAAGAGTACAAACCCTAGTGAGTGAGTAGGGACCCTAGTGAGGGAGTAGGGACCTAGTGAGGAATTAGGGATTCTAGTGAGGCAGTAGGGACAGTAGTGAAAGAGTACAGACCCTAGTGAGCGAGTAGGGACCCTAGTGAGGAATTAGGGACCCTATTAAGTGAGTAGGGTCCCTTGTGAAATAATGTGATGTATCAATAATGGGACATTAGTGGAATGCAGTAAATGATACACGTGTGATTATTTGTCTCCTTTAGTGGTCGAACTAACAGTTGATGACGGATATGTAATTAATTAATTGGTTGCCAAACATTTTCTACAGCGCCCCCTTTTGTAAAAAATAATTCACGTGCACATATTTGACCTGCAAACTACTGGAATTTATTTTAGCCATTGTCAGTCATACAAAGTATTGACCAAAACGTTGACTAATCCCCTTTACAGTGGAATTATTACAATCGACATACAGTATGTATCTTATGCCTCATTAACTGGTCTTGCACCCCCCCAATAGCTTCCAAATTTGAAAACCAATGATTTAACATTTAATGAAATAGTGGGTAATAAAGATGGTAGTGTGTGTGCATTAAAGTGGAATGAAACATGTTATGAAATGGGGAGTTGGATACTTACAGATGGTCCCATCTTTCCATCAGGTCCAGGGCTGCCAGGGCTACCAGTCATACCCTGAAATTGGGAAATGGAAACGAGAAGGAAAAAGCTCAAGCAAGGTGAAGAAATATATACAGCATTTCAAAAATGCTTTTTATCAAACTAAAGGCAGTTCAGAATAAGTAGAAAGGATATTGCTTTACAAATCAGTGCTTGCATCAGCCAGTTATGACATCACCAGTCCTGAGCTAGAATGTCATGGGTGTAGCACTGAAAATCATCCTAGCACCTTTACAATATCCTGTCTATTTATTCTAGTTCCCTCAAGTAGGAAAAAGAAGCCAGGTGATATGTTACCTTTGATCCAGGCATACCAGGCTCACCATTGCGGCCAGGCTCGCCAGTAGCACCCTTAGGTCCAACAGGTCCAACACCTCCACGCTCACCAGGGGCTCCCTATTGCAAATAAGAAAGCAGGGCAAGAGTCTAGTTAGCTACACAGACACTACAATATATTAAATTGATAACGATTGGATTGTAGATATATTTCATATTGTCAGGTTATATTCCATTATAAGAAATGTTTGACTCACCTTGGGGCCTCCAGCTCCATCAGCACCAGGGAAACCACGAGCACCAGGGGCACCCTGTACAAAGCAGGACAGGTGGATGAAGCTAAATGCTAGCCTTGGGGTTATGTATTAAAATTAAAAAAACTCCTAATATTAAAGAAGCCAGAAAATTATTACAATTTATATCATGTGATAACTGGGGTACTTACACGCTCTCCAGTGGGTCCACGGGCACCAGCAGGGCCGGGCTCACCACGGGCTCCTCTCTTGCCTTCTTCACCAGGAGGGCCAGCTGGTCCCTGAACTCCAGGTGCACCCTAGATGATCACATAAAAAAAAAAAGATGTTGGGATATTGTTTTGATGTGTTGTGGCAGACATTGCAGATGGATGCTAACTGATGTAGCCTACTAGCCTTGTTACTATTCCAACTCTTTTTTGGTGCTATAAAACTGAATTAAAGTGATAAGAGTTTGCTTACAGCCTCTCCCTTGGCACCAGCATCTCCCTTGGGTCCAGGAGCACCAGCCTCACCCTGTGACACAAGTTAAATAATCCATTCATATGAATTGATAAAAAATTTACTCTCCAGTTTAACATTATGTTTGAAAAAATTATTCTTACAGTATTTCCTTTGGGACCAGCAGCACCAGGAGTGCCAGAAGGTCCAGGAGGACCACGGGGTCCAGGGAAGCCAGGAGCACCAGCAATACCAGGAGCACCCTGCAGAGTGCAGCAGAGAGTCATTAAAATGTATTTCCAAGTTAAATGTTATATCAGTCTCAACTAAGACTGATCGATTAAAAACACCATGGCGGTCATACTTACTGGGGCACCCTTGGCACCAGGAGCACCATCATTACCATTGTTTCCCTAGAGTAGAAGAAAGCAAAATTGTCAAAAAACATTTAGTTCAACTAAATATTTTTAAATAAAAGATGTACACTTACAGCAGGTCCAGCAGCACCAGCAGGGCCAGGGCTACCAGGCTCACCACGAGCACCTTGGGGTCCCTCACCACCACGAGCTCCCTGAGGACCAACCTCTCCCTAAAATAGAGAATACGAATTAATTTCAGGCTAATTCATTTATTTTATAATAGAGACATGACAGTGACACCATCAGAACCTCCTGAGTTACAACAACAAAGACTAGTTCCCCTTTTTAGCAGTTTACTCCAGTGATGTGCTAACCCAGACTAACCAACCACAGAACTGAAATGCTGTAATTCAGGAGTAGGAATCCTTAATGTTCTACACACTAAAAAAATCTGCTTGATCTGAGCAGTGCCACAGTTTCCCAGCTGAAAATGAAACCTTACCTTAGCTCCAGGGCCACCAGGGAATCCTGGGGGACCAGCAGGTCCAGTTGGGCCCTAAAACAGAAGACAGAAGATGTATACACTTTAAAACGTGATCTCTTGTAACACTGTATCTAAATTGATCTAAAAGTGATGCTGATATCGAATGGGACTTGCTACTTACTGGAGGACCAGCAGCACCAACGGCTCCATCGTTACCACGAGCACCCTGCAGAAAACAAAAAGTGGAGCATTAGAGGGACACATAGAGACAACTTTCCTGAACAGCATCTCAACTCTGCATTAAGGACAATTCTAGTATGTTGGGCTCTCGTTTCTTGGTTTGACAGATATCAGGCCAATATCTGATAGATTTCTACAGATTTACTGCTCTTGTTCAACAACCCCTTGAAATTTCAGGTGCAACTCTGGACATGGATGACTTTTATGTTATGGTAAACTTTATATGGTTATATATAAGTATATATGAAATATATAAGATAGATCAAACTCAGAATCAGTTTATCTTCAATATTTACAAGATGGAGAAGGAATTGCTTTTGGTTCATGGTCACACTGAATACAAAATGATACAAGAACCCCAGGGGTACAACACACAACACACAACGTGTTTCGTTTCTGGAAAATGAAGGTCAGGTGTGAGCTGCAGAGCTAAAACAATTATCTATTCAGCTGATTGACCTTTTTATATTTGATTAGACTATGAATTTTCCATGAACTAAAGCAAAAAACAGTTAAGCTGGTTAGTGGCCTGGGTAATGGGCTCAACAGTGCAAAAGTTGGCCTTGAGTTACTAGTCATAATTTGCAAGTTGCATTTTCTGAGATGGGAATTTAGAGAGTGTACTTACAGCTGCTCCAGAGGGACCAGCACGGCCTCTCTCACCAGGAAGACCACGAGGACCCTGGGAATAGAAACGTAATGGGAAGGAGACGTCATTACACATCCAGAACATACATACATTTGAAACCAATGAAATATCCCCTAATATCCCCTAATTTGAACTCCTAAGGGTTTGAAAACGAATATGTGGCAGAGAGATTATTTACCATAGCGCCAGGAGTTCCGTTCTCACCAGGTGCACCAGCCTCTCCCTGTGAAGAAAATCAAGATGTTTTGCTATGGTTTGCAATTTTAATGCAAAATAAGAGAATCAGAATTCATAGAGTGGCACTAACCTTAGGTCCGGCAGGTCCACTGTCTCCCTTAGCTCCATCTAGACCACTGAAACCCTAAAAAGAGAGCGTTCAGCTTAAGCTTGGTGCTTCTGAGACTCTGCAGGTTGAAGAAAATGCCTGTCTACATGCATGGTCACTCACTCTGTGTCCCTTGATGCCAGGAAGTCCAGGAGTTCCAGGGAATCCACGAGCACCCTATGTTACAGAAAGATATGGCAAAAGATTAGTAACAAGGTCTGAGGTACATTGTGTTCTTTGTTAGCAGTGCTATGTTGATGAACGAAGAACGAATCGAAACGCAGAGACACTAACCTGTGCGCCGGGAGGGCCACGCTCACCTGGGCGACCAGGTTTGCCAGACTCGCCCTACAGGGAACAGAGAATACAAATATTGAGATTTGACAGATGTTTAAACCCATTAACACAGAGGTTAACCTAGCTGATATATCTAAGTATTGCTCCAGTACAATATGTAGTCATGATCATTTTCTGTACTTTATATAAGTGACAAACATTGTTATGTCTGCTTGCGTTGTTAAATTGGGAACATTTGTACCATCTTGAGATTTTCACCCAAATTAAAGGTTCATTATAAATCAAGTGCATTAGGACTATTGTATTACGTATTAAATTAAAATATTTCGTTTTTATATTTGAACAACGCTTTCTGTCACTATTATTAAAGCCAGTACTGATTGTGATGATGAAATAATTTGCTAAATATCCAACACTAGAAATGATCACATTTAAAATGAACGTCCATGGAGAATGAGTTTCTATTAGTAGATTTACTCACATCTTCTCCGTTCTTTCCAGAAGGACCAGCTGGACCACGGGGACCCATTGGACCCTGCAGAAATCATGCATATCAAATCAGGTTAGCAACTGGAGTATACATGAAGAAGTCATTCTGTGTCAGTGTGTGAATGCAGAATAGCACGCATAGCAGGACCTAGCATGTTAGGCTAGGAAATATGTGCAGATTCTGACAGCCCTTATAGCATTAATGAACTTTTGACCTGGGTTAACCCTAGGTCCTGTGTATAATTAGGTCACAAGTTTATATGGACATATTTTGGTTCAATTTAAACAAGTATTTACATTTTGATATAAAAAAAATGGCACATACCATATAACGAAATTGTCTTGTGTATAAAAATGGCATGTATATATGTTTATGTACATGACATTTTCTGATATACTTACAGCAGATCCAGCCTCACCAGGCTCACCAGGAGGTCCAGTGAAACCTTGGGGTCCCTGTAGAGGTGAATTAAAAATGGTAAATAAAAAAGTACAAATGACAATACTGCAATGACTGACTAAATAAATTAAAGAAACAATTTAATTTGTATTAAATAGTAATTCAATAACAATTATTTCAGCTCAGTTACTACACCCAGGCTAATTCTTTATTATAATGGTTATTATAATTATTATAATGTTTCAATAACTAAGGAACTGCTTCAGGAACTATGGTAGACAACACTTACAGAAAGTCCAGAAGGTCCAGGGGGACCACGGGGGCCCATGGGTCCCTGTAAAGCAGAGAGAAGGACAGTTTAAAAACTGAAATGTACTATGCTCAGCAGTCTACGAATCATCCATCCATATGCCATACTCAGTTAGGACATTTTATTATCCAAATATCCAAATATTTGAATGGAAAATGGAAATGAGAACAGTGACTGCCTCCGTGTGACATCATACAAGAATTAAAGTGTAAATCTAAAGTATTAGAATAAACTTGCATGCTAAAATGTAGGAAGATATAATAATATCGGATGGATCTAGACCAAGAGGTTTAAACACTGACATGCAGTTTATCCTCTTATATTTAAGCCCTTCATATGAAATTCATTTCAAAAGGAAATGGTGTGGGTTCTAGACCAGGGCTATTCAGATGCCAGTACTTCAGTAATAGGTCAGTAATACATGTAACCCCTGCTTGTGAGAATCAGGTGTGTTATGTGAAGGAAAAGAAGTATTGTGTTCCCTTTTGTAGACTGAAGTGAAAATTAAATCATTTTCTACACAAGATGTTAGATTGTATTTTGGTCTACATGCTTACCATGGGGCCAGGAATGGCCATGGCACCACCACCAGATTTCTCATCGAAACCTCCAGACATTTGAGGAGAAAAGTTCTGTGGAGAGAGCACAAAGATAAAGATGAATAACATATCATATTTGTATTACAAAGAACTGCTGTCCAAGTCTTATCCCTATAACTATTTGGACACCATTAAATAAATTCAGATCTCACTGAATATCATTTAGACACAATTTTGTTATAAATGACTTGTATTTCATGGTGTTCGTGGTGGAATATTTCCCTTTTACAACTGATTTAGCCCAGCTATGGTGCTGTCCATTCTGGTGGTGCTGAAATGTGCTTGAACTTGTTTTTATTCCTGGGAGTGCCTACGTTTAACACGCTCTACCCCCGTGGCTCTGATTGGAGCTAAGGTCATTCAGGATGCAATCAGTAATATTTTGAACATCACCAGCTGCTTCTATGCATTGTCTGATTAGTATTTCCATTCTACAAGGTGAGCTACTTACTCCGCCAAGGCCAGGGGGTCCAGGTGGGCCTGGAGGTCCAGGAAGTCCAGGCTGTCCAGGAATTCCATCATTGCCGGGAAGCCCAGGAAGACCCTGTTCACAGACGAAGAAAATGAGTGAGTTTGTGTTATAATAATCTAACAGGACTATAAAGACAGTTAGGCCCGAGTTGCTAATAGAACAGAATATGTATGTAGTTGCTCATTCAGCCAGCTGCTGTTTTAGACAGTAGATCACTGTTAATATATCTAATGCAGTTACATATACAGCATTCAGTCGGAATGCACAGGGTTAATGCCCAAATGTTCTTCCTGGCACAACCTTCAAAATCAATCTGGACTTGGGAATGGCACTATGGGTACACTCTCAGTGGCTGGGGTTTTATCCAATAAAGGTTTCACTCAACCTTTTACATTAAAAGCCTCAGCCAGGATTAAACTCAGGCCATGTGACACTGTTGTTCATATATAGTGTCAGTATAACCTAATATACACATATTTTCCCTAACTGAGCTATTGTTTTAAAAAAATAACTAAAAATAAACCCAATTCTGAACAGGAACCAAGTATAAATTTAGAAGTGGGGATTTCACTGCTTTGTTTTGGTGCCTTTTTTGTGATACAGGGACTGCAATCACTTAAGACAGTGCCATTGGTAAAGCGTGTCTGCGACTAAATTTAGATATGCTAGTGACTGTCTTTAAAGCCTTTTCATTTCCAGTCTTATTATTCCATACATGGCCCAGAACTTAAAGCTACCATGATATATGGAATAAAAACCGTTATGGGTTCATTTCAGTAACACAATACCACATGCAAACCAATCTGGCATGAACTACTAATATAAAAACAATAGAAAATTTTATATGATAAAATATCAAAAGTAAAATAGACTTACCCTTTCACCCTTCTCACCAGGCTCACCCCTGGGTCCCTGTAAAAGATAAATATAGAAAAAGATTAGTTATATTCTGTTTTTTTTCTCGCATAAATACTTATTCAAATGAGTATTACTGTAATCGAGTAACTGTATCAATTACAAAAATAAATAGTCTAAATAGTAAGGGTAAATTGGTTAACATAAACAAACAAAACAATGTCTTATTAATGCCATTATTTGTTTTATTTGTTATGATACAATTTATATCAAATAATTACCTCAACGAAGGGTTCCTGCATGCCTGGAACGTAGAGAAAGAAATTTGATTATTTAATAATACCAAATACAAATGCTAAATAAATGTTGTGGAAAGTCCTTGACTTTTGTAAAACTTTAAATCAAAGCAAATGGCTGTGACCTTGAACCCTGGTCACATTTAAAGGGTCAATGACTAATGGTCAAGGCTTGGTAGGCCTTGTAGTCATTTATAAATTTGCGAAATCAATTCTAATAATATGCAATCGCCTCTAATTTTGGAGCAGTGTATTTAATTCTCTGCAGAAGGCAAATTTAATCGCAGATTTTCACAGTTAGATCTGAAATCCAGCAGGGGTTGTTAATGTCCTAATTACATTTCTTTATAGTTCATATATATATAGCATCAGACGTATTAAAATCATCAATCGGTAGGCTTCCCCTAGGGCAATTTTTCCACATTAAAAGAAAGGTGGTGGCTGTGAAAAATACCACATCTATTATACTACACAGAGGACTATTTTAGAAGTCGGCCATTTTAATGACATGTCTGAAAGCACAGTGCCGTAGCATGCACCTCAACATGTAGCCATACCCATGTAATATACTTTATGTTGTATTTAATAACATAAAGTTATTGAGAAGGTGAGAAGGTGTTTCTCAGCCAGCCTGTAACTACCATTACAGTCATGACATATTATTGTAATAGAATTGCACCAATGTGTGCCACAGACTAAAGGGCCTTGTTTAAATGAAAAAAGAAGGCTGACATACCATCGTCGGGGCAGACAGGGCAGCACTCATCTGGGGGAATCACTGGGTTGGCGCAGCCTCTAGTATCTTCGCAGATCACTTCATCGCACATAACCGTGCCACTGTCACACACGCAAATCTGGCATGGTTCTGGTTTCCACACATCACGGTCATTGTAGACCACACCATCTAGTGTGCAGCTGGTGCCTGTGCCTGATGCAAAAGAGGAGACCATGTTATAGCCTGAAACTGGCACTCAGCATGGCAACAACAGACCCATCTAGAACTGGTCACCAATGGTATTGATATCATTGACAGTATTAGGCCAGAACCCCACTCAGGTACTATAAAGTTTGTGCATAATAAGTTCAAGGTTCGAAAAATGTAACCAGAATTGTCTGGGGCAGGTGCATGGACCAGTTCATTACCCTGCCGAGGAAGTCACATTCTCAAATCGTTGGGCAATTTCAAAATGAGCCTTGAAATAAGCTGTGTTTATACGATTTTTCATTCATTCTCCCAGTATATCCATGATATAAGAATAAACTATGTAGTCTTATCTTTGTAAATTATTGACTACGTCTTATTAAAAGGATGATCCGCTAAGAATTGAGTACATTTTAGCCAAGCCAGGATTTGAAAGAAAATCATCAATTGAACTAATATTGGTTGTTTGTGCCGCTAGATGGCACTGCGCTTTGCAAAAGGATGAAAAATTGCAAAGAGAAAAGATCCACGTCTTCTGGGGTTCAGTGACTTATCACAAAATGATCACAGCATAATTAAGACCCGTCGGTTTGGCAACGGCATGCGTTTTCCCTTAGTGGAAAGGGCTGCAAAGCTCACACATGTTCTACATTATCATAACAAAGGAGGGGGAGGTGGGGTCCTGGGAACGCCTGCCAAAATGTGCCGTTCGAAACGCTGGCACGTGGAGGCGCTGTAGGATCAGTGGTCAGACCCTAGAATAACGACTTAAGTCACAAAGATGCCAATAACGTCCCAAAAGTACATCAAAAATGTCTTTTCGTTCAGATACTTCCATATCTGGACCAACCCTTTGGCGTCATCTATAGCCCATTGGATACAGGTTTGACAAAAGCTCTGGGGCAGCCACTCATCCAAAGATGAGATCATCATTTTTCCAAAAGAAAAACCCCTCTCAATGGGTGGATATAAGACCCCTTGAAAAGCCATTTCCCCAACCACCTACATGTCCAAATTTGGTTGCATCTTCAAATTTCCCTTTAAGTCGCAGTTTGCGTAATTGCGCACAAAAGCACACCTTTCTAAAGCATATATTAAGCAGCACATCTGTCTGGTCTCAGTAAGTGATTGTGCAGATGTTAAAAGCTGTAGCTGCAGGGCATCAGAAAGACAGCACGCGCGCCTCTCAGAACCTGTACCAACTTGCATCCAAAAAACGCAACAGGATCCCTTGGGACTAACTCAAATTTTAACCCATGCTAAATATATTTATTCCATTCTGGTCAAAAGTCCACAAATCTGCATATACAACATATATAACAATAACCCTAATCAAATAGGGCCTCTGCCTTAAGCATCCTGACCTTTTGGGGGTTTTTTTTCTTTTCAAATCTCATATGAAAAAAGAATAAAATGATATACTTACGATCATCCTCGCCTTGTCCCCTTGCTAAAAGCACTGTTGCGCTGAGCAACAGCGCCAACCGAATATCCACAAAGCTGAACATGTCTAAATATTAGACATGTAGACTCTTTGAGGTGAGGGAAGTTCTCTTTTTGCTCCCTTAGACTCCACACATACACAGTAGGGTCCGGTCTCCTCTGACTCCAGTAACGGACCCCAGCAGAAACTCCCTACTGCCTAAACGAACTTTTTGCCCAGGCTTTTATACTCCACAAAGTTTTGGGGAGGTGCTGGCCACACCAGATAACTCGGGCATGTTCCCATTTAACAGAGAAAAAAAAAAGGTCCCTCCTTCATTAGACAAAAGGGGCTGTCTTAGGAACTTTAGACCTAACATCTAAAGAAACTTGATCTTTTAAAGAAAAGGTGAGAGTTGAGCCAGCAGAAAGAAAAAAAAAAACGTTTTTGGTTCGGATGGACGGAGTGACATGGCATAGAAATCAAGAGACGCTCAGATTAAACTAAAAAGCATCAGGATGCTGAGCTTTGTTTCCTTTATTATCATTTGTTTAGGATATGAATATCTTCACTGAAAGAGACTCAGTGACAAGTAAATCTGTACAGTACATAAACTACAGAGCACTAAACAATGTATTAAATGCATTCCCTTCACTTATTACCTGTTAATTGGGATTTAATTCGGTTTACTGGGATTAAATTGGTGTTTCGCTCGTTTACTGGGCAGGTCTCTCTAAAATCACTTCTGACACTTGGAAATGTTTGATGTCTTTCCCAAATCAACTTTATTTCAATGCATTGCATTTGAACCCTGCAATAAAGAGCTGATTTAACTCTTAAGTCTCTGATTCATTTGAACGTTCTCTACAGACTCATGTCTTTAGATTCCTACTGGTGCTTATTCGATTTAATGGGATACACACTTGGGATAGGGGAATTCCTCAATTATTTGGGAATTATTTAAGAATATAGTCGTGTAAATAGCTCACATAATATGACAGAATGTCATTAAACGGTTCAGTGAGATAAGAAAAGGAAAGACATCTTTAAAAAAGCCCTGCACCTTCTCCACCGCGCCACGCGCAAGCCGCGGCTGGTCGCACATGCGTACTGACGTTATGAAAAAAAAAACGTGTCGAGTTCAGGAGCGGTCCATCTGCGTTCTGCAGACACGTTGCATCTCTGTGAGAATCCAGTCAGAGAGCTCTACCCCTTCATTTTTTTTAAGCTTCGTCTATTTTCCACCATCTAAGAACTGCCACTGCTTCCTTTTTTTGCCTTTAAAACAGCGAGAGGTAAACGCAGAGTGAGATGCAAGAAAGTAAACGCCACCTCATCACGTTAGGGTTTACATTTACATTTACAACATTTAGCAGACGCTCTTATTCAGTCTTACAACCCAAGCAATCGTGGGTTAAGGGCCTTGCTCAAGGACCAAACTATGGCAGCTTGCCAGAGGTGGGATTTGAATCCTTGACCACCAGGTCCAGAGTCCAGTACCTTAACCGCTAGGCTACTACAGTCCCAGGTTTAGTGAGATTCTGAAGGAAGTCTGTTCCGTATCAAATAAGGACAGGTTATCGAGGAGAAGAAATGCTATGGAACCTGGCTGAAGCTGAAACGATGACTCAATAAAGTAATTTTCATTGTATGTGTGGTTTTTTTTGTGTGTGTGTGTGTTTACATTTAGTCAACATCAGTCCAACCCCAGAGTGACTGACAACTGCTGCAATCTTACATTCTAAGCAATTGCTTGCTCGAGGTGAGATTTTAACCCTGGACCTCCCTCCATATGCCAGTTAATTAACCTTTTAGGCTACCACAATCCGCAGACCCATCCCAGCCTGGATGTACCTTACACTGACGATGGGTGACGTTAACAGTCATGGTCACTTTTACCAAACCATCACATCTTTGAATAAAAAAAAAAATTGGACTTGTATCCTCCCATACTATGTTAGTCCATGTTAGTAGCGTGTACTAACTGTTCCCCACATTTCATTTTCTTTTACTTTTCCCCTCATACCATTGGTGATTGGGTTACTTTTTCTTGCATGCTTTAAAGTTACACATTTTCAAAACCATCCACATCAGGAAGATATTATAAATATGAACTATACATTTGGGGTTTTTTTTCTTTTTATGTATGGACACTTTTTCACCCATAATTTATATGATTTTGTCATACTTATGGCTTCCTATTCTATGTCAAATCTAAGTAAAACAATAATCTGTATTTCCTTTTAACACAAACTCATCTATGTCTATAATTAACTTCTTGCTAATGTAGTGAACGTTAAATCTATATCCTACATGGTTATGAGGGGAATGCAGAAACATATATCTGCATAAGCTGAGTATTCTAGCCATGGTCAAGGGCGAAACTACCATTTGTTGAAAAAACGTTTCTGGGTTTTATATTGCTCACCCAGTCAATCAGAAACTAATGGGAAAACAGTTTGCAGAATGGAATTGAATTGCATTTTCCAAACATTTTAATGGCAACACATTTGGCTGAATGCATGCATAGAGGGAGCCCCATGGCCATGGCACCACATATCCAATATAAGAAAATAGGTACACTTCTTTGGGACCCAAGTTGTTAGTTGGCCCAAAGAAGCCCTCTGGTGTTCATTTTGAACAAAATTGAGGTGGGGGATGAACCTATTTAAGGGACCTTTGGAAAAACAAACCATTTTTGTATCTGGAATAATTATGTTCATCTTTTATGTTAGTGTAGAATAACTTATATTTTTGTACCCTATTGACTATAACTACTGATATGTTAATGCTGTACAGTGAGTCTGTGAAATAAACTTTAGTAGAGTATCTTGCAGTGATTATATCTATTATTTTGTTTTACAGCCACTGACAACACAGGACCTGAAGACATTTTTGTCACCTTCAGGGACAGCATTTGAACTGTATGTTAGGCTAACCAGGGAAGAGAACAGTCCTTGACATTTTTTCGGAATACCTAATTACCATAAAACCGAAAGATTTCTCATTCCCCAGTAAGACGTGACACCAGCACCAATAGTTTTCCTCGCCACTGTTTGTTGTAGTGGGACTTTTCGTTTAGCATTTTATTTTTAGAGCTGGTTAAACTTCACATTAAGAAACACTTCACATGTCCTATTGATGAAAGGCTTTTGCTTAACGCATCCTGTTTTATTGGAAATGCTTTGTACAATGCTACAAACGTTTCTATAATTACAAGTACAAATGCAAACAAACTTCACTCTTTTTTTGAAAATATCCTTTTAATGAATAGTCCACACGAATATCTAGCTTTAAATCTGTTTTAGGAACATATCAAATGCTAATCATTTCCAAACTGCTACAAAAACCATTTGCTCCACTCGGCTTTGTATTTCTGTTATTGGTACAGCAGGGCTCAGCTGTGTGGAATTTGTTATGTTCTTCACATTGATTTTTTTCTGGATACTCTAAGAATCGTGACATCCAAAAAATAGATGAACTGCTCCTGAAACCTTGTCTTTTGCACAATGAGTTCAATAAATCTTAATCGAAGGCAAAAAATCTTTGTGACAAAGTTCAACATGTTCTAAAGTATTGATTAAATATGCATTTAATATGTTTCATTGGCACCTTGGTGAACAACATCTTGGTAGTAACTGATGGGAAGTTTATGACATGCTGAGGAATGTTGACTTCAAAGGTGCAAGGCTGTTGTTCTTTAATCGCCATTAGGTAATGCCATTATTATTGCTGTAACTAAAGAAACTGAGAATTTTACCAAGACAGATGGGGGCTTGCAAATGAATGAAATAAAAGCGACAGAGAAAGAAGGTGTTGTTGTTTCAGCGGGTAGGTCAAAACCTTCTGGGCTGTCACTTTGTCCAAAACAAAACATGGCCAAGGATAAGATGGACATTTTACACAGCTCCAACCTGGGCTCTAGGATATAGACAACGAACACCAATTTACACTTTGCAGAAACACAATCGGGCACTCAGAAATAGACGCACGGGTCCCCTGTTGAGTCTTGGTCCTCCCAAGATTTCTTCCTACCATTTTAGGGAGTTTTTCCTTGCCACTGTCGCCCTAGGCTTGCTCAACTT
>JAVSBV010000065.1:2183210-2194002 GCA_033117975.1 Parotocinclus spilosoma
AGCATGTCTCACCAGCCTCAGCCCAGAGCATGTCTCACCAGCCTCAGCCCAGAGCATGTCTCACCAGCCTCAGCCCAAAACATGTCTCACCAGCCTCAGCCCAGAACATGTCTCACCAGCCTCAGCCCAGATGAGCAAAACAAGGACCTAGAAATAGCGTCTGGGGTCGTTTCATTGACCTCGCCGGTTTCTTAATGGAAGCGTTTATTCCAGGGAGGAAGTCAATTACTAGGTTGCAGTGGCTGTCACATTAGGTTTCTACTTCTTGATTAAAACTCCCTCCCACACTGGGCCGAGTATAAACACACACATCAGCAGGCACCGCAGTCGCCTTGTGTGCCTGGCTTTCCATGGCATGTTTGGGCTGGCTCTTTGTAAAGCTTGTGCCAGGGCTTATTAAGAAAGACCTGTCCTCTTTTGTCCCTCACACAGAATGATTCTGGGTCAGTGAGAATGGCTGACTGAAGAACTAAGAGCACTGAAATCTGCTTGTACAGGCTCGGCGTCTACCTCGGGCCTGTGAGGTGCTTTAGCGGCAAAGCCTCCTGAGAAATCAGTGTTATGATTGCGACTGCTCTTCTTTACTTGTGCCCTGCATGAACTAGGCAGTCTGTCATTGTAGTGCACGCTCTTCCTTCTGTCTTTTTAAGTGTTACCTGCTGGGTTTCTATGGAGAATTTGGAGAGGCTCTCATTTTGTATCTCGGCAGCCCGCCCTCCCTCGCTTGCTCTCATTCCCGCTCACTTGCACTGACTCTCCCGTAGACACACATACTCGCATAAGAACATCTATCAGCTGGAGGTAGCTCTGGGAATGCAGCCATAGAACGGCATGAGTAAGTGTGAAGTAGGGGGAAAGTGACTGTCTAAGTGCTAACGTGTTTACTCATGGCTTCATTTGTACGCCGGGAGAGGCTATCAAAATCAAGCCTTTCTCCAGGCTGTGCGGATGCTAAGCTGCTGTGAAATCGATCACACCTGGCCTGCTGGAGATCCCCTCCTTCTGTCCTGCTGGGTTCTGAAGCAGCTGTGAAGCTCCAATATCACTATTGACCCCCAACTGCAGGATATTTAGCAGTGCCATTTGGATTGTGTGCCAACCATCTGATTGGAATAATCTGCTGTAGATGCGTGCAAACAGTTCCTGTACTGTTTAAACAACGATTGAAGTGGGGGTCTACACTGACAGCCTGACCAAAATCCTAAACTTAACACAAAACACAAAAAACTACGGAAAATGTCATTGTAAAGATATCTACAACTCATACAGTCTTTCAATGTAAAATCGAATTTATTGTGGGTAAGGGCCTTCCTCAAGGGCCCAACATTGGTAGCTTGGCACTGTGCACTTGGCACTTGAGCCTTGTACTTTCTGTTCAGTGGTCCAGTACCATAATGGCTGCAGCACCACAGTATGGTTCACATCGAGTTAGCTGCAGTGTGTTGGGATATCCCATTCAGAGAATCAAAAAATGTGCTGGACTGGTCAACTCCCTACATAGAGTATTCCCCAATAGTCCTCAAGAGTAGGAGACAGTGGAGAGCAAATACCAGCATATTTATTAATAACTTAATAATTCTACACATGGTGGACTTGTTTCTGAAATGAGGCACATGGACTGTGAACCTCTTTCACCACCTGGTCTTCATATGTTACCCAGGCTTTTGGTTCGATAGGAAGAACATCTAAGACCAGTGGTAGAATCTCAGGGACCTATTATGTAGAGAAGGACTCCCACAGAGAACGAGTGTCTCTCTTTACTCCGCTAAGTGGAAGGTATCATTATGGTCTAATTTCATGCCTGTGCCATGTGGGAACTCCACTCAGAGCACTGGGGCTTGCTTCATTACATCCTGCAGCCAGTGGGACTTCCAGCAAGTATGTGATCTCCCCACATACCACCTTTTATAGATATCACCTTCTACTGCTCGGTCCCTCCGTATGCCGGACTCAATTAATGGTCTAATCCTCAAACATCTCATACAGGCTCTATCGTTTGTTGTCTTTTTAAAAAGTCACCTGATTAACCCTTAAGCGAGCATCTAAGACTGCTTGCAGTGGTTCATACAGTAAATAAGATGTGTCAAAGAGTTGAAATGACATAATCATTCAATAATATGGGGAATAATAGGCTACACATGTGAGACTGTTGACCTTCCTATGTCAGACAATGGTTATGAAAGCAGGCCTCAATATTCTGTGCATTATTTAAGAAGGTTCAAATAGCCAGCTGTAATGTAGGTAGCATTTTGGGATCACACACTCTCCAAATCTACAATTAAGACGCAACCTCAATACTATCCAGGAAATGAGCCAGAGTAAATAGCATGTTCATTAATCAAATTACATTAAGCCTTTTTGTGACTCAAAAATGGGGTAATGGTTGGATCTTCCAGCAGTACAATGACTCAAGACATACATAAAATTGGCCACCCAGTCCCTTGTATAGCATTGAAAGTACACAAGAGACAATCTAGGATCACAGAGGATCTGGAAAAAGGCTAAATAAAGGTCAGATTTCTTTCTCTGTATTTTTTGCATATTGTAAACAACTGTAGCTGATTGGATAATGGCAGGTTAGCCTTGGTAATAGTTGTGAGCTACATCTATTCTGAAGGAATGGCTATTATCTATTTCCAAAAGATAAGACACTACTGTCAATGTTGCCGTTTCAGAGATAATGTCTTGATGAGATACTAGGAATCCTGAGTCTTCCAACACAGTTACAGCACATTAATCCCAAGTACAGAAACAGGCATTCGTTTCAAATCTGGGAGCTCCCACAACGTTTAATCCTATGGAGCAATCCATATGATCTAAATCCCATCTCTTACCTCCAGGCAGGCTAATGGGGCCACAGCCGTTACCCTCAGGGTCTTCCTCCACAATGAATATGCTCTTCTTGCAGAGTCTCCAAAGCCCAAAGTGGGCAGCTTCGCAGGTTGTGTTCAGCTTTTCCACCCTGGGGCTCAGCACGGCCCAGTGGTCTGTCACAATGGCCGTCAGCATGGACGAGATGCCCACCACGATGACCAAGAACGTGATCTTCACTTTGGTCTCCTGATCCGCCAGCATGGTTGTGGTACCTGTAGCTGTGTTCCTTTCTCTTGTAGCTCTGTACTCTAAGCAGCTTGCTGTGGTCTAAACCCAAAACTCAACACACCAACCTGCAGATTCCTCACTGCAGCTCACTGTCCACAGATCTCTGCTTCGAGTTGAAGAAAAGGGGCCAGATAATGGTGCCCTAGTTTCCTTTCTCGCTCCCTCCCTGTGAGGCATTTAGCGTTGTGGGCTGTGGCTAATGCTCTCTGTCTTTTTACCGTTTGTTGAACATGTTTAACTTGATGCCTTTAGCAGGTTGATCTACCTAAGGACACTATTATACATTGACTGGTTGATGCTTCCTTTTTGGACTCAAAGGCCAAGTGTAGCATTAGCTCACTAACACGGAGGACTGCACGAACCACGATGGGTTTTCCTAAGCACTGCTTGCTAGCTGCTTTTTTATACTTGTGTGTACAACGTGTCTAGGTTAATCTTAGGCCGTTATGCTTTAATTGTTTCCTATAATGCTGGCTCGCTCATTTCAAATGAGGGACTAGAGGGAAATCTGGCTTTATTAGTAGAGTAGGCGTCCATAAACGCTGTTCCCAAAAGCAAAGTGTAAGCCTATCAAATGCTTTATACACTTTAAAGTATTCCTTTAACTTAAAATATGTTAAGTACACTGCACACAAAAGTTGTGGGATATCTTATTATGGGAGATTTCATTTAGTATCCCCAGATTTTTGGCACAGTATCTTTAGAAACAAACAAAGAAAACAGTAAGTGGGTCAGAATTGGTAATACACATTATTTAAATTGAAAGCTAGGGGTGCGCTATACAGACAGAAATATCTCAGTATTTGGGGGGGATTTTGTCAATGACGATAATTCGATGACATTTGGCAGTGTATTTTGGAATTGAAGCATTCAAAAGTTGTTTACACCAATCTCTCTCTCAACCAGGCCCGATTTCTCTAAGACTGCAAGGGAAGCTCAGCCAGAACATAAGTATAAATAAATTGACCAGTTCAGTACCCTAACTGCTAGGATACCACAATTTTACCAGCATCATCATTTTTTTGTTAGCAGTCATATTCTAAAATTAAATGTGTTAATATGGACACAGTCCTTTTGGGATGGAATTGCGTTAGATTAAGGAAAAATATATGATTTAGATTCTTGAACCGAATTCAAGTCCTGCTGTCTCCTTGACAGTTCTGTCAGGGGCGTAGCAGCAAATTCTGGGCCCTGTACACTCTCAATGTCAGTGGGCCCCTATCCATGCCAGTACACGAGGAACGTTTCCCTGCTCAAGCCCTGGGTAGTCAGGTCCACTTTTCCCCCACTACCACGCCCATGGTTGCTGTCACTGCATACCAAGTTAGGCAGGGCCATAGGCCAAGGAGGGGTGTCTCCTTAAAACTTGTCTCTAGGCTGTTTTCTTTTACCAGCAGGTACCTTTTACTGCCTGCCCTGTTCCATTTCTGGGCCCTTTACATTCCCAATGTCAGTGGGCCCCTGTCCATGCCAGTACACGAGGAACATGAGCAAAAATAAAATCAGGATTTTCAAGGGTCCCTTTTCCTACTCGGGCCCTGGGTAGTCCAGTCCACTTTTCCCCCCACTACCACGCCCATGGTCGCTGTCTCTGCATGCGTGGTCCTTATACCAAGTTAGGCAGGGCCATAGGCCAAGAAGGGGTGTCTCCATAAAACTCTCTAGGCTGTTTCCTTTTACCAGCATGTACCTTTTACAGCCTGCCCTGTTCCATTTGTCCCACTTGCTTGCACCTTGTGTTGCTAGCAGTATCTGTATCAGTGACAGGGAGATCACATGTGATCAAGTGGTCCCTTAGAAGTAACCAGCTGTATCTGTGAAATGTTTGACTTAGTCAGAGGCTTGAAAAAGTCTGGGATCTTAAACTTCATGTTCTGTCATAGGAAAAACATAGTGAATACAAAAATGGATGTCATAGCATTCAACTGTAACAGCTGGTTGAAGGCCACAGTGTAGGATATTTGTAATTTGAGCAAGACAAATTTGATAAAATCAAAATTTTTAAGTAACACTCCATTCTGAATTCACTTTATGCAATGCCCACTTTATTTTTGGCCCGTGCTTTTTTAGTGCCATGGCCCACTTTGAAGGACTGTCCCATTTTCGGTTGTGACGAGCCTTTCACAGCCTTTAGTTTTCTCAGAGAAATAGAAAGGGCCTTGTGTAAAGTGTGTAGGTGCCAAATATAGAACAATTTACACAGAAAAAATGTTTTCTATTTCTATTACCATTTAGCTGAGGATCATTGTACAAAAAGTAATTCAGTCTCCTAAACTATGGGCATCGTCTGCATTTAGAAGAGAAGATCTGCTGATTCAGCGTTTCATAATCAGGAAATAGCTGCATTCTAGTAGCTGCTATATAGACGCTTGCCTCCTTAGTCAACCTTGATGTGACGTTTTTGTAGTACAGGAAACAAGAGTAAACCCGGGAGCAAAACAAAAGCAAGGCAGTTCTTTCTTGAATACAATGAAGGTTGACAGCATGGATGAAATGCTAAATTATAGCCCCTCTCAGTGGACCTGTAGATCACCAGCAGCAGCTTGAGTGACAGCTGGAAAACATCTCGCCAAGTCTCAAACAATCAGCATCAACAAAGTGACACCTCAGCTGCTCTACAATGTGTACAGAGGCCACTGTGTGTTACCAAACACTCATCCACGATCGGTAAGCCTTAAATCCATGAGCGCGCATGTTTGTAATTGGAATAGCATTGCATGGAGAGAAGGAGATGGCATTTTGCTGCCTGAGGTAGGACCAGTGTGTATGTGTTTCCAAATAATGAGCAATATTATTCATACCAAATCAGATTACTGCTTCCCATGAGGCACTGTAAAGGTTATGTAGGATAAACGAAAGCCATCATGCAGCAGATTGGTTTTCGTGTTTTCCTCATCAGCTTTCATGTAAGGGATGAGTGATGGGGTAGGCAATCAACGTTTATGTGATGTAAAATGTTAATGAAAGCCATGTGTGTAAATGAGGGAGGCTAAAAGCTGCGATGTGAGGTCAGTCTAGAGCTTCTATCAGATACTAATACAGATTTTCCAGTTCCCATTTTCTGGCTAGGATATGATAATTATATCAGCTCTCTTAAATAAAAACATCTTGATGTGCTTCAAGTCGCAGGCTTTAAGCGGAGAAATCCATTCCGTGTTCAATTACTTAACATATTCCAGTGGATTTTAAAATGCCAAATCACAGCTCAGAGAGAACCAGAATTTTAAGGCCATGGTCCTGACTGAAATCAGTTAAAGGAGTATTAGATACCAGAGTGGCATTTGTGTTATAGACATAGTTATTATTTAATCATTAATATATTTCAGTTGCAATCAGCCCAGTTTACTGACCACTATTTAACCAGAAATATTATTTCTGTAAGTAGATACTGAATTATAATTACTTAAATATGTGAACATTGATCTGATTTTTGACCCTGTTCATTTATAATAGTTGTGTTTGTGTGGGTTTTGTTTTCTAGTGGTTGAACTGTGACCCAAACTGACTGGTATAAGTGATTAAAATTAAGCACTGACCCATATGGCCAGCCTCTGCCTCATTTGACAGCTTTCAGTAGCATGGCGTTACCCCTTGAGTACTGATGCTTAAACTGTAACTAGCACATCTACACAACACACACATGAGAAGTATGAGTATGATAACAGGTCTATACACCTGAGGGTCATGCTGTAACATGACATATGGGCACTGGTTTGCTGCAGTTGTTGGTCAGTACACCAGTGCCATGTCTCGCATTATAGCTGGAACGTTTTGTATTATTGTGTTCATCCTAAAGTAATGTTATGGCCGTTTGTTCGATTTTAAAATGATGACGATTGTGTTTATCAACATTGCACAAAGTAAAATAGTTCCATTCTATCACGCAGCCCGCTGCTAAAAACATCATCATCATCATCAGACTATGCCCATCATGTGGGACTGTGGTAACCTAGCGGTTAAGGTACTGGCCTCTGGACCAGAAGGTCCAGGGTTCAAAACCCACCTCTGCCAAGCTGTCACAGTTGGGCCCTTGAGCAAGGCCCTTAACTCACAATTGCTTGGATTGTAAGATTGTATACTGTAAGTTGTAAGTCGTTCTAGATAAGGGCGTCTGCTAAATGTCGTAAATGTAAATGATGTGAACAATACTTCTAATCTTGATCAGAGAGACTGTGGTATAATTGGAGTTTTGCTTCAAATTTGACTATGCACCATAAAGTTGTCTATGGAGTATTAGAGTATTAGGGTACATACACGTCTCGTAAAAATTGAAATATCCCCTCATTTCTGTGAGCAGTGTATATTTTAAATGTTTGATATCAGCTCTTGTATTATACCAGTGATACAATAAGTTTAAACAAAGAACCTAAAAGTCAGTAAAAACAGTAACAATGTTGTGTATTTCTAGGCATTATGTGCATAAAGTCAAGCCTTAGTTAGCCATGGTTACAATGGAGATAAATCTTCAGCTTGATTCCTTGACTGTATCAACCTACATCCTTGGTGTTGGTGTTAAGCTTCTTAAACGTGTTGCTGTTGCCTCCAGAAGTAGTTTGTAATCTGATGAATACATTTACATTTATGGCATTCAGCAGAAGCCCTTATCCAGAGCGACTTACACCTGATATGATTTTACAATGCAAGCAACAATGAGTTAAGGGCCTCGCTTAAGGACCCAACCATGGCAGCTTGGCAGAGGTGGGGCCATGAGGTCCAGAGTCCAGTACCTTAACCGCTGGACTACCAGAGTACTGTGCCCTACGTTATACTGTAGGCCTATTCAAGTTGTAGGTGCTTTAGAATTCATTTATCTCAGCCTGTTTAAATGTCAGTTACCAGTCTATAGATAAACTGTACACTGGGTAATGTTTTGATGTCTGTCAAGGCAAAGATGTAACTTGTTTGAAGGCGGGATTTTGGACTCCCATTTAAGACCCATTTTAAAGCCAGTGGATACTGTATGGCTGTATATGTGATTTATGTACCTGTAGGCTATAAAGGGGCAGGGGTAGCAACGCTTCCCTCACAACAAGAAGGTCCCGGGTCCAAGGGTGGAGCGGCTTGGGTCTTTTCTGTGTGGAGTCTGCATGTCCTCCCCGTGTACTCCGGGTACTCCGGTTTCCTCCCATAGTCCATAGACATGCGTGTTAGGTTAATTGGCATCTCCAAATTGTAATTGACTTGCGTATGCAAAACACCCCAGCCGTGTAACTGGAAACAGCTGCACGCCGGTCCCAAGCTCGAATAAATTGGAAGGGGTGGAGAAAGAAATTATTAGAAATATATTAGAAATTATAAACTATTCCACTATCTTGCCGAAATATTTTATGTATCACATTGATGATCCATCAAGTGACTGAGAGTCGCCTGCGACTGTACGGTTAATCCCAATTCCGCAAAAAAACAAAAAAAACAAAATAATAATAGTTAAAAAAATTATACATATACATACATATATATATATATATAAGTTACCCTAACATATTCTTCTGAATACACTTTAGGGAGCATACCACAAATCACATGCAAAATAGTTGCATCATTGGGATCTTCTGCAAAGCATAAGAAGGCCATTATTTTTCCTGCATGTTTGATGGTATTGTAACTATGACTGTGAAGCAAATGTATTAAACTTATTATCCTTTTACCAAACATATTTTAGAAGTTTTTGTTATTCTGGTCCTGAGTGCACCATGTGCACCCCCAGTGGTTGTTTTTTTTTTGTTTTGTTTTTTAACATAAAACACCCTCAGACACTACCCAGTAGCTGGCCTTTAGCTGCAAACTGGCAACTTTTTTGTGTAGATCACATAAACTGTAAACAGAACAACAGCAGAGGGACTGTACTGGTGTCATCTGGCACAAATTTTCCCCCAAACTGGCATTGCAACACCTAAAATAGATAAGATGTTTGAAATTTCAGCTTTGTATAAGGGCTCCTTAGTGACTTGATCATGAGGTACATGTGGATCAGAGAGGGATATGTGAGTTTGGGCTTGCACTGAATGATATCAATCACTTGAATATCAATAATAATCTTCTGTCTTACTATTGTGTTTCAGTGTGTGCAGGGAGCTGAGATGGGATTCTTCCATTCACCATAAAACCCTTAAAAGAAAAAGCTGGTAAGTTGTTTCTGGTTTGTGTTTTCTTTGGTGTAGTTATAAAGCTAATTTTAGTTTATTTAAAACCACAAGGATTGTCGGGTATGCACTGATGTAAGCTCACCATCTTCCCTCGCACAAGAGACACAGAGACAATAAACAGACTGAGGTGACAATTACATCACTAAATATGCAATGTTACATTAAAGTTGTAGCACTTGGCCAGGGGATTTTTGCTGTTGATTAATTTGCTATAGGCAAATATAGTTAATATTATAGTTTTATATAGTTTATTCAGAACGATATGTTTGAAGGTTTGGAATTATAAGTGAATGAAGAGGGCAAAGTGAAGAATACAGTCATTCATTCAGGTGGAGCCTTTTCACACGTGGCCTACTCTGAATGCCACCCTCAGTCTTCTCAGGAATAGTGGAAAATGTAAAAAAATAAAACCACCTCTTTTTCTCCTGGATAAACTTGACTGGATTCATGAGAAGTGATTAAAATTTTACAGTGGCATGTAACTTGTTTATCTTTCTGTGGCTTTTGTGTTTAAACCTGTGGATCTGTGTGCTCATATATATATACAGTATAACTTTGGATAGATAGATTCAACTTTATTAGGTATTCATTGCAACATTTATCAGTGAGCATGCAGATTTTCGTTACCCAGAACACACTGCTTTCTGTGTGGTTTATCTCACCTTTCAGGAGCTTTCGCTTTTTTCTCTTAAAACTTTTCCACTTCTTAAAAGTTGGGTGTAGATGTTTTGCCTACTGAAAATGCCATTTGGCTGCAACCTTGCTTAATATATACTGCTCACAAAAATAAGAGGAAATTCTTCTAAATTAAATATCCCATAATAAAATATCCCTTATATCTTGTGAGCAGTGTATTTTATATATGTTTTTTCTGTACTGGAATTTCAAAGCTTTTAATCACATTAGCATGGTGTTCCACTCTCATACAATCTGAACTGTAAACACTAAAGCCAGGTCCTGAGGTAGTCGTATTTTTTGACTTTTTACAAAAGGTCTACCCACATTTTCATACTTCTACAAATATAAGAAACATTAAATGGTACATTTTTGTTATGTCATTTTTAAAAGGTAGCAATAATATGAGCAATTCATATATTATATTTACACGTGTTACCTACAGAGGTTGTGTGTAACTAATGTGTATTTACAAAAAGATCAAAACCTATACTTTTACCATGTATGAAACGTTTAGATGAAACTTTGGGGTGCTTGTGTAATACTAAAGCAGAAAACAAATACATTACATTATAATACAGCAGCCTCACCTCACTAGGGGTTCCAACAGATTTTGGAATGTGACCCTGAGGTTGGGTACAGATGTTACGGTTGTCCTGGCTCTGAATTACATTTGGCATTCCAGTTAATCTGAAATGTATCTAATTTAAAATTCAAAGTAGGCAAACCATTTTGTTTCGGACCTACACTACCGTTCAAAAGTTTGGGGTCACCTAGACAATTTTGTGTTTCCCCTTAAATCTCATACTTTTATTTATCAAATGAGTTGCAAAATGAATAGAAATATAGTCCAGACATTGACACGGTTA
>JAVSBV010000065.1:2197115-2210638 GCA_033117975.1 Parotocinclus spilosoma
TTACCACTGATAAGAAGCTGATTCTGAACTAAAGTTGAGCGCGTTGTAGCGCATATTTAGTCAATGACATGTAAACACAACAGTATATATTTCATCACTTATTTTTTTAACATTTTAGGGGAAGCTGAGCTGCCCTTGCAGTCTTAGAGCAATCGCCACTGATATAGAACTATATAAGCGTTGCATTGAACCCGAGATGACGTGATTTATCGTCCTGCAGGTGACCATGGGGGAATATCGGGGCTCCACCGGACGTGACTCCACGCAGGGACACGTAAAGGAGTTCACGCGCCACTGCAACGACGTCCTGCTCAATCTCAATGAGCTTCGGCACCGGGACATCCTGACCGACGCCACGCTGCTGGTGGGCAGCGCCAGGCTGCGCGCCCACTGTGCGGTGCTGGTCGCGTGCAGGTCAGTGTCCGGGCGTGAGCAGGACACGCAGGCGTTCGCTGTCTCTCTCATCTTCCTTGCCATCTGCCTTCCTCCTTCCTCTGCTGATCCTGTTTTCAGGAGAGCGTCTTATTGTTTAAAGACCATTAGGTCATGCTTTGCTCTCCTGAGACTCCTGAAACTCCCGCTCTGGCTATATTCGTCCCGTCGTTCCTCTTCAACGCATGGTCTGAGAAGCTCTTTTTACATTTACAAGACGTTATTTATGCATCGTCCTTGTGTTTTTTTCCTTCTTTTCTCCACAGCGGCTTCTTCTATTCCCTGTTCTCCCGCCACAAGGCCGGTAGCGCTGGCGAACCAGGGGTTTCCCTCTCTCTCCCGGAGGGACTGGATGAGGGCAGCGTGGCACTGCTGCTGGACTTCATGTACACTTCCCGCCTTACGCTCGACCCTGGCACAGTGCCCGGGGTGCTCGCCGCTGCCACCTACCTGCAGATGGAGCACGTCGCCGACGCCTGCAGAGCGTTCATACAGAACAGGTTAATCCGACGTTCTTTTACAAATGTGGGACAGTTCAGGAGCGTGACCTGTCCAGCTGAATATGTGATTAAAAACAAAACCAAAAAAAGGCAAATTAGCGGAATAAGATAATCAAGGACTTAGATGATGATGAGAACGTTCCTCAGGTGGACTGTAAAATAACGACACCGTCAGAATCAGGTCTCACTCGTGTTGCTCTGTGTTTGCTGTGATAAGTGTAGAAATTTAAAATTGTGGTAGCCTAGCGGTTAAGGCACTGGACTCTGGACTTGTTGGTCCTGGGTTCAAATCCCACCTCTGCCACAGTTGGGTCCTTAAGCAAGACCCTTAACCCACCATTGCTTGAAAAAGGAGGTCTGCTAACATAAATAAATGTAACTTTAATATTATTTTATATCGAATTAATCAGTCTTGGACAGTAACTAAGTAAATGTTCTTTGTTCCCATACTTGTGTATATTTAGTTAAATTCAGTACTTTGGTGACTTTTTACTTCTATTACATTTCACAGTCAAATATCTTTATTTTTACCCCATTGTTTATGCAAAATCGGTCGTTCCTTTTGACTTATGTTAATCAAAAAAATCGAATCAAATAAAAAAAATCAATCGATCAATCAAATTTTATTTATAGAGCGCTTTTTATAATGGAGCATTGTCTCAAAGCAGCTTTATAATATAATATTATATTATTTTAAAAGGCCAATCCCAAATTGAGCAAACCTAGGGCGACAGTGGCAAGGAAAAACTCCCTGAAAGTAGAAGAAAGAAACCTGTATAAAAAATACTGTAAAAAACAAGTTCTTACTAAATTCCAGTCAACGTTTGAAGAACTTATCCAGTGTGATCTGATGCGTTCTCTTGACGGACTGCACTTGAACAAAATCAAGAAAGTGGTGGGCGTGTTCACCTCCCGCTGGTTTTGCTCTTGTCAACACAACTTTTCAGATTTCCTGACCTTTGATAAAAGCATACATTCCCCCGGAGATCCCCAAAAATCCTCCCATAAATTTCTGATCCGCTTTGCAGTGGCTAGGTGGCGACTTGTGGCTTCTTTTTCTTATTCGCTCTCGCGTTTTTTGGTCCGATTAAGTGGAATTTTGGTCCAAATAAGCGAATAACATTACACGTATATAATAGGATTTGGTCCTGTCAACCAGTGGTCCAATTAATCGACTGTACTAGCTATACCGGCCGCAGTGCCAAATTGCTAGCCCACCATTGTGGAGACTTTGGTTCGAGTCCCAGTGGCTGCACTGAGCATCACACTGTGGCCGTGTTAACGTTTTTAGTGACGTTTCATCCTAAAGCATAAAAGAATGTTATTCCATTTATGTTTTAACCTTGGTCAGACACAGTGTTGGGCTGATGCCAAACCATATTTATTCATTGTAATGGTGTCAGAGGTAGATCTTTGCCAGATTATGGTCTGCATACTCCACCTGTGAGAAGTGTGAGTTTATCCTGGGTACTCTGGTTTCTTCACACATCATAAAAACAATGTGATAGGTCACAATCGGTCACTCTGCGTTGGCTCGGTGTTAATGTGACTGACCAGTATGGATCTTACCTTGTTCCTGTTGTGAATAGCCATTGATTCTGAAAGCGACATTAAATACAATAATGCCCAAGCCAATAGTCTGCATAAAGATTGACTACCGGTACCTTATCCTACAGTGGTAGTTTGGCCCTGGTCTTTAACAATGGTTGAGTGCTGTGATATGGCTGTATTTGTATCTCCCAAACCTAGCACACTTTGGCTGCTCTAAATGGTCCTTATTGTGAGAGAATTCCATGCTGTAGACCTGTGTAGGGCATAGTCTAATTCAGAATGACTCAAAGGCACATGCTCTTTGACTTGGATTGCAGTTTTAGTCAAAATACTCGCCCTGGAGTCTGGCAGAGGCCAACTGGCTCTGATCTTTGAGTCACAGTCAGTACAACTCTACAGGTGGTGCCTGGCTTTACAGGTCTACAAGGATTCTCTTAGGTCAGTCGCTGTGGGAAATTAATTAACTGTCAGTTGGAATTGGGGGAAATTAGCTCTGTGACATTGTTTAGTTGTATAAAACACTGCTCCAAAAATTTCAAAATTTCAAAGTGTTTTTGTTTAATACAAAAAATCAAATGCTTATTTTTAATCAGGAGTGCTGGACTGTGGTGACCTAGCGGTTAAGGCACTGGACTCTGAACCAGAAGGTCCAGGGTTCAAATGCCAAGCTGCCACAGTTGAGTCCTTGAGCAAGGCCCTTAACCCACAATTGCTTGGATTATAAGACTGTATACGTTTTAAGTTGCTCTGGATAAGGGCGTCTGCTAAATGCTGTAAATGTAAACGTTATCGCTTCATATACATCAGGAAATCAAACAACAAATCAAAGAAAATTGTTCAATAATGCAAATAAGATGCAAAAACAAATTTCGTTTCATTACTGAAAATGCACTATATAAAAGGCTGAAAGTGCTGGAGTATCTGAACGTTCCCTGATCTTGAAAGTGCACATTGCTCTTGCAAGCTGGTCAAATGTAGCCAGTAGTGGAAACAGCACTAGGAACATCCCAAAGCATGATTAGCAGGCTGTGAAATCACAGAGACTGGAATGGTACGAAGAAGACTAGGGCAGGGTCACCGATCTGCCACAACAGCAAGAGATGACCTTTACTTGACCTTATTGGCAGGAAGGATCAGGCACAGCAATGCAAAATGAATTGCAGGGACAGTTTCTTGCTGCCACTTGACGACAGATATGTACCCAGACAAAATCTTAATTTTGTCACTCAATCACTTAATCACCATAATTGAGTTTGCATCTAATTTGTGCATTAAATTTAATAACTTTTTGACTTTTCTGATTATGCTGTTCAATTAAATAAAACAAAATGCTTCTATTTTAATCGCTTCATATTCATTTTAAAATATTCTCTAATTTTTGGGAGCAGTTTAGTAACAAAAGCTTTTATTAAAATAAAACCTGTTTCAAAAATCTCCCCAATTCTAAGCCACTTGTATCTTTAAAGTTCTTCAGTTAGTACCAGTCTTTTCAAACTCTTTTTAAAGAAGAATAATTTCTCCTGGAGATGAAACAAAGGGCAGTTCTTACCCATGCACACAATCTAAGTTCCAGCCAACCTGCGGTTACCCCATTTCAGCCATGGTATTAAAGAACAAGGGGTGTTAAGGGGGATCAGATTAAGTGAAGCACAGAGAGTTGATTTATGAGTGGCGGTTATTAACCCTGAGTTTGAGGGGCGCCCAGTCTCATAAAGCAGTAATAAAGCCGTTCACCTGACAGATCCACTCTCATCAGAGAGAGAGAGAGAGAGAGAGAGCTTGTATGTGTCTTTGTGTGACAAAACGACAGCTTGGTCCCTCAGGCCTGCCTGAAGGTAACAACGCTATGTGCTGAGTGCATCTTCTCCATGGCAACCTCAGGGATGTTTCAGCAATATTATTTCCATAATGTCTCCAAGGATGTCTCATCGTGTTTTAATACAGAAGACAGTGAGCTTTTCTTTTCAAGCCGACTGGATATCGTTTGAATTTTATCAATTCTGATTATTTGCTCAATACCAATTTATATTTATATATATATTTATATTTACAGCATTTAGCAGACGCCCTTATCCAGAGTGACTTACAATTAATGCAATGGTGGGTTAAGGGCCTTGCTTAAGGACCCAACTGTGGCAGCTGGGATTTGAACCCTGAACCATCAGGTCCATCGGGTCCAGAGTCCTATCAATTCTAAATTACGATTTTAAAATGGTGAATAAATGTGCCAAATGTTTTGTAATATTTCAGTTGTGTGATTATTTTGAAAATTGTGATTACAATTTTTATGTTTTTAATTACATTGCCAAACAATTTATAAGAAAATTTTTTACTGAAAATTATTACTTTCCCTTTGGATCACGGGTTCATCATTTTAGCAGTAGAGATTACTTATCACCAGTAATAAGTAGTTAAGCGTTTTAGACTCTCCCAGCTAACACAGCATTTGAGCTAGGAGACCGTGGACGATCCAACCCGGATCAAACCACTGTGTAAACTCAATATCATCCTCGTGCCTTAGATGTTTTGCCATGTTGAAGGGGCGACCCTCTGTACAACTGAAACTTTCCACACGTATTGCATTTAGCCTTTTCGTTTTCTTTTAAAGCAGAGACAATCTTTTGCACGCCTTTGTGACTCCATCTTTCATCTCCAGCCCAGCATATTAAAACTAAAGTAAGTAATTAAGTAAAGTATGTGAATAGACAACACACCTGTCCTGGCAGATAGCTGCCTGCTTATGGCACAGATGTAATTGAACACTAATCACGGCCGTGTTTTTGAAGCATAAAATGCATTTGTTGGAAATGATGAGTGGAATTTAAATTCTATTGCTTAATGCGTACCAAATTCTTAGCATTTCAGAACCAGTTTTGAATCAGAACCTGGAAACAATGCTCATATTACTTCCTAAGCTCGGTCAGTTTGGCAAAATGATGAACTATTTCCCATGATTTATAGGATGTTTCCAAATCATTGGTTCCTGTGGAACAAGGTTTAAAAGACACATTAGTCAAGGCTTTCCATGGTCCACCTACATATCTGGTTTTATTCATGTGGCATGATAATTAGAAGTGTTGATTTCCGTTACTGGCCTCGCTGTTGTTAGTGTTGGCAGTGTAATAACATTTCATCTTAATCAGTTTTAATACTGTAATTATTTATGTTCGTTACCTTCAGGGCTAGGCTAAAGAATGAATCTAGGTCTGTGTGAAGGTACACATGTGTCTCACTGTAGACCAGTGGTTTACAGATGTTCACAGCAGAGCCCTCCCACTTTGATGCATGCGTTCAAATCTTTCGCTTCCGAACTCCACTGATTTTATTTTCGACATTGTAATTCATATGAACTTCCTATTGAACAACAAAATAATACAGTGACAAATCATTATTAAAACAAGTTTACTACATGCATTATGTATAGGTCCCTGCATTTATCTCGCATTCAAGTGCCCTAGGTCCTAGCAATCAGGTGGCATTTTCCCAAATTCAGTACCCCTTCTGACTGATGCATCTCCTGTGTTGCATACAAACGGAGGTTATCTGCCTTTTCTCTACTTGTACTGACCAGGAGAACTTCCAGCTGATAGCACCGGTGCTGAATTTGGCACGAAAGATGCTGCGAGCGTGAGACAGTGGATGCATCTGGCATGAAGGGATGGTGGTAGCTTAGTGGTTAAGGTCCAGGATTCAAATCCTGCTTTTGCTAAGCTTCCACTCTTGGGTCTTTCAGCAAAACCCTTAACTCACAATGGCTTGGATTGTAAATTGTAAGTGTTGCTGGTGGCAGAAATTAGAAAAAGTGTCAGTTTTCTTGATAAATCCATTAAATCTGTTATTTATTAAAAATGTATCATGTATTTAGCAGGGCCCTAATTATCCTAAACATGCTTCATTAATTTGCCACAGAAGAACCACTGGGAACCACTGCATTAGAGTTTTAATCCGGAGGCCCCAATATCATGAGAAGAAAAAAGCAATAAATAAATATACTCTGAACCTCCAGGCTCCACTTTATCACAGATCAAAGTCATCTTTAAACTGTCTGCACACACCATACATCTACTTCCTCTTCAGACCATCTACCAATGAGCATGCTGCACCATTTTTTGAGAGGATGCTGTAAGAGGTCAAGGGCTTGAAGGGTACGTGTCTGGCACCTTTCCAAGTCGTTATCGCCGCTGTTACTCAGTTGCAGATTTTCGTGCCCGCTGGCTAATTAGAGACTGCGTGGCCTTTCAGGGCTGCATTTTAATTACACATCTGTGATGCTCGCTGGGCTGGTGAAGTGACAGCACTTCCCCCTCAAAACCTCCCCAGCCTGGCAAAAGAAGTGGTTATATCACCAATAAAAGAAAACAAATCCATGCCGTCCACACTCAGATCCATACTGACCTAAAACAAATGTTATCTCGGGGCTTACGATCTGTCGACTGACAGCTGAGTATCGACACCCAGCCTGTCTTGACCTTTTTGCTCGACAATTGACCTTTAGGGGTTCAGAACTGAATGTTTTCGATGATACTGCTCAAATGACACACTGGTTCGAGTTTACACAACCGAGTTCTTTGTTCACAGGCAGAATGGATGTGAAATTAGCAAAGTCCACTTCTGCTCAACTAGAACTGGCCAATATAGTGGCTATTAATATAGCAGTAAATTTCATTGATATCTGATTTTATTTCTATCATTTTTTAACAAGGTACTTTTTGTCATTGTTGTTAAAAATGTCCAGTAGAGAAACGTATTACATTCTTTAACCGATTAGTCAGAGCTTTTCATGGTCGGGGTAGTTGGTGTGCCGGGTGCCTAAAAAAAAGAATAGCTGTACGTTTATAAATGTGTCTATATGTAAATAGGATGTGCCCAGTCCATCACAGAGTTGACTGGTGTCTTTGGTGCAGCATTTGGGGATGATCCCTGGCTGCTTCACCTCCCTCAGTAACAAGTAAATCTGCAGGTGATGCCCTGCCCCAACCGAGCAGTTAGACTAGCTCCAAAATACTTGTAGATATTAAAGAAAACCTTTTGTATCAAAGATTAATGCTTGAACACATGTAACTTGGTGTATAGAACACAAAGCATGGACCCCTGACCCCTATACAGATTTCAAGAAGTATTTTTGACTTTGCTCTAATTTGGTAGAATGTATGTACCTAGAGGATATCCTTATATTCAGGCCCTTCTAAAATGATTGCAACCTCTGGTGAATTTGAGGAAGAAGATTTATAAAAAAAAATTACCTTTTCATTTGATTACTTTAATTCCATAATGAATAAATGAGGAAAAATCCAACTTTTAACTGAAGCACATGCATGAGCAAAGTGTCCTTCATAAGAAATAAGAATTATTAACAAAACCACATGTTTTATCATTCTTGGCTCTTTCCTTTGCAGTAGACCAGCACTTAGTTCTCTTATAAGGTTGAAGAATACAGTGAAGGGAATCTGAGACCATTCCTCTTAAAAGACTCTCTCCAGGGTCCTCGTTCACCTCACAGGTTTTCTATGGGATTTAGATGAGAGGACTGGCATAGCTATGGCAAAAGATTGATTTTCACCTTTGTATCAAAGATGAATGCTTGAACACATGTAATTTGGTGTATAGAACACAAAGCATGGACCCCTGAGCAATGCAAAATATGCTCTTGAATCATATTTCCTACATCGGGGTGGATCTAGGTTTCAGAAAATGTGGTTTCTAAAATGTGTTCAAACCGTAATGTTTGTTGCCGACTGTTAAGCATAGCAGGTGATCTATAATGGTATGTTGCAGCATCTTGTGTACATCATTAGTCCCAGTGAATACTTAACCAAATACTTGCTGCTAAATTGATTCATAAATGGTTTGGTGACTGCCAGGATGAAGGCAGCGGGCTTCTGCTGAACCATTTAGTGGACATGTTGGACTGCAGAGTGTGAATCATGAACCAAGTAGTTTGCACCTGCATGCCAAAAAGGATTAAAGCTGTTCTGTAGGTGGTCTTACTCCACTACCTGAAAGGGCAAAAAAGATGAAGACAAATATCTGTGGTTAGAGATCTGAGGCCAAACTATAATCATATTATACTCCTTAAAGCTTAAAGAGTGTATAGAAACACTGGGCTATGACCCAGAGGCCAAAAGTTTAGCCATTCATCAGCCCTGAAGATTAAAGATTACACAAATGGAACGAGACAAAACTGTGCTGCCCTTCCTAAATCAGGCAGTGGCTATAAAAATAGCTACAGCCATCAAAATGTCTATATTTAAATGAAAAGCTGGCTGTTTTTTGCCAAAAAGCTACAACTGGGTCATAAGTTTCAGCAGGGCAGTGATAGAAAAAATTTTTACCCAAATCCATACAGGCTCAGGAACCACAGAATAGAAAGTGTTTGATATGGCCACCCTTAGTCCCCTGACGATATCTGCACCTCTCCTTATCTCCACCTAACCATATATTGGCCACTCTGCCGTACTGCTGAAGGTGAAGTCAAAGGCAAAGTGAGAGTGCCATAGATATAGATGTTTAGAGCCGTGATGATATTTGTGATAACACAAAATGAGTCATGTAAGCCTCGAATTTCAAGCTGATTATGCTTTAATACTGACAGTACCTTCCGCCAAAACGTAGGTCCACAACAAATGAGTTGTTGCTATGCAACGGTAACAGTTCTCTTCCCTGCTCTAACAAGGTATGCTACAAAAGGCATAAGGTTTATATAACACTACCAGCTAGTGCTAGTTTGGAAATCCAACAGGCATATAAGCAAAGATGAACGGGAAAATGGACAAAAACTACAAAAAATAAGTTGTTTGTATATGTTTGAGCGCCTAAAGCTTGTCACTAATATCATCATGGTGAGAACCCTGTTCAGCCAATCAGATATTAAGGCCAGAACTAACGTTTTATAAAAATATATAATTTATAAGGTGTTTCTGAATACATAAACAGTTACATAAACTGAAACCACAAGATCAAAAGCAATGGTTTCTTTGAGCCACATCCCTGCTACCTAAACTAGGAACACACAGATTAAACTCCACCAAGGAAGCAGTAAATTCCACCAGTTTGAGGGAATTGAACCAAGCAGCTCTAGATCTTTTTTGGTGTATTTTGGGAAAACAGTCATATATATTTCAAGAAGTATTTTTGACTTTGAACTAATTTGGTAGAATGTATGTATATAGAGGATATTCTTCTGTTCAGGCCCTTCTAAAAGGATTGAAACCCTTGGTAAATTTAAGGAAGAAGATTTATAAGAAATTGACCTTTTCGTTTGATTAGTTTAATTTCATAATGAGGAAAAAGGTTGGAACTTTTAACTGAAGCACATGCAAACTGAGCAAAGTGTCCTTCATAAGACATAATAATTATTAACAAAACCACATGTTTTATCATTCTTGGCTCCTTCCTTTACAGTAGACCAGCACTTAGTCCTCTCTTATCACATCTTATAAGGTTGGAGAATACAGTGAAGGGAATTTGAGACCATTCCTCTTAAAAGACTCTCTCCAGGGTCCTCGTTCACCTCACAGGTTTTCTATGGGATTTAGATGAGAGGACTGGCATAGCTATGGCAAAAGATTGATTTTTATCTTCAGTAAACCATTTTCATGTTGATCTGGATATATGTTCTGGACCATATCCTGCTGGAAAGATCCAATGAGAACCCATTTTGGTTTCTTGGCAGAGATGGATTATGATTTCAAATATTTCATGATGCTGTTAACAAAATCCCCAGTGCCTTTGTTGGTAAAACAGCCTCAGACCACAAACCAAACACCGTCAGTTCTTTTCAGTGCAGTTATCCTTTTTTCTGATCATAGAAAATGGATCCAGACAGTTTCCCAGTAGCATTTTACAAACGTCAGGTGCTCACGTTTGTGCCTTTAAGTAATCCGTTGTTATGGTGGTGGTGTCTGATGGTATATCAGAGATTTGGTGATCCTCATATGCAACTTATTTCTGTAATTCTTTAATTTTGCTGTAATTTTCCTCTTTTCATCCTCATCATTGTGTGTGGGGGCAACATGGACATGGCCTCATCCCAAGCAAGTTTGTCCCATAGACTATTGTTAATTATAAAAAGCCATTTTCAGTGTCACCTCATATACTGTATACCCAGTAAAAAAGGAAATTATGGGTTACTGCATTTTCTACACTGATCAAAAATCTATGAAAAAATCAAATAAAATATAATGGTTGAGTCAAATTAGATATTTTTTTAGCAATTTCTAGGGTCAGTAATTGTGGGATTTTGGGTTTTGTAAACAAATAATTATATCTAAGGGCTTGTTTTCTCATAATAAATTTGCCAAAAGGAAAATTCCT
Source organism: Parotocinclus spilosoma (assembly GCA_033117975.1). Classification (NCBI taxonomy): domain Eukaryota; kingdom Metazoa; phylum Chordata; class Actinopteri; order Siluriformes; family Loricariidae; genus Parotocinclus; species Parotocinclus spilosoma. The sequence goes on from JAVSBV010000065.1 coordinate 2,207,912, forward strand.
CATAATACCAGTTGTACTCGTCTTTAGCAGGCATGTAAATAATTATGGAGGGGGTTTTATATCTAATCAAAAGCTCAAACTCTACTAAGCTCTTGGAGTTCATGGCTAAATCCATGTAAACACATCACACAACACACCTGTGTGTTTACAATTGCTTTGATTATATTGTTTCGACCATTGTGTTTTCATGTTATTCATAGCAGCAAGAACAATTAAAATATTCACTAGTTCACCTTGACTCATCGCAATTATGTGCACAACAACAATCGTCATGATTGTGACTCATCTTCCAGCTGTTTATTTTTCTTTATTGTTGGCTGGCGTGTTCACACATGCTCGTTAATGGATTCAGCTATGAAGTTTTGCCATTTTGTCCACCATGCTTAGGCCTGTGTGGTCTGAACTGTAAAAAGGACATGCATTAATAAACAAATCACTTCCACAGCCTACGCATAACTTTTCAGACAGAGTAGTTCCTACTGAACAAGAACTTCCTTCTTATCCTTATCCTTAAATAAGTTTGTTTATTTGTTTTATTTAAGGTCGCATCTATATGAATGACCGTTCATGACAGGAGCAAGCTTACATCGATACAAGTCAGATACATTCACTGTTGGGCCAATTTAGAGCGACCAGTTAACCGAATGCAGATCTTTGTGCAATGTGGGACAAAACACAGCACACTGGGAGAACATACAAACTCCACACAGGTTTATATCTCTGGTGCTGTGAGGTGACCACGTGCATGATCGTGTCAGCCCTGTATCATTATGAAATTATGAAGCGCTTGAAATATGAAGTACTTCGTATTTAAAATATTCATTCATTCATTATCTTCCTCTTAATCCACACGGGGTCATACCCGTGCCAACCCGGCAACTCTGGGCGCAAGGGCAGGAACAACCCTAGACGGGGCGCCAATCCATCGAAGGGCACACAAACACACAGTCGCACGCTAACGGCCACTTTTTAGAGATGCCAATTAGCACGCATGTCTTTGGACTGTGGGGGGAAACCGGACACAGACATGGGGAGGACATGTAGACTCCACACAGAGAGGTCACAGGTCGCTCCACCCTGGGATTGAACCCGGGACCTTCTTGCTGTGAGGCAGCGGTGCTACCCACCGAACCCCCGTATTTAAAATAAGAATTAAAAATTTTGTTTCTGTTTACATAGAACATCCCTTAAATGATGCTAATCTGTTCATGTGAATTAAGCGGCCATAATTTAGAAACATTCACCTTTACTTTCCCTGTAAACGGTCACCATACAAAACATTCAATAACACATTAAGTAGTGTCATAAGAATCAAGACTGGTCTCGAGACCATAAATGATTGGTCTCAGTCTCATCTCAGTCCTGACCTCATTTGGACTCTCTACTGTCTCGGTCTTGGGGTAAGATAAATCCTCCAATCCTGCACAGGTGAGTCCAGTGAGTCTTATTACAGGAATAAATAAAATCTGCAAACAAGTTACTGCTCTTTTCCTTCCACATCCAAGCAATGAAGACGTTTTCTTGTGAATCGGAAATGTCCTTTTTCTCAAACATGGTTTACTTTGAATAGTTTAGGATATATTTTTTGAGGGCAAATTGAAATGTTATCATTATGTTTTACGTTTAATAATAAAAATGGTGATTCTGTTTAAGTTTGAGGAAAACCGAATCATTGCCTTCATTTCTTTCCAAAAGTTAAATTGTCTTAGTTTGACTAAGATTATAATATAATAATTAATAATAATATTAGGCTATATATTATTTTGTTATATTTTAGAAAATATTTGATTAAATATTATTTAGTAGCAATTGTCATGTATAATGAATTTACAGTGATACAAACGAATTTGATCATATTTTTCAATTTTCTCCTTTTTGTTATGGAAAAAATCGTAATCTTATCTGGTCTTTGTTTTGAATTGGACTTGACTCTAGGGGTCTTGGCTACAACACTAATAATAAGAATTTATGTATTATTCCCTGTGTCATGTGATTTTTTGTTTACAACAAAATAGAGCATAGTTTCACAGTGCCACAAATTTGATTTATTTTTTTTTACAAATTTGATGTGATTAGTAGTGTGCAGTGTTCCTGATACAGTTGTTGATTATATAAGTCTAATCAGTCATCAACAAAAATCTTATTAGCAGTTATATGTCACTGTAATAAAAACAGCTGTTATTCTTTTCCAGTGTGTTGCACACAGGACTGGATTTGAACTTTGTTCAGGTGTTCATTAGTGACATCATGACTCTCGCTCTGTGTTTACAGGACTGTCTGAGATATTATTGGGAAAGCTAAAACCAGTCCACCCAGCTCAGGGGTAGCAGGGTCACCAGACTCTCGCTGCATCAGAGGAAAATAAAATCAAATGTGTCTAATTTGGTGGACAATGACAAGAAGCAATAGACTCATCTATTTTTAAACTTTGGCCATGTTACCATAGCAATTTCAGACACGCTGTTGCCAAGCAACAGCATCAAATACAACAAGGACATGAATGAAGGCAGATACTTAAGAAGAGTTTCGACTGCATTTGCTTTGCAGTTTAGGATTCGGCCCCTCCAAACAGAGTACGAGAGAGAGAGAGAGAGACTGAGAGCTGAGAGAGAGAGAGAGAGAGACTGAGAGCTGAGAGAGAGAGAGAGAGAGAGAGATACTGAGAGAGAGAGAGAGAGACTGAGAGCTGAGAGAGGGAGAGAGAGAGAGAGACTGAGAGCTGAGAGA
>JAVSBV010000065.1:2210738-2222416 GCA_033117975.1 Parotocinclus spilosoma
AACTGTGGCAGCTTGGCAGAGGTGGGATTTGAACCCAGGACCTTCAGGTCCAGAGTCCAGTGTCTTAACCGCTAGGCTACCACAGTCCATTAAGTCCAGATGTCTGCATTTGTGTCTGTACAGTTTCTCGGCTCGGTGTGGTGTAACCGGATTTCTTTTCATGTCACCAGGGACAAGTTCAACAACTGGGGTTCCCCCACATTACATGTAGATTTGCCTTTCCATTGCCAATGCGGGGTTGAGACTTCCTGTGTTTTACTTGTACCTGAATAAATAAGGATGTAGTAAAAAAAACAAGGTAGTTGGGTTATTAAATGTTGACCTGTGTGACCCGTGTGTGTGTGTGTGTGTGTGTGTGTGTGTGTGTGTGATATCTCTATCATGCACACCCAAATACACGTATGCAAATATAAGGATACACAAGCACACAAGATTTGATAATGAAAGAACCTGACTCCCTGCAGTTCGTCCATCCCATCCCATATTTCCTAAAGTGGTAAACCTAGGATTTCCACTTCCTTAATAAGATAATGTATTCTCTTCTGTCTGCAGGATAGGCTTATACACTGCTCACAAAAACAATTCATTTAGAAAAATCCTCTAGTTTTGTGAGCAGTATATTTTCACATATCTGACAATCAGGCTGCAAAAATGCATCTCCTAAGAGCGCTTATTATGAAGGTGCAAGAGGAGTCCACCTGTACAGGTATGCATTGCTTACAGTCCACGATGCAATATGATCTGACACGTGCTATGAGGGATACTGTTCAAGTTACAATTATTGAATGAATACTTAAGGTATTGCAGTACTTCCTGTACATTGATATATTTAATTTCAAGATTCAATCGACCTTCACATTTTGAACTTGTGCTTGTTTCATTATTTAAGGTGAATAAAATCATGTCACAAATGGCACCGGGCGTAGCACTGTCACCCCACAGCTAGAAGGTCCTGGGTTTAGTTTTTAGGTGGAGTGGTCTAGGTCCATTCTGGGTGGATTCTGCATGTCCAGACATGGTTCTCATGTGCTGAGAGTACATCAAGCTCACTTAATTTACATGAGTGGTAAGACCTGTGGCTCATTATCTCTGTGCTTATAAGGAGCTCAGCATTAATTCTGTTCATGCTAAAGCTGCATGTTTTTATGACACCTTCCTTCACCAGAGGCTGCGGCCTGCCAGTGACCCCTCACCAGGACTATAAAGATTCTTATTTAAGGACCCGGTATTAAAAGGTGGGATTTGAACTCACATCCTTCTGATTAATCCAAAACTTGGCCATATCAATCTATCACCAGTGCTTAAATAAAATCAGGAAGTGTACCTAACCCTGATATTTGACAACAGCAGTGTCACCTGAAGTTTGTCCTGACATACAAGGTGTAAAGTGACCTGCTGTCAGTTTCCGGACTGGGAAACTCAAGAGACAGGCACAAGCAAGAGTCGGATACAGACACCGGATCAAGAGGCGCTTCTTATCAATTCTTATCACCCAGGTCATATTGTAATGCTTGCATCCGATACCTCATATCCCTTACCTGGGTGCGATGTGGTATCCCATTCAATAACTGGCCAAACCTGCGAGGAAGCACTGCCATCTACTGGTCATCTCAGGTACAAACAACAATCTAGCCTCCTGACTGCAAAGAGCAAATGTGAAGCCTTTGTCTCATAGAATAAAGAAAAGAACACAGAAACACAGATTATTTCAATGTATGTCTTTGATGAAGCATTTACAGGCCTGGCAGGATAAAGCCTTGGAACTTACAGAACCATTGTTAGCAACCTGACTGCACCAATATAAGTTATTATAAGTGTTTGGTTTTTTTTGGTATTGTTTTGGTTTTTGATATTGCATACACATTTCAGGTCAATGTTGGTTGAATCCTGAAGAGAAGTCAGAGATAATAGAGAAATAATTGCATATAGTCATTATACTATTGCTAAATCTATGCTCTACTTAATCGAATGGGGACCTAGTACTTTTGCACAGTACTGTGAGTATTAATTTAAAAGGGAATGCAAAACATGGGATCGAAGGTGAAAATGTAGACAGGTGAACACTATTGTGTTTGTGTCACTCCTCAGTGCATACTACACTGCTCACAAAAATTAGGGGATCAGTGAATAGAGATTAGGGATCCATGTTAAAAGTATAGTCTATTCTTTAAATAAATATAAGCGACATATGTGTTACATTTTCATTCTGCCCTTCTGCTCTGTACCAAACCAAATTACCAGTGCAATGCTTTGGTTAATGATGGTCTTATTAACTGATGAGTTGATGGTGTTAATAATGCTAATGAACTCCCAACAGACTTCACTACTTCTGATTTTAATGTTCCAAACATAGGACCAGTTAAGATTAGTGCACAGAATAATGATGAGGAGTGTGTAAATGAGTACAATGATTAGGATGCAATGGTGATCATGATGTCCGAGCAGAAGCCCAATGTGAGATTTTGTCAATAGTTTTAGTGAGAAAGTGCGAGGTTTTAGAAGACTACACAGAAAGTCCACATTGCAAAAGAATATTTATTCTTTTCTTATTGTCCGTTCCCATAAAAGTGCATCAGGTTTGACAGTAAGCAAAAGTCATATTTAAGACAGGATACACAGCCGCGCTACATTCACAATCATCAGGTTTGGACAGTGTGCTGCATGGGAGGAAACTTCTCAGAGCATCGGTATAAAAATTATTTATAGTCAGATGAAAACGGGAGGTCTTGGGCAAAGTTGTTCCTTCAGAGCGAGAGGTGTTGGTCAGGAGCAATTTATGCCTTAACCACGCTAGCGAACTCTGTTAGGGTGGGAAGCAGAGCATAAAAAAACAGGTTAAGAGGTTATTAAGTGCACACAAATTGCAAACTTTGGGCCCTGAAGGCCCTGAAGTTGTCTACTTATTTAATAAATTACAAAAATATGTTGACTGAACAGCAGGGCTCAGCAGGGTTAGCCCTTTTTCATGTCTTCATTCATGTGCAAGTGTTTAGATCAGCTAAAGAATGAGTGTCTTTATGTTATTTTGTTCATTCTCACCATCGACTCCAATCTTGCCATCACCGTCGGTGTCACCAGCCTTGAGGAAAGTCTTGGTCTCAGCATCGGTGAGTGCTCTCGCATCTGATTTGAAGTTCTGCAGGAACAGTCTGCGTGGAGACAGATTATTTATCTTTCTATCTATATATAATTTAGAGCAATTAGCTGTAATCAATCATCTTTTATCCTTACTTCAGTTCATCCTCCTCAATGAAGCCACTCTTGTCCTGATCAATGATGGCGAAAGCCTTCTTGACTTCATCGGCGGACTTGCCAGTCAGACCAACCTTCTGGAAGAAGGCTTTGTGGTTGAAGCTGCCGTCGGCTGTGAAACAATAAGCAGTGTTTATTGCAATTAATATTGTGAGGCAATCAGATATCTGTCTAAACGTACAAAGAAAATTCTAACAGGACATTTCTGTTTATATTGGATTGTCCCATAGTATTAATCCTAACACCATAGTATATAAAGTGTAATTCTGTCATTACAGTACCTTTGCATGCATCCAGGGCTGCAGCAATGTCAGCGTCTTTCAGGACACCAGCGAATGCCATCTTTGCTACATAAGGGACAAATGACTTTAAAATTACTGCAGCTTCTGAAAAGCTTCTGAAAAGTTCTGAAAGCTTCTTTCAATGCATATTCAATTAAGCCTTTAAACGTAAATCAAAATAATTCATGAATTTGTTTTCAGGTTTGCAATGATGCTTTAAGTTCAATCTCAGCACAAGGTGACTGCTGTGTCTAATTCAGGTCACATCCATGAGTATCAGGATGTTAGATCCCATTCAGTATGTCCACTGTGGTCCAAACCACGAGGCAGAGAAGTTCTCCCGTCCATGGTAAGTCCAGTATGTTGATTTTTAGGAAGCTTTTTAGATGAAGGCCTATTTGAAATGCATTGCAGGTCCAGGCTCAGGCTCTTGTCCCTCCATGCAGACTTACCTAGTTCCTTTTTTTCGTTGGTGAGCTGTAGGTTCAGAAAGACTCGAGCAACTGCAGTGGACGCTGAGCTTCTGCTTTCAACCTTATATACTTTCACACAGTCCAAATATGAGGCTTCAAGTAACGGACACCCAATAGCAGAAGGGTGGGTTTGGGGGTGTTGGGGGGGTGAAATGCATTCAGTGGACAGACACTATATTTATCTTTATCAACGAAGACGCTTAAAAGGTGAGTTTGAAAAAACATGCAGGCCGTAATGTACTGCTATGCTAATAATACACGCTGCTGAGCCGTCTGAAACAGCGCTGGTGTGAAGTGCATGTATGGATGTCTGCTTAGCACTCAGCTCATTTCACCCCTCACTAGTGCCTTACTACAAGTCTTGAAGACTATGTTAAGGTATGCTAAATGCAGCTTTATGTTTATGCCTTAGTAACACAAATGGGTCTGGTTTAAACGTTTTTGGGCTGCATAAATATTATAGCTCTATTCAATTATATTTTACTTCACATGAATATTATCGTTACTAATAAATGTAATGTCTTAGTTATATTATACTCATATTTATTAAGTTAGGAATATTGAACTAGTATTAAAGTGTTAATTAAAGTATAATAAAGACTATTTTTACTTAAAACGTTGATGAATCCATACTTGTTGGTCCTGTTGCATATGAAATATTTTATAAACATTAATGCCTTTTTAAATCAGTATTTTCATAGTTTTGAGACTTGATTCAATATCAATCCATGTATTATCGGTTATTAAATTCTCTGATTAATTAGTGCATTTGTTAATTTCATTTGGACTCCAGCTCTTATCATCTTTGCTTTCCACAGAAGTGGGCGCTACTGTTCCAAGCGGACCCATTGGGCAACATGTGATAACATCATGGGTAACTGGATCCACCTGCTGTGTGAAAAATTATACTGTTTAAATCTGTGGGCCTTCCCTCTTTGGCCCAAGCACCAAGCCTGGCCCTCGTCCCTTACCCGAACAGGTGCCTCTGTGCACCAGGTGGCAGCTTGCATACATGAGAGCAACGTAAAAACATAACAGAAAAACCACCCTAATGTCAAAGGCAGGTTACACCAAAATTACATTTATTCCTCGTTTTTCACTCTTCCCCAGAAGTGCATAAGATACATCTGCAAAAACCAGCAGGCTTCAAATGAAACATGTCCAGATAACGTGTACAATACACTATAAGGACAATGTTCAATAAACACAGGCGGTCACAGTCGGTTCATAAATAAATAAGATATAAAAAAAGGTCAGATGAGCGACAGTATGAGTTCTGGTTCCGTGAAGTGAGAAGGGTCTTGGTCAGATGGAAATTTAAGCTTTTACAAGAGCAGCGAACTCTGTGAGACAAAACAGGGATGAAATAAGCATTAGTCATTTCTCTGAAGAGTAACTCATTTCTAAATATCCAAGTCAAACATGGGCAACTCAAAATGACATGTTTTTGTTGATTTCGAAGTATGACAGGTTTATGCAAAGATTTCAACACATGTTTAACCATATTGGGGAAAAAAATCTGTCCACTGAGATTTCAAAAACGGATAGATTTGAACGTTTCATTTTAACATCGCAAAGAAATATTTAATTTAACACTGTTATTGTTAGGTATGTAAGTTATGTTACATTGCTATATTCCTTATTAATGAATTATTACCATAACAGTGTATTTAGAAGTGATGAATCAAATATTATTAACAGCTACAGGTCTCAGTTGGACAAAGCCGCTGAAAAAAGAGTGGATAAGTTATTTATAAGAAATTACTATTGAGGCCAATAAATGATGTATACATTATCATACTGTAGACTGTAATGAGCCTTAAAATGTACAAAAGCTCAGTCATCAATGTTCATCATAAGTATGTCCTGCATACAGTAAAGTGCAAATGTCTTAGCCTATCATTCGATATGTTCTAATTTTGGAAGCTTTAGAAAATCTCAGCTTTTTCACTCTGTTCCTCTAACTGAAAAAGTGATTTTGTGGCTGGAACACTTTCTAAAAAAAACATTCCTGATCAAGCTTTTTAGGACTGTAAAGGTTTAGTCTGGCAACCTGATTGAAATGCAAATCAATTCAATTTAATTTTATTTATATAGAGCTTTTTTCAATGTAGCATTGTCTCAAAGCAGCTTCACTATATTACACTGTCTTAAAAGGTTAATCCCAAGTTAAGCAAGCCTAGGGCGACAGTGGCAAGGAAAAACACCCTAAAATGGTAGGAACAAACCTTGGGAGGACCAAGACTCAACAGGGAACCCGACCTCCATGGGTGGCCTAGATGTTAATTAAATATATACTAAAAGTATATTAAATTATAGCAAAATTAGGTTAATAAACAAATAAATAACAAATTAATAATAAAATGTAAATTAGTCATAGAAAAATTTGAAAATAAACTACATTATAAAACAAAATAGATTATAAAATGCTTGCACAAAGGGTTGCACATGAAATACTTGCCAATGTAGCCTATGAATGCTATTTTTCTGAATTTGTTTTTTGCATTTTCTTGTTGTATTCTAACAAATGTATATATGGTTATTATACCATTGCTAAAACAGTGGCTTATCTAATCTAAGAGTGGCCTAAGACTTTTGGTAAAATACATAAAAAAAACATTTCTGTAAAAAAATTGACATCTGATAAAAATTATAAAAACGTATTAAAAATGAAGATGTCTCAGTTGTTTTGCTCAGTAGTATTCATCACTTTGCATAGTAGACTTGGGTCTCATTGAGACTTAGGCCTCGTCTGTGTCTGTGCAAGATCATTTCATAAAAACATTAACCAAGTAACTGCTGATTTGTGAATTTCTGAGTATCATAGTTGATGTTTAGCCTATTATATCATGTGAGTGGTGGGTCAGTGTGTGCTTTTATTTACCATCAGCTCCGATCTTGCCGTCACCATCACTGTCACCAGCAGCAAGGAAGGCCTTGGTTTCTTTGTCGGTCAGAACCCTGGCACCACTCTTGAAGTTCTGCAGGAACAGCCTGGGGAAAGGGTAAACTCATGAGTTCATTGGCTCAAAGTCTGATTTTTAGGTATAAATTGTCATAATCAGTTGATTTAAGAATAACACTTACTTCAGCTCATCCTCCTCAATGAAGCCACTGTTGTCCTGGTCAATGATTCCGAAAGCTTTCTTAACGTCATCGGCGGACTTGGAGGCCAGGCCGACCTTGGCGAAGAAGGTCTTGTAGTTGAAGCTGTCAGCAGCTGTGCATAGAGTCATAATCATGAGTTGAGCAACCTAAGTTGGTTTGTCTTTGCTTAATGGATTCTCTATAAAACAGAGTATTGTCTTAATAAAGAATAATCAGCATTGTATCAGCTGCTGTATCAGTACCCAATTGTACATAACATTAACATTAGTGCCTGGGAGGATGCAGATCAACCAGAGGAACTTTATTTTATTAACCAGGCATTATGCAGATTAAATATAAAACTAGTTATATTATATAACTGGTAGTTTAGCTAATTAACTTTACAATGAGTCTCCACATTATAGGAACAATATATTAATTTTAGTGCAATATATATATAAATATATTATAAATATCCTCTAGTGCAATATTGTTAGTGCAGGAATACCCATAATACTGCCAGAATACTTGTGTAATATGTATAGTATTGTGAAACTGCAATTTCCCTTTGGATAAATAAAGTTCTATCTTATCTTATCTTATCTTATCTTATCTTATCTTATCTTATCTTATCTTATCTTATCTTATCTTAATAGAACAGATTTGTCTTTAATTTTCCACTCAAACTTGATCTAGTAGACGAGACACACAGGCTACTCTACTGATTTTTTATTTATTTATTTATTTTGCAGAACCTGTCCCTGTAGTACACAGGGCACAGGAATAAGTCCTGGGTGGGATATTAGTCCAAGCTGACCAGGACTGACCATGGTTGCTGTTGCAGTGATAGTGCATGCAGCTATAGCATAGCCAATTGTGTCTTCATGTGAAGGCACTGCTGTGACATGATGATGGCCTACCATATCAGACCACTGTGTTTTCCAAAGTGTGCTTACCTAACCAGCATATGTAGTAAAATAATCATATAAAGTCAGAGGCTACAATTAGACTATATATACCATTGCAACATAGCAACAGTACAGTGACCATATACAATTATACTCTTTATGCAAATACAACTAGAAAATTGTATGCAATATTAAAAACAAATAAAAACGGAAGGCTTCTATAGGCTTCAGTGGGAAGTATTTAGTGTGACTACCCCTTAGACTTGAGCAATAGCTGCATCTGACAGCTCCATGGATGCCAAGATGACCTACAGTCTAAAGGAGTTTGATCAGGAAGGTGGTCAAGAAACAACTTTTTCAGAAGGGGAAAGTGTGAAATGGCTAAGATATGCTAAAGCTCGCGAAGATTGGAATAAAGATCCGTGGAAAATAGGATTATGGATTGATGAATCCAAGCTTGAAACTATTGGGTCTAGTCATTATAGCACTGCTAAAACAAGCCTAATGGAGGTCTTTAATGTTACAAACATTTTTGTACAGTACTGTATATGGTATATTATTGAGTTTTACTGGTGTAAAAATACATCAGTGTTTCTCAGGGCAATATAAAAAATATAATGCAATGCATCTGCTACTGATCATAATTCATGCACAAACAAGAAGCTGCTCACCCTCGCAGGCAGCAATAGCTGCGTTGATATCAGCATCAGCAAGCACTCCGGAAAAGGCCATTTTTGACAGTCTGATCAAGCTGCAGAAACAAGAATCAGTTACTTGGATATTTCACACAAAGGGTAGCTCAGAATTAATATAATATAAAATACAATAATTAAATCATTTGCTTTTATGCTTATGCAGTTCTACCAATTTATGTTATATTTAAAAAGAACAAAACATTGTTTGTTTTGCATCTTTAAATTCAGATCACCATTAAAGTGATAAATAATAAATGAACAAAAGTCACACTCATGGTTCCTTTGCAACATATTCCTCATAGGATTTCCATCACAAACACCTCTGTACCATCTGTCTGTTTTTGCACAGAATTATTGAGGACAGTTTTCTCAATCTCTAGGGTTTATTCCAATACAACCGGCTGTACGGTGTGACGCGCTTCTCTTCCCACGAATCCTAAACTCTTGGTAGCTGAAGGTTTTCTGATCTGTAAGCTAGAGGCAGATCACCCCTCTCACTCACCTTGCGCTTCTTTAAGGCGAGTGAAAAAACCAAGGAGGAAGTCGAGGTGTGTCCCGTTCCCCCTGTCCTGACCGCCTTATATACCCTCAACCCTCACCATTTACAGGAATTTGGGCCTCAGTAATGGATACTCCATATAGGCTTAGTGCATAGTTTGGAAAAATGTGTCTACTAGTCAAAGATGGACTATTTTTAACCCTAAGGAGTTGCTGTGAAGCATGTGTAGACTACTGATGGGCTCCTTCTCCTATACCGTACAAAGCTCGGTGCTCAAACACTCATATTACATGGGTAATACTCATTCTGGTGATTCAGAGTTCATTATTAATCTTCAAAGAATCACTACTAGTCTCTGATTAAAAACTTACTTGTTGCATTCAGGTTATTTTGTGTAAGCCTTAATTGTGTTTCAATGTGTGTGTTCATATGTTGGTCCTTTGCTTCATACTTTGATGTCTATATTATTATGTATAATTAATAAATGGTTTCGCTTAGTCCAGCTGTTGCCTGTGTGGATTTTGAATGTTCTTCCTGCAAAATCCACACAGGCAACAGCTGGACATGTGCAGGGTACTGTGCAGGGCATGTGATTTTTAATTCCAATTAAAATTACTTAGTAATCCATTAATTAATTTCCACATGAGCTTAATCAAGTTCCGACTTATAGAAGGCCAGAGCCTATCGTCAAGCGTCAATCTTTCACAGGGCAGATCGACACAATAATTACCCAATTATATAATAATAATAATATATTCATTAGACTCATCAATAAGAAACCCAATGCCACACACAGTCTGTGAGGTAATCAGCTTTATTGAAGTACATCATATTCACTCAACTATGATCCAAAGTATAATTGCTAAAACTGAAACTTCTGATTTCATAACAACTCAACTGAATAGGACAAAAAACTTCAAATGGCCGCAATCAGTTGAGGAGACATTTCACTGTTTCATTTTAGCAGTGAGCAGAATTCTGTAAAAAATAAAGATAAAAACCGGTATTAGTTACACACACACACACACACACACACACACACACACACACACACAATTTAACAAATAATGACAATGATGATTTTAAAATGATCAAGGTCGTCTGTCCCTTCTTTATCTATTATTTTTATTCATTTCCAAGTTCAGCTTTACTAAAACAGTCGAATCCAGTTAATGGGACCACCGTTTAATGGGGCAAGCCGCTTATTCGGGCCAAATCCAAAAATAAAGTACCGAAACAAATACTATTATATACATGTAATGTTATTAGTTTATTGGACAAAAAAAAGCTACAAGTCGCCACTTAGCTACAGCAAAAGAGCATCAATTCACACTGGATAAGTTCTTCAAACGTTGACTGGAATTTAGTAAGAACTTGTTTTTTTTTACAGTATTATGCTTTGCATGCTGAGTACCTATACATTGTGTTGTAGATCTTTCAAAAAACTTGTTTGCAAATTTATTAGGGCTTGTTCGTTTAATTGGACCAGCCGGTTATTAGATCCAAAACGATCGTGTCTCGATGTGGTCCCATTAACTGGAATTGTCTGTATTAGTATAGTTTAAGAGCTTGTCTGTTCAGTTTGTCGAACGTTGATTGGATGGTCAGTAAAAGCCACATGTTAGTAATACAGAAATGGTTATAATGATTGGTTCCAGACCTCTAAGGGTTAACGTGCTTATATAATGTAGCCTGTGTGAGTGTATGTTATAGCCTAAAACATTGTTCTGTAGTTACGAGTTGGGATACCGTGCAATGTGGTGTTTCCCAAATGATGAAAATCGAAGAGAGCAAAAATCGGGAAATCATATGTGACTTCACCCACAGGGAAAATTGAGGAAAAAAAGACAAAACAGTTCTTGTACGTTTTTAAGAGGACTCTTTCAAACACGGACAGTAATTGAAATGCTTAACATGGGTTGGGTGCGGGTATTCTAAGGTGGATAGTAAAAATGTTCCTGTTTACCATTTGTCCTTATTTATTGCAATGTTTCTCATGTATTCATTCTGTAGACGATCTTATCCAGATCATCTTATGTCTTGTGTGAACTTATAGTCATGAATCGGGCATAAATGTTAAGGGAGATTTTGTTTTAAGACGCTTGTGAACTTTGTTGCGTAACCTTTTAACCTTAATCAATAAGATACATCACCCTTCTAGACCTTTTTTTTTGTTAACATTGGAATTTCACTCAAATTTTTGTCTGTTGGTAGAATAGTGCACAGCCCATCTTATAAATTGTAGCCATTTTATTTGCTAAATATAAAAAGACTGTTTTTAGTAAAGTAAAGCTTATTAATAAATATTTCTTGGCAATTCTGTTCCTGCTTCTGTCCCACCTGATGTGCAGATGGTTGTGTTCCATTCCTGTTTTCAGTGCTTCCTCTGTTTGCATGGAAAATTAGATTTTTATTTACATTTACATTTACAGTATTTAGCAGACGCCCTTATCCAGAGCGACTTACAAAAGTGCTTTAAGACA
>JAVSBV010000065.1:2222516-2238869 GCA_033117975.1 Parotocinclus spilosoma
GTGTGTGTGTGTGTGTGTGTGTGTGTGTGTGTGTGTGTGTGTGTGTGTGTGTGTGTGTGTGTGTGTGTGAGAGAGGGCAGAGAGCTGTAACAGTTTGCAGCTGATAACAGAAATTGCTTTAGATATTTTCATAGATATTACAGAGACAAAAGCAACTATGACTTTCGTTTTTTGTTTTGTGAAGCAGATTAACTTAGAGATGCTGCTTGCCGACCCCTTTAGAAGATCCTGTGTCGTGTACAGATTGGTGTGGGGAAAAATGTAAGCAGTGTTAATATAGATATGATGTAGAGAAGCAGCAGACACGGCCAGTGGCAATAATTTCAGAAAGTAGCAGAACTTCCCTAAACTGCTCCAGTAAATCGATATTGCATAATGCTGTACATTTGTCTGACCTCCCAGCACGAGTTTTCATTCACTGCTTGTCTATTACGCTGCCTGAATTTGCCATGTATGGCCAAAAGCTCTGTATGAACCTCTGTATGAGTTGTGTAGCCAAGACTTAGTATACCGTTTCAAAAATATCGCTACATTTATCTTGCACAGGGCTTGACAGGAGCCCCAGGCTGTACAAGCAAAGACCACTAGTGTCAGCGATGTCCTGGCTTCAGGGGTACAGGAGCCTCCCTGCACTGCTGGAACATGGCAGAGGCTGGAAGTAATCAGAGCTGCACTGACCATAAGCGTTCAGTCTGAATGAACCACCATATGTTTCACTATGCGTATGAGCCAAGTCCCTCCCTGTGAACAATGTTCTCATGCTGAGTGTGTCTTTTTCATGCTGGGGAGTAGACAGGAGCAACTCAAAGTTGACTCGGAATCAGATTGCGCTGACTGACACACATGCACCGTGCACAAAACGAATGCATTTACATGCACTGCACTTTTCTGATTATTCAAGTAGTCGTGTAAACAGCATACTTCTGTATGGAGATCACCTTAAGTAATTATATAAAGAGAGCTGGATATTATTTCAGTAGCAGAATTTCTCATCACTTGTATCTTCTTACCCTGATTTTCCCCTCGTTTTCCTCATGTCTGCGCATGCACACGGTCCAAAGCAGAATCGAAATACAGTTGCCAGTTTAGCCTATTCTAAAAGAGTTTGGGCTTGCTCTCGTATACCTGGCTGCTTGTTTTCTTTTGGCTTCTGGCAAGCCTGGAATCTATGAAACTGCTACTAAATGCATTTGTGGAGACTCTGGAAAGCAGTATAAGCTCAAGGAATTTACGTATACAATCTTACAATTCAAGCAATTGTGGGTTAAGGGCCTTTCTTAAGGACCCAACTGTGGCAGCTTGGCAGAGGTGGGATTTGAACCCAGGACCGCTAGGCTATCATAGTCCCATTGATTAGTTATTAAAGATTTAAGTCTAATTAACATTTTACTGTGAGTGTATTTTCTGGTTGAAAACAAATTTATTGTCCGACTCATGTAAACCCAGTGGTTTCCCTTCATCTGATTCAAGTGCATTTCAACTCGATCATTAACTCACTCAAACAGATTAAATTTGCCAAAATCCGATTTTCTGCACACTCACACTTACGTTTGGTCCTGCCATGCTGCGATTTACCAAACGTTTGGTCCTGTCCATGCTGCGATTTACCAAACGATAAATTCAGGAAATCTTTGATTCAGAAATCCAGTCAATTATTTTTACCTCAACATTAATGTTGAATACAGATTAGTTGTCTTTTGACTGTCGGGATGAAACTGATTTCTCATAGCTGACGGTTTTGCTGTTAGTCTAACTGAACCGATGCAGATTAGTGAACAAACACATATCATGATTCACTATTTCATATTCATTATGATTCAGACTATCTCAATCCCTCTCATGTCCCAGACACAGCTCTCCACCTTATGTGACGCAGACTATCATCCATTGGGTGTCTGTGCTGTTGCAATAATGATGTTTATTTTTTATATATGTATGTTTTTTTGTGTGTATATTTATATTGTATAGTAGAAAAACCCAGTAGGAAGTTCTCTCTAGTTGAATGGGAGGAAGATCTCCTGGTGGATGCTACTTCAACAAAAAACACGCTCACTTTTGCATTAGCCATTGATGAAGAAAAGTCTGAAGTTGTAGTTGTAGTGGCAAATGTCTTCTCCATATGATCTGTCAGATAATCAGTAACGACTTATATGACTTAATTGTTTACCTTTCCTAAAATTAATAACAATGTCAGTGTACCAGTGTATTAGGATTTATCCCAGTTTTGTTGCTAGTGTCTCAAATGACCAGATCCTTTTAAAGGCTTACATTCTCCATGCCATAAAACCCTGCCACTCTGTCATATCCTTATTACAACCCTGTTTGCGTAAACCCGGTTTGTGGATTTTACCATTGAAAATAAAAGCATATTTTTTATTACAAATAAGCCCAGAAGACATGAATGAATAATTTGCTCCTGATCTTGTGCCATGTCTGACCAAGTGTACAAGAGTGACTGATGATAGACCAATGTGTTAAAACATTTATTTGCTCTCTCTTCCATTTACAGCGATTTAGCACTGAGAAACTGTTATCTTACAACAGACATGACTGTCAAAATAGGAGACTATGGGATCGGCCCATCAAGATTTAAGGTCAGTGTTTTTGCCACCAGAGTAATGTACAGTCTTATGCAACACTATATGTTGTTGTTCGTATGTTGATCAGTCTTGCCGCAAATGTTTTTTCAGCCCATAGTATACATTCAGACCTCTCTGTTAACTTCACGCTTTACTTGACAGATGCACGGCAGCCTGTTAGTCTAATTCCAGCCGTCAACTATGCCATGCCATTTTTCTCCACAGGAGGATTACATCACCACAGAGGAGGATCAGTGCGTGGCCTTACGCTGGCTCGCACCGGAGGTGGTTGGAGAGCTGCATGGAGGTGTGATAACATCAGAGCAAACGAAACACAGCAATGTCTGGTACGTGTCTCGAAATATACATGCCATTTAAACACTGGTATCTCACAACACATGTACACCACGAAACGAAACGTGTGTAAAGCTGATTCTTTTTGCACTTAAAGGTTTTGTGTTTGGCATAATGTAATATTAGTGTTCAATAACTGTTGTTGTAGTATACATGAAGTACCCATTTATCAGCTGTAGGGTGGTGGGACTGTGTAGATTGTTTGGTGGTAGAAAAATGGCTTGTTATATCTGTTTACCTTACAGCATTTCTGGATCATGTTAACAGACCTATAACAGGACTATGTACCTCTAGTAGGGGGTAGTGTATTTGCTCTGTTTACACGCTGGAACAATGAGGAGATCGGTAGAAACAAGGCAAAGGGCGACTCTTGGACAACTGCAGATGAGGCTGTTGTGATTTTGTTGTGTGGTCATGGTTTGGTTTTACATAATGCATCACTGAGAAGGAATATTTCAAAATGAAGCATGCTAAGCTGTACTATGAAAGGAATGATGTTGGTTTTCCTCAAATGGCTTTGGGACCAGGAAGATATGCAGAGACTGAGTACTGAGTGATTTCTCGCTCATCAAGCATGAAAAAGTGCCGTTACGCTGGCAAAGAGAGGCTGCACAGAGTAATCAATGTAGTCGTTCCAATATTTGACACAAACTATAGCTTTGTACAAAAATCGCTTGGATAATTAGATTAATGAACCAAAGGACCAATAATTCTGGAGCTGAATGTACACTACTTATGCAAAAGCAAGAAGTTCATTGTTTTAGAAATGTAGCAATAGTATAATGACCATGTGTAACAATGTTGACGGTGACCCACAAATTTGCATTCATCACACAATAAACTTTTCCACTGATCTTCATTCCAAAAGTTTTCGCCTTCTCTCATCCATTCTGGAATAGTGTTTTTTGACCACTGCCCTTCCAAAATCATTCCATATTAAGCTTCTTAATACTGTAGAAGGGTCAAATAAGCATCCAGATGCTCAAGGGTAAGGGGGGGGGGCACACAGTGCTTGCCACTCTAGGCTTTATAAGCTTTTTAAGATAAATGTTAAGTTATTTTTACACACTTCCTGTGTTTTTTGGTTGTATTCTAATAGAGTGACAAATAATTATATATAATCATTATCTAATGCCGTTAATCATGGCCTAGGGCTTTTCAGTTTTTCCTGTGATGTTTTTTCAGTTTTTTCAGGATCAGTGACGGATATGTATGTATTTTCAGGGCACTGGGTGTGACCTTGTGGGAGCTATTTGAGAGCGGAACGCAACCCTATATACATCTTTCAGATAAAGAGGTCCTGCACCATGTTATCAGAGATCAGCAAATCAAGCTCCTCAAGCCTCACCTCGATCTCCCTTACTCCGATAGATGGTACGTCTAATGCTGATCTCTCACCGATTTTTTTTTTTTATATGAGCCTTATGCAGACAAGTTTCTTTTCTGCAGGTATGAAGTGTTGCTGTTCTGCTGGCTGCCTGCTGATAAAAGAGCCACGGCTGAGGAAATTCATCGCTTGCTCACCTACCTTCGAATGCAAGGCCAGAAAGAAATCGAGGATGACTTTGAGCAGCGCTGGAGCTCTCTCAAGCCCAATCCCTGTGCCCGACAGACCACCGTCAGCCATTCCTCCTTCCCGATCCTCGATCAGTTTGATGATGGTAGAGAACCAGATGAGGTGCTGACTGTGACTGAAACGAGTCATGGTCTGAGTTTCGAGTACGTGTGGGAAGTGGCCAAGCATGACCACTATGACAGCCACAATCGCTCTTCCGTGGAAAATACGCTGAATTATCACAGCATGTTCTTTCCAGTTCCACGCCAGGACATTCACGCTCACTTCCCCGAGACTGGAGGGATAGCAGCGGCTGAAGGAGTTCCAGGGACTCTGCCGGTGTTCGATGCACGAGAGCGCAAGTCTGGGAACGAGTACTACATTCAGTTGGAGGGCAAAGATGATGGTGACCTAGGAGTCTTGGGTAGCCATGGAGCTGAGGGAGCCACCACATCAAACAAGGACCAGTATGTCATCTTGCAGGACCTTAAGTTAGACGAGTCCAGCACGGATGCCGATTTCTTTCATCAGAGCATAGACTCGAAAGACTCTTTTCTTCAGGACAGCCATATTTGGTCTTTGAGTGACCATGATAGCCCTTACCATACAGACATTTTCAGCGAGAACAATTCAAAACTGGAGGAGCCTCATTCATTTCAAAGCGGATTCATGGAGCTTCCGGAGATTCGCCCAGAAAGGAGCATTTCTTTTCATGATGCCAAAGGCACAGTGCACAATGAAGGACAGAGCACTTCTTTTTTAGGAGACCTCGTTGGAGATGATAGTGGCGCAACGAAGCTTTTTAAGACAGAAAAACTGGTGGACAACTTCTTATTCCTCAATGAGAACAACCTTGTAAAAGAGGGCCGTGACTTTCTAGAATCAAGAGACGTGCAGGAACTGGATTTATCCTTAACCCCTTTTGATTTGAATGCCTCTGTTAGTTTAAATGGCACTGATGACCCCTCGAACAATATGGTTACCTCTACACAGCTTAGGGATGAATTCTTGGACTTGGTGAATCCAATTTTGAAAGATTTTTTCTCGCCGTTGGAAGAAAATGAAACACTGGTGCCTTCAGATACGTTCTCAACAGATGAAACCTGTAGCAACCAGCTGTCAGATATAAACGGTCCATCCAAGGACAAAAAAGCCGAATTAGTTTCCTCAAATGGATTGATTTCCTCTCCTTCTGAGTCTACCTCTGAGAGGGCGGAGCTTGCTATTCTGAATCCGTTCAGCAGTCCACCATTTAACGCTGAAAGTGCCACCATAGAAATATTGTGCACAGGTGCCAATACCTCAGGCCTTGAAGGAAGGCTGAGAGTCGTGGAGGACAACGGGCAGCCCATTGAAATTGTAAGTCATGAGTCTTTTGAGCGGAGCTCTTCACCTGCAAGTAAGTCTACAGAAGCAGTAGATAGTGGCCTAACTGAAGGCTTAACTAGTAGTGACTCCTTTAGTGAGATGCTGTCAGACGGGGATGTCAGCAGGCCAACTGATATCACACCGTTGCAAGAAGACCTAGATCAAGACCACTTTGGGGACAGCCATGTGTCTCAGGATATGTCCTCGCAATTGATCTCTGATTCATGTTTGGACCAGATTAGTCAAGACAGCCTTCTGGACGACAGCAGTTTATTCACTTTACCACCTGCTGGAACTCCTGATTCATTAGATTCAATGGACATGCATAGAGACGTGGGGCATGTGGAATCTCCGGGCACACCGGTCGTTAAAGAACTTCAACCACCTTACAAAACTGCTGACAGTGGTTATGAAACGGAGAACACTGAGTCACCTGAGTGGAATTCTCAGCCAAGCACTAATGAAGTTTTGGAGGAGGAAAAGGTCAGAGAAGAATCCGCTGCTGTAACACTGGACCCTCCACAAATAATTGTGTCCGAGGTGGACAGTGTAGCCGAAGTTCAGGGAATTGAGGATGACCTGCCCCAAGAAATTGGGGCTGTACCTGTCACTGGAAACTATAGAGATTCTGCTTACTTCTCTGACAATGATGAGCTGGAAAAGAAGAGTGATGATGTCACTGATGGAAGTCCTCCCACTGACGAGCCAGCTTGGGTTGAAAGCTTACCTGCTGACCATGTGAGTGATGAATTTGCCTCAGATGTTAAAGACGGGCAGGTCGAGTCTGAGACTGGAGGTCCACAATCACCTGTTATAACGCTGTCCAGGGGGATTAGCGTACCAGAGTTGATTCCAACTACTGAAGACGACTGGGGCGAAGACAAGCCTGTTAACAGTTCTGAAAAGAAAGAGATATTGGAATCCTTCTCTGATCTCTTAACAAAACAAACGCATCCTCGTTTAACCCCTGAACCTCAAGAAACAACGTCCTCTACCTCACCAAAGCCTTCAGCGGACAACATGGTCCATGCGAAGCTCACAAGGACTTACGCCAGCGAAATCCCTAAGAAAAAGGAGC
The DNA here is from genome assembly GCA_033117975.1 of Parotocinclus spilosoma. Lineage (NCBI taxonomy): Eukaryota > Metazoa > Chordata > Actinopteri > Siluriformes > Loricariidae > Parotocinclus > Parotocinclus spilosoma. The sequence continues at coordinate 2,229,451 of JAVSBV010000065.1, forward strand.
CCGATATGGAAGGGAGATACCTCGGCAAGCTGGATGGATCTGCGGTGCTGGGAGGTTTAGAAGACAGCATGGACGCTGACGAGGAGGACGAGAACAGCGAAGACTCGGACGATGATATGCGTGCTTACAGAATGCACAGCTCTGCCTCCGAAAGTGAGGACGACGTCGAACATCCGGTGCCTGTCATCGTGTCGGACAACAGCGCCAGCTGCAACCTTAAAAGCCTGCTGAAACCAAGATCACTTCAGATCCCAAAAGCCACAGCAGCAGGAGACGGCAACGCAGAAAACAAGAGAGCAGTGTCCTTCTTTGATGATGTCACCGTTTATCTGTTTGATCAGGTATGTGCACCAATGAGTCGCATAATAAAGGTCATACGGCCACACACAACTCACAACGTTCATCCACCGGATTCATTTATTTCTAAACAGGAAACCCCAACAAAAGAGCTTGGAGATCACGCATTAGGCTCCAACAGCCAGGTGTCTGAGTTCAGCAGCCCGGTCGCTTCTTCCAGCTACCTTAACCGGTTCACCAACTCGGAGAGCTCCACAGATGAGGAAGGTAATGACGGCTTTCCTGTTGTATGACACAGAATCTGCCAGTATATTTTGTACTATATCTAACAACAGGATTCAAACAGATGTATGAAAAAGTAACCATAATCTGCATAGGTACAAATGAGGTTTTTCTGTTTAGGTGGAACATTCGAGTGGGATGATGACTTCTCTCCAGAGCCGTCCTTCCTCTCCAAAGCAGGCAAAGATCACTCCTCAAGCAAGACCACCGCAGCCTCGCACTACTTCTCCCCTCCCCCTGCAAGCCGCACCTCAGAGCAGAGCTGGAGCAGCGCCTCTACGTACTGCCGCTTCTCCATCTCTCCAGCAAACATCGCCAGTTTCTCCCTTACCCACCTCACTGACTCTGACATCGAGCAAGGGGGTGAGTTATCTGTGCCGTCAGCGTCCTGCTTGATTCTCATGAGTGTGGCTGTGCACTGCGTAGTGAATGAAGGTTCACATACACGGCGTTAGTTTTATATGGTAAATGGGGCGCGGCTCGGTGGGTAACACTGCCGCCTTATAGCAGTTAAGGTTCTGGATTCGATCCCAGGGTGGAGCCGCCCGGGCCCTTTCTGTTTGGAGTCTTTGGCACTCTGGTTTCCTCCTAAAGACGTGTGAATTGATTACTCTAAATTGGCACTGACTTGAGTGTGTGTATATAACTAGTCCTGATACAGTAAGTACAACCAAATAAATAATGAAATATGATAAATGAGGAGGTGCAATATGGCAGGGATCTATGTTCTGGCATTTGGACCCTCTAAATTTGCCATAATCTTCATGTTCTGTACGGTGGTTAGTTGAGCTGTCTTCTAACACCAACCGATGTCCGACAGTTTGCAGATTGTCGTCTTTCGACATCCATCTTTACAAAACCAAACCAGGATTAAATCTTAGGACCTAGGCTGTGAGTCTGGTGACGTCTGCATTTTGATTCCCGCCATAATTTGTTCTCTCATACACTGCATGCGCCCTTTCTTACCTGGCTACTTGGTACAGTTAATATGGGAACTCGGTGTATTTTGTGTGTGTTTTTTATATTTTTTTAAGTAAGTGACATACTTATGTCAGCTCACATATTGTTAAAATATACTGCTCACTTTTTGTGAGCAGTATATATCATCATAGAAAATTAATATCTCAAAACCCTAATCTCTAGTACAATCTCTGTTGTATTTATTACATTGCTCAGAAAAATTCATTTTGAAATATCCCCTAATGTTTGTGAGCAGTGTACTTACCCATGTGTTCTTTTTCTTTATCCGTGTTCAGGAAGCAGTGAAGATGGCGAAAAGGATTAAAGACTCTAAGGATGGTTGAGTATTTTGGCTTAAATAAGACAGTGTTGAAGTATTGAAGAGAATTGGATCCATGCTATGAAGACTGAAAGCTTCTAAGTCATCAGTACTGGTTCTTCTGCGATATAGAAGAGGAATACTTCAGAATGAGCCACCAGAGTGTCTCTTGCTTTCTCCTTTCTATATTTCAGCAGACCTCAGAGCGTGCTCTATGAACACTGTTCTTCACCTGTATTACTGAAGGAACCACTTTTGCTTGACATTGCTTTGGGTTAAAGCAACGCCTCAGTGTTGTGATCATTTGTCTGTACATGCTTAGATATTACTCGTCACTTTTTGTTTATACATTCCCTGCCATCAGGAGAGTACCTGGATCTTTTTAAGAGGTTATTGAGAGCCAATAGACTCATACCTGGTTGTGCAATTCTTCTGCTAAGGATCCTTGGCTTTGATTATGAATCACTGAATTTTGAGGAGTGTTAAATCTTGTATGAGATTCTTCTTAAAGACTAGCTTTGAATAGGAGCAGCAACCGGGTTATGCCTCTTGAAGGTATTTTTGCACAGTGTTTTGATTACACTAACAGTCATTGCCTGTCATTTCTTGTTCTTTATTCTCGAATGAGACGACAGAGATAGGCTGAGCTCTCTAGGTTTGGGAAGTGAAGAAGCCTGTAGCATGTTCCTAGTCCTGTGGGACCATTTGAGGTGCGGAACTAAAATACACTTCTGGAGAACTTCTCACTCTCAGTGAATTAAACAGTAAGTGAAAACAGTATGTGTTAAGGGATAAAGCTTGAAGATGCTGTTTGTTATAAAAGTACCCAATAAAGGGTTTCACATTTAAAAAAAAAAAGAAATATTATGCCCACCTCGCAACTCTGGGTGCAAGTGAAGGAACAACCCTAGATGGGGCACCAATCCATCGTAGGGCACACACACATAGTCACACACTAAGGGCCACTTTTAGATATACCAATTAACCATACATGTCTTTGGACTGTGGGAGGAAACCGGAGTATCCGGAGTAAACCCACACAGACACAGAGAGGACATGCAGACTCCACACAGACAGGACCCAGATTCTTCTTGCAGTGAGGCAGCGGTGCTACCCACCGAACCACCGTGCTGCCCACGATTATTATAATTGTAATTATATTACATTATTTCAACGTTATTGAGTTTATTTAGAGAAAAGGGCGTTTGTGTTGAACCTCGTATGGCTCGAGAACCTTTTTTTTTTTTTTTACTTGATAAAAATGATGGTGGATGTTTAAATCGTCCAGCAGCACTAATTTACATATATAATTTTACTAAGTAGCAGACCCTGGAAACGGCAATTTTTGCAGACCTAGGTTTAAAACAAAGCCTGGGTTTGCAAGGTGAAAGTCAAGTTGTGTGGCTCATATCTTTTAACGGAGCGTCCCACATGCTGTGATGCTGTGTAAATTTATGGAGATGATCGTGTAAGTGGGTCTGAATTAGCATCTTACTACCTAGTTGTGTTAAAACCAACAATTTTCTCAGGGAGGAGAGGAAAAACACAGACTGGACAGAACTAAAATCACCAGGTAGCAGCTGTAATAGAGGAAATTAGTCCAGGACCCCATGTACGTTTAATCCAGTTTGGATGTTGCTTAAAGATGGTTAATAAAAGAAGAACATTTGTTTTAATAAGTGGTCAATTTTAGATGTGGAAAAGAAACCCTACATTATATACTGCTCACAAAATTAGGGGAGTATTTCATACATTTTTGTGAGCAGTATATTTCTGGTACCTGCAATAGAGTAGAACATGAACCTGTTGAGTTTGTGACTAGTTTTGTCTTGAGAGCTCCACTGGTTTATTTGTTTGCATTATGATTCAGGTCTACTAAGGAAATCTAATGATAAAGATTAAACATTTGTTATTTCTCGGGCAGCAGTTTCTGTACAGCATGTTTAAAGGAGAAATACTCCTTTATTTGGGAGTATTGTTCTGTAGTAGCTACAGTCTGAACTCTTTTTCAGTCTTTATTCCTTCCTGATTGATGCTTCTCCAGATGTGTATTCTATTCCCATCTTCTGACATGCTGTCTGTTCGTTAATTATGCGAAAATTGTCCCCAAAGCTGAGTATAATGACTGTATTCGACATAACCTACAATGGTATATAAACAAAACAAGCAAACTCCCAGTCTAAAGGCGCGTTATGGATGTTTATTATTTTTTTCTTGTTCTAAAATAATTCTGTCATTGGTAACATCCAGCCGTCCATGGAAGCAGAGAGTACAAGTGTTTCTCTGGCCTTTGTGAGCTTTATCAGTGTGTAGCTTTATTGACACGTTTCAAATCTGAGAAGTATTAAGTAAAGACGTAGATGTATTGAATGAAGACAAACATGATTCGTTAGAACTTTTTATGTTCCAGTCTTTTATGCAAATGATCCCAAACGAGTGGAAATTCATTGAGCAGCTGAAATTCTTGTCCTCACAATTTTATACTGTATTTTCGTATACCATTTGTCTGGTTTTTGCTTCATATTGCCTTGACTTAGACTGTAATTTAAATTGTGAAAGTGTTTTGAGAAATGATTTGTGTGTAACAAAGAATTGTGATCAGTTAAATGCTCGTTTTCAGGCCTAAAACGTTCATTGTCTTTAATTCATGAATGATTGGTGTTGATATGCTTAGATAGAAAACCTAAGTTATTTAATTAAATCCTGCCGTTTTCACTAAGGAGCAGCTTAACACTAACGACTGTAGTGTTTTACTTACTTACTCGATGACATTATCAATCACAGAAAGTTCCCACTGCTTAAAATAGATCCATTTGATTAAGCTCCAGAATCGATGTGATGAGTTATTCAGAGGCTTAGTAGTCAGTGACCTCTCTGAAGGTTTATCTCCAGATACTGAATTGCGTAAAAGATGATTAAGCTTGTAATTCAGTACAGTAAGCTGCGTTCCAGAACTGCTTGTATTACCAGCACTCTTGGTTCATCTTGAAATTTTATTTAAGAACTGGTTTTATTCTACAGTATATACATTTGCTTAATCTTGCACAAGTGTAACTTAATGTGGAACTGTATGGATGTATATAAATGTGAAAATTTGTCTGTAAATTGGGAATAATGTAAGTTCTAGGGGTAAGGTGTCATTTTGTAATTTAAAGCTGAAGCTTGACATATCAATTTAAACATGATCAAAAATGAGAAGGATCAATGAAAGAGTGGCATGAATGCAGGTCATATCCTTAAAGGTTGTACATTTTGAACAGGTGATCTTTTTACTTCATTGATGATCATGCTTAGTGTAATTGAATGAACTGTTTATAAATAATTACACTGTTTATTAATAAATGAAAAATATCAATTTCCCTGAAATTTATTCTATTGCGTTTTGTGATACAAATAAGATGGAAGAAAAAATGGTCAGATTATAAGTGTGTATATTACCTGGTACTGGCTTTTCAGTGGCCCTGATTAAGGATTAATTGGATACTTGAATGAATGAATGAGTGAGTGAACTGTACTCAGTCCTGCCCTGGTCTGGTGCAAGTGCTTGTGGCAGCAGGCTGCTCCCTTTAGCTAGGAAACATTTAGCAGCATGAATACTGTATTTATAAGTTTTTGTGTTTTATTTAAGAAAACAAACACTGGCAAATTTATATCCAGTCTTGGATCCAGTGGTTGGAATGAAGACAATCATGGCTAGGTTTCCATGCCACCTATTGCTTAGTTAATAATCCTATTAAGGCCTGTCTGATTAAATGGTCTGGGAATCCTTTAAATAGAAGAATATTAGCCATGTGAACTTTATATCTGAGCAAGTTTTGTGTTTGTGTTATTGATGATGTGACTTCTGATTTTCTCTCCCTGTGTAATAGGAAGAGCTGAAGTAGGTATCTCCCAGATTTCACTGCTATGGTAACGTACTTAATGTGCTCAACACAGTCATATGTTTGAATCAGATCACATTCAGTCCAAGTAAATATATAAAATACATTTTTGTGAGCAGTATAATTCTACTGTACCTACAGTACAAAACCAGTAACAAGACCTGTTGTGTTTGCGACAAGTTTTGTATTGAGAGTTCCACTGGTTTATTTGTGTTTTCATTTATTCATTACATTAAAATGGGTTTGGGAAATCTAATGATAAAGATTAAACACTTATTTCTCGGACAGCAAAAGACACTTTATTTGGGAGTAATAACCCACACGGCCTGTTTCGTATTTGATCAAATGATGCTGGGTTCTCATGATGGTTATATTTAGGATGCATGATGTGAATTCTAACTTCTCTCCCTGTGTAATAAAAAGAGCTGAAGTAGAGTCATCACCCAGATTCCATTGCTATGGTAACGTACCACATGTTTGGATCAGATAACATTCAGTCCAAGTAAATAAAGACATTTATCAGCTTGCTCATCAGCATGCAAATGAATAGTTTGGTCAGAATGTGACGTTCATTGAGTTTGCTGACAATCTCTAGATGTAAACGTAGCCACTGAAGGTATTAGGGTTCATCATACAGTTAAGTAAGACACAAAACAAACCACAAAGCAAACAGAGACAAAGATAGGGACGATTTTAAAATACTACATTTGAGATGTTTAAATGAATAAATAAAAAACACGTACGCAAAACTAAAACGTTTGTGTGTGTGTGTGTGCGCGTGCTTGTGTGTGCGTGTGTGTGTGTGCACTCCTGTGGTGCTGATAGCGAGGATCCTAACACGGCGCAGCGTTGCTGTTCACCTGCTCTGGGCTCCTGCTGACCTGTGGGCTGTGATGGACGAGCCGCTGAGCCTCGGTGGAGTTTCCTCTGACTGACAGGTGCTCCCATCCTCCCTGTATCGGTGCACAAGCACAAATGTCATGATCGGCCATCCCTTCATCTCTCATGGTTAAATGGGAATAATGCACATGGGAACTCACCCCAATTCCAAAGTCCCAGGATAATCCTTTAGGCTGCATGGGTTGCACCCCTAACCTGTGGCACACTGTACCTGAGCGCTCAGCAGGATGACCTGGAACCTTCTCAGCTATTATCCAAACCTGCACAAAATGATTCAAGATTTAAGAAAGAGTGATTTGACCTCCATGTTATTTCTAGCGAAAGACTGAACTGTTATGATGTTAAAGTCTAAAGTCTGATAGCTGATTCAGATTTTCATTACAGGGCTTTTGGGGTTTTTAACGTACAGATGATGGTATCTAGTTCTAGAACAGTGGTTACTATGGGGCATTTATTTTAAAAATACATAATGCATGCCACTCGTAAAATTCCACTGTACGGGTCATTTTTCGTTTTTATTCAGTCAGAAGTTGTTTTTTTAACTTGGTCTGAGACGACTAGTGATGTTTGTTTGCCCTTAAAATCTCACGATTCTTAGAGCGTGTGCATTTTGGCTTTATTGATTAAAACCACAGCAGCCAATCTCTGCCGTTGATCAGTTTTTGACATGCTGGGATTTGGTAAATCATAATGATATTAAATACACAGTGTGGTCAAGTTTAGTAAATTAAGCTCCAGAACATGAGATCTTGTACCTGGTCCAGCGGCCCAACGGAGACCTTGTACACATTACCAGAAATGAGTTCCCATAGCGTTCCCTGAGGGTAACTGGGAGTCAGACCCTGCCTATACCACAGATTACCTGTGCAAGAAAATAAAGGCATGCTTCAACAAACTGCATTCCAATACCTACTGTAGTGATAAAGTTCCAGCCAAAATGTAGGACACGCCTTCGGAAAAATAGACGCTACTCCTGTGCAGTGGTACCTCGGTTCTTGACCACTAAGGAAATTGTCAAATTCGGTTCTCGGACAATTAGTCTCGGGTGTGTGCTCGGTGCACTGCGCTCTTCCTTTAACCAAAACACGATTCATGATCCAGGTATATAATAGCCAATTAAAAGTGGTCAGTAAAGATCTCTGCTGTGTTTATTGTATTTTTACATTTGCAGTACTCTATTCTTTGCTATTAAGTAATTAGTAATGACAGTCAACCAAAAGGAAAACAGGAACTGAATAATCCAGGACACAAGTTAGTTTAGTAGTGATTCTAGCTCCCCGAATTCACCAGTACAGTAAATTTGGCCTTTACTTTTTACTTTCGGTCCATTTACTAACTAAATGGCGCGTGATTTTTCAGCACTTTTTTATAAAATGTAATATGTATAAAGTGTAATAATTGTGTAAGTTTCAATTGTTATGGATTTGTCGGCACGTATCCCCTTTGTAAATCAGGGAGCACATGTACAATGCAAATCTATTAATATATATACTGTACTACATTATACAGTGTCGATTTTCTGAGGGTATGAAATGAATTAATTCAATTTACATTATTTCTTGTGGGAATACAAAGAATTTAATGACATCAACTGAGGTACCACTGTACTTTATAGACAGAATTACTTATTATTAAGCCATTATAAATAATGGGAAAGCATTTAGAAAAGTAATTCTGAAAGCTTCATTAAATGCAGATGCCCGAAACTGTCCCTTATGAAGATCGTCTCAGGTTCAGAACATCACGTGCTACCTGACAACTACCGTATATTAGTCTCATTAGCTTAAGAAATTTGCAGGTAACAGGACCCAAGGTTCCAGCTGAAATAAACACTTCATGGAGCTTCCTTTGCGATTGTACAGTGAATTGAAAAGCTACTATAAATAAAACAGAATAAAAAGCAGGCGTGTCCTAACTGTTGACTGATACCGTGTATTAAATGTCAATACGGTTAGGTTCAGACTAAAAGATTAGCTTTTTTTTTTGCGCACTCTTACTGTTTTCATCCACAGCATAAACGGAGGTCCTGCCCACCGACACCTGTCTGAGATTCTGTCTGTTAGGAGAGGGGATGTGGTACCAGCACTCGCCTGGAAACCAATGTTAAAGCACAAACTCTGTACAAGTAATCAGTAATCAATCTTCTTATTGATCTGCTCTATATTTTCTTCTGTCTTACCTGCAGGGTTTTGGGCTGAAACTGAACCCCGGTAGAAGACAGCTCCGTCCCGAGCAATCGCCCACACCTGGTGTCCTCCTCCGATGGAGATTGATTTAAAGGGTTGATCTGTTCCCACATGGAGCCACGAGCTTCCCTGCAGCACAGACACACACAGACTGAGAAGCTCATGTATCCTGCTCAGACCATGGCATGGCAAACCAAAAAACCGTTACCATGTTGTGTTTAACCTTCAAGACTGCAATTTTCTTATCTGTCTACAGATGTGGTAAGTATTTGCTCCTACTCAAGTTCTGTCATTCAGATGTTTATTAGCTGTATATATGACGGATTTTTGATGTTAAAGTGAACAGACGTTGATCAAATGTTAAACCACACAAACATGAATTAAAATTTTTCCTTTCTTATTTTCGTTTTTATATTCTGTTTATTATATTTTTATGCTCACTCTTATTTTTTAGTCCTATGTTAAGATGTGTTCTGTATTTTATATTATCTTATGTATTCCATTTATCCTCTGCCTTTTTAACCCACAGTGTTTAAACATTTAATACACACACACACACACACACACACACAGACACGAACACACAGACACATA
>JAVSBV010000065.1:2246981-2259538 GCA_033117975.1 Parotocinclus spilosoma
TCTCCATCCCTTACTCTCCATCCCTTACTCTCCATCCCTTACTCTCCATCCCTTACTCTCCATCCCTTACTCTCCATTCCTTACTCTCCATCCATCCATCTCATTAAAAGCCCAGTTAATTCAATCCTGACTTCAGACTTAGCATGTGTGGCGTTTTCCTATCCTCCCCGTGTCTGCATGGGTTTACTCCGGGTTCTCCAGTTTCCTCCCACATTCCAAAGACGTGTTTCCATAATGCCCTTCGTGTAGTATAAGTGTGTAAGCCCTAGGATAAAGTTTCAAGCGCTAACTAAAAGCCTTGAGTGCACTTCAGTGAAGACTGAAAATACAAAAAAACCCTTCACTTGTGTTTTTGTTGATTTTACCTATATCAGATCCTAGCAGGTTCTGCTTGGATTGTGTTCTTAGGCTATTGCTAATTAGCCTTTCTTTATACTAACATGAGATTTGGTCAACTAGGAGAAATGCAAGGCACCTGTCTATAGTTGCTCATGCCTTGCACTGTGTGTCACTGGTTAGGCACCAGCTTTTCTGTGACCCTAACATGTATGTGGATAAGAAAATGAATGAATTAATACCCAGGCAATTGTCAAAGGGTAACCAAATCTTTTTATTTGTAATTGTACTTTAACTGTACCTAAAAACCTTGATCATGACACTGTACGTCCGCCGTGGTTAGTGTTTCATGGGAATATAATTGAATCTGCAGTGATGACGACAGATGAACAAGCAAAACGTATTCGGGTTGCATTAAAACGGTGCGCAGGTTACACGTCAGAGCCAGGTTCAGGAGCAACACCAGGCATGCTCAAACTTGTTCTTCCATATGCTACAGATGCACTTATTCCCCAACCGGCTCTTGTTTTTAGCTTCATGTGTGTTTACAACTTTTGTTCCTCTGGCAAATTGAAAACATTTAGTGGCGAATAATTCCTACATTAATGAGTATTGTACTCCACAGAGGTCCTTTAAGTAGTAAAAAAGTCACCAATAGGACTTTCAATTTAACTGTATAACTTTTCCCATTTGAGTTTGGTTGCTCTCAATGTTTGACTTATTCAGGGTATTTTTTCTTTCCTCTATCCTTTCTATCTGCTCATTTTTGGACCCGACACTGCGTGAATTGACACTGATAAGCACAGAATATCAGACATTGTCTATAATCTGATCAATGAGTCTACTTGCACTCAGACACAGTACAGATAAGGGGACCTCCAGAGCTTATGTGGTTTCGGCAATAATTGGATTTCCACTTTCCAACCAGCCGATAATCTCACAGAAAGATGTGAGGTAAATGTCCAATTTCAAAATAATAGTCACATTTTTCGCCACAAAATGTCAGCTTGTCATTTGGCTGCCTATAATTCTGTGGTTCGTTTAATTCTGGAGTTGCCAGCTCAAAAATAAAATCAGTTAATGGAATAAAAATAATACTGATATGCAATGAACACTGCAGCTATGTCTAAAGTTGCTGACAAATTAAATACGAAATAGAACACCAAGTTCAAATTCTTTCCTTGTTTTGGATGTGCAGTGGAAAAACAGCCCAAGTGGTAATGCTGAGAGAGTGTATGGGATTTATTAAGAAATACTCACGTTCTCCTCCATCTCCAGAAGTACCCTCCTGTGGGCTTCAGAGATCTCTGTCAGCACAACTCCTGCAGAGGGAAAAAAAAAAGCGTAATCACTTTCACTCTCACATTTACAGCTAAACCACCTCTCAGTACAAATCAACGACATAATCAGCCACAAGCCTCCCCTGACAATTAAACCTCAAGGGCCTTGTTTTCCCAGCACCCCCCTCCCTCCCCAACCCACTCGCAGACTTAGAGAAGACTACTGTAATTAAAATGCTGCTCTACCAGCATGGATCCAGGTTCATATTCACCCCGGCATGCTCCCTCCTGCCACAATTAAATGAGGATTTAAATGCAATCACACCCTCCAGTCGGTAATTCTGTCACCTTTTTTTTTAACATATAAAAGATCTGCCCACTAAACATTAGTCAAGAACCATTTGTGACCTGTCGATCAGCGTGTATAACATGCATTTGAAGGTTGAGTAGAAACACAACCCTAACGCCTGCCAATTTGCTCCAACTGTGCCAATCTGGAGAGAAAACTATGCCTGCTTCCAAGGGCTCTGTGCCCATAGAACAGAATAAAAGAAAAGAAACTTTCCATGGAAACAGATAACACTTTTGTTTCTCTCTTTCTGGCATGACTCTTCAAGACTCCAATTCTTCATCTCTTTATTGTCATATCTTTGTCTGGATACAAAACTGAAAGCATTTTTGCAAAGACTTGCTTTAGGTAAATTACTGTGGCAACACAGGATGGCAGCCCACCACCATCAGTCCCTGGTCCCCATGGGGGTGGGCTGCCATACTGTGTCAGTGGCAGTGCCATACTGTGGAAGTGCCTTCAGAATGGGCCATAGATCACACACAGGCATGATTGGCTGTATCTGAGGGAAGGGAGTACCTTGGTGTTGCAACAGATACTACGTACAGCCCATGGAGACGCTTATGCCTGCGCTCTCTAGAAATAGGCTTCTAAGCAAGTTCAGCTTGCCGCAGGGACTGCGGTAGCCTAGCGGTTAAGGTACTGGACCCTGGACCTCAATGAACCCGATGGTCCTGGGTTCAAATCCCACCTCTGCCAAGCTGCCGTAGTTAAGCAAGACCCTTAACCCACCGTTGCTTGAATTGTAAGACTGACCAGTTGTAAGTCGCTCTGGATAAGGGCGTCTGCTAAACGCTGTAAATGTAAATGCAGCTCTGACCAAAAAAAGCAGGGGAATAATAATCTAATCACAATCACAATATTTCAGAGACCTTTAAATATTGAAAAGACTAGAGTGAAGTACATTACTGCGCAAAAGTCTTTGGTCACCATTAGATAAGTTGTTTAAGCAATGGTATAATGATCAGATATAATATCTGGTCAGCAATTCGACACACCTTAATACTCTGTTCCACTGATCTTCATTCCAATCTATGTGAACTTTGGTATATCTGAGCCTTTTCATACTGCTCCCCTTCTGAAAAAGTGGTTCCTGAAAAGACCACTCATGATCGAGATTCTTCACATCAGGAATGCTGCTATTGGCCAAGTGTATGGGGCGGTCACACCACTGTAGTCTATAGACGCCGATCTTTCCTCAGCAATCCAGTTTGTCAACTATCTTCTAGGAAAGCCATAATGTTACACCCTAGAATAAATGCTTATCAAAACAAAGTTTGAAAAAATAAACGAGGTTGCTCTGTCTGTTTATTACAACTCGCTTTTGAACTCGTTGCTTATGATGACATTCCTCACCATAATGTCAATATTTGACGGTAATACCTGTTCGGTTATACAGTCTGAGCTCGTTGTTCAACACAGTTTAAGAGCCACTTTTCAATTCCAAAAATCCATTTGCCAGCCACTGAAAGAAATCTATGTAGCCTCAAGGAAAAACAAGATTTTTGATCTCAATTCAAGATCTCAATTAAAAATCTCAATTAAAAACATATTTATTTACTCAGGCTTTTGAATAGTATTTCCAAATGTTTACTGCACTTTCTTTTGTTTTTCCCTGAGGTGCTCCGGTCTCTTCTCTCGGAGCGGAGGATAGGATTTGAAATACTGAAAGCACAATCCAATCAAAAATACCAGGCAGCTTCGACATTTTCCCCCAAATTTTTCTCTCTCCTTATGTCCATACTGGCCAGGCATTGGTATGATTAGAACACAAAAAAGAAACTGTATTTATTTAATGAACTGAGATTTACAATACCGTGTCTTGCCACCATTAGAGTTGTTGTGTTGGCAATGACACAACAGTATACAGTGTTTTCTCGCCACTTCGCGGTTCACCTTTCCCGGACTCGGTGAAAAATATTAATGGAAAAATATATAGCGGATTTTCTATGTTTCGCGGGTTTTTGCTGAACTTTTTATTTAAAAATCACAACATTTATTAAAAAAATATATGAAAAATATTAATTATAACAATAAAGGAATCATAAATATAGAGATTTACAGTGAATAGCGTATTTACTCAGCGGATGAATACTCACCAAAAACAAGAAGTAAGACTAGAGCATCGGGACGCTGAGCATCGCCTGAGCATCGCTACTTGACGACATGACAAGTTTTTATCTGCGGTTTTGTGTTCGCTGTTTGTAAAAAGTTTTATTATAGACTGAATTCATTCAAGCCACCCAAACGCTAGAACTGCAAGTTCTACGGCTAAAATAGTGTAAAAATAAATAAATATAGCGTCACTACTACATGGATTTTCACCGAACACTGTATAACATATTGTTAAATGAATGGAGCCAAAAAATCTTGGATTTTTCCTCTATAATTCTCTTTCCACTGATCTTCATTTTAATCTTTGTGAGTTTTAGCATATCTTAACCTTTTTCACCTTGTTTCCCTTTTGAAAAAGCGTTTCTTGGCTGCTACCCTTCCAAAATGACTATTCCAGATTAAGTTTAATTCATACTGTAGAAATGTCAACTCAGCCTCCTGATAAAGAGACCTTATCATAATTTACCATTACCAAATTATCTAATGTTACTTTCCACCAGTACATTTTGGAGACTAGTAGTTAACACATTAAAAGCAGTTAAGCCAACAGGACATGATTTAATATTGAAGGTCAGGAATGATGCCCCATTCATAATTGATGAAAACTGGTCAAATTTCTACTTAAGACACTAGAGGTTGCATTAAAAAAAAACTCTAGTCCAAAAGTTACCATAAGATGTGTTTTTAACCAATGAACACAAATCATTGTCTTTTTTACTGTATAATAATGTAGCAGTATTACAAAACTGCATATAACCAGAAGCCATTTTGTCCAGAAATGTGTGTTTATACTTTGTTTTTAATACTGAGTGCATTTCCTGTCTTTATTTTCTGTTTGTATCTTGATAAAAAGAATGATAAATGATAACACATGCATTTGTTGTCATTGCAGCATTGCCAAAACAACAATGAAATGGTGGCCTAAAACTTTTGCACATTACCGAATGTCAGATGGACCCCTTTCTGGAGATTGATAGTTTATTTCTTATGTTTATGAGCCACCAAAAATTAATATTTGAATTTAAATGTTGGAGACTGACAAATCACTTATGATGCCCCATTAATAATAAACTGGTCCAATTGTTCCTGCTTAGACACGAACCAGTTTATTATAATCTTAACAGAGTGGATTTTTCGAAGTAATGCCAAGTTTGAACAAAGGTTCAGCAAAGCTTGTGCTTGTTTTGAACCACCTACGTTCAGACTGAAGTGGGTGCTCGAGGTGCATCCCTGAGGTCATGTTAAACACAGCTGGTCTATCAGATTGGCTCATCCCATGCTGGGTGTGTTTTGACTGCTGTCCAACAGTCAGTACTTCTCAGTGCAGTGCAAACATCACCACAGACTAAAGGTCACCAGAACAGCCTGGTAAAAGCTTCCTTTGTGGCATGAGGGAGTGGAGGGTGAAAGCGGGGAGGTGGTTTGTGTGTGTGTTCACATGAGTGTGTGTGTGTGGGCACGGTGTCCACCTCTACTTTCAATGCTATACAAATGACCCCGGTAGGGTGTGGGCATCAGAGCAGGTCACATTGTGTAAAACTGAATCAACCAGGAGCTAAAACAAAACCTATTCTTTTACTTCAGGCCTTATTCTGGGTTAAAAATAAATCAACTTTCCTGTCGGTGAGAGTACAAAGAACTGCACATTAAACTTTTAATAGTTAAGGTAGTTTTACCCCTACTAAAGCACCCGTGGGCGTTTATATTGGTGCTACAAACCTGGATCTTTTTATACTCGCTAAAAATACAGTGAACTAACATGACCTGTGACTAATAATAAAATAATGTTCTTATTCGATTACAAATGTTTTATGTCCAATAATTAATCATTACAATGGTTAAGCTAAACTACGTAATTTTAGCACACAGTTAACACGCATCGTGCAGGTTTGCTAGGTAACGGCTAATGAACTGGTTCATACTGAAAAGAAATCTGATTCCTTTACATTATCAAAAAAGCTGCGTAAAACCATGTTAATTTTATACAACAGCAATGTACGTAACTAATAACAAGAATAAAATTCCCTAGCAAAGATTTGAGAGTCACATGCTGGGCACAAAGGACTCGACTTTGAAAGAAGCACTTTCTTGTAGGCAGCTATTAATAGCTAATATTAGCACAGGAACCAGATATCTATAATAATAGCAGTGCTATTATTATTATTTATGCAAGTAATTCTCAAGTTAGCTGCAGGACAACCAGCTAAATGCTAAAAAAACTACCTTACAGTGTTCACACGTGGACAGAAAAAAATTGAAAGTCCAGAGTGGGTCATGTTAAAGGAGTACTGGGCCAAACTTGCCAAAATAATGTACAGTATATCATAATTGTAATGTACCACAGGACTGTGGTAGGCTAGCGGTTAAGGTACTGGCCTCTGGCTCTGCCAAGTTGCCACAGTTGGGCCCTTGAGCAAGGCCCTTAACCCACCATTTGTTTGGATTTCAAGATTGTATAAGTTGTAAGTCGCTCTGGATAAAGGTGTCTGCTAAATGCCGTACATGTAAATGTAATGTTATGTGGTTAGTGGAACAAATGCTAGGCTTATAACCTGAAATAGTGATGGACATTTTAAAGTTTATGTTCATTCTAAGACCCAGCTCGAGTCATGATGGAGAAGTTCAGAGTCACATGGAGCTTGAACAACCTCAAGGACACAAACTGTGGTAACTAGAAAGAAACTTGAAACTCCAGTTTTTTTGGAAGTAATTAGAAAACATCCCTGGACAACCTGGTATTAAACCAGGAAACTGGGTTGTGGTACTAACCTTTTACTCTGAGTTGCAATCAGTTCTGGTTGCCATAATACTTTTTTTGTTTTTTTTTAGGACGGCTTATATGAATATGAATCATGTGCTGTTGGATTTTTTAAGCTCATTCACAGTTTTTTCCCTTATAAATCAATTCTTCCACGAACGACTAACGTCTGAGCAATGATTCCTAAAATAAAATTGCTTGTTCCTCAAACAATGCAGACCAACTCCTGTCTTGGTTCTACATCTTCTTCTACTTCTACACTGCTCACATGAATTAGGGGATATTTAATTATGGGATATAGCATTTTTAAATATCACCTAATTTATTGTAAGAAGTTTATTTGTGTCCTGCTTTTCCAGTATGATTAACCTCCTGAAAATTAACTATAATGATTTCTAATCAATTCTATCCACATATTGCATAGTACCATTATTGGTGTAATACACTGCTCACAAAAATAGGGGCTATTTCACAAATTTTTGTATATATTATGTTGCGTGAGATGACCCTGTCCTAATATGATTTACTGATGTATAAACAAAAAAAGACCTACTTCATTTGGAGCCCATACTGTGTCGGAACCTTTTTCAATTATGGCTTTGTAAATTAATGACTTATAACGTGGTCTGTTCGTTATCCGCATAATAGTACACAAACACAGTCTGCGTAAACTAATAACGCAGGGATTTATTAATCCCAGCTGAGACATTAGAGTGCTACAGTGGCATTTACGTAAAGTAAAACAACACAAGAATAAATGACATGGTGAGATAACGAGTAAGACCGATATTTACATGGACAGATGCAGCATGGCAAAACAGAAAAGGTAGCAGAGTAAACTAGTAGTGCACAAGATGGCACAAGATGACTCCAAATTACTTTTGAAATACTTTTTAAAAATTAAACAGTGTGCGCGTGCGTGCGTAGCACTGTGGCTCGGTGGGTGGCACCGCTGCCTCACAGCAAGAAGGTCCCAGGTTCAATTTGTGTGGGTTTACTCTGGGTATTTTGGTTTCCTCCCCCAGACCAAAGACATGCGTGTTAGGTTAATTGATGTCTCTAAAGTGGCCCTTAGTGTGTGAATGAGTGTCATTTAAAAACACAAATTAAAATGCTAATAGCAATCCAGGTAAACAAAGCTTTTACATTTTGGTTTAAGTTTTTGGCCCAGTGTTTTCAAAATTTATAAGCCTAATTTATGTGAGCAGTTTATATAGAAATATGTTTACTGCCAGTCAGTATGGCACTCAGCTGGCACAGAGACTGGTAACCCACTACCATAATGACTCGTGCTCTGGACCTGACCAGAATGTTTCTGGTAGTTTGAACTTGTTACTGCAGCAATAATTATTTTTTACTGATCTTCAGTCAAATGTAATAAACACAAAGCCATTCTTATAAGAATCTCTGACCCCCTTCTTTAAAAGGGGGCACCAATTCTGAAGCTGTAGTTTAGGCAGGATGCCTTTGTCTGCTACCTCTAATCTAATAAAGGCCAGACATTATGATTGGCTAATGCAGAAATCCACATAGCTCCAAAATGGGTTTATTACAATAAGATGAAATGTGCTGCTGTTCACAGGACACAGAGTCACGAGTCACACAGCTTGCTGTGAGTAAGTTTTGAAAAGTACAGTCAAAGAACAGCAAGACTTTTAATGGTTTATGAGAGTAAGGTACAAGGTCAAACCACCACAAAAAAAAGTGCATGTAAATTATGAGTGGTTTAGAAGTTAGGCCAAGCTTACTCATTTGCATCAGGATGTTGGGCTTGTGAGCAATTTCAAAGTGTGTCCAAATGGACACATTATTTAAATTCAATAAACTGAGGAAAATTTGTCCCATGCTTTTTCTAGAAAACAAACAAACATTAGGGGATATTTTAAAATGAAATATGAGCAGTGTAGTTCCTTTACCTCATACCAGTATTTCAATATTAAAGTTTTATTTTACTCTTAATAATTTTGTTTTACCTTCCTCAAAGATTTCTACATAGACTAATATGATACAAAAAACATGAATATGTTTTCATCAGACGTCTGACCTTTTATTTTTTATTACCCTCTCTTTTCTGGTATACACAAATGACAGACACAAGGTGTAAACTTAAATTAAACCAGCTCAAGAAGTTTGCTTAGATTTGGGTAAAATATGCTAGAAAGCTAAGGAAGTCATGTGTGGTGAAGCACAGCAGTAGTTTAATTCCCAACAGCGGCATGCACACGCGCCTCAAAATCATCCTGTTTTTCGATATTCGAAAACAAAAAACAGTGCACATTGGAGTGCGAGGCATACTGGTGTATACTGGTACAAAAGTATGATTTTGCCATAAATATGTGATATGATCCAAAAATGGAAATCATACAGGTTGACTCCATTTTACAATGGAATGATTTACTGTATTTTCCCATATGATTGGAATCTGATAATACACAAATACAGAATCTGCAGAAACCGCACTCTGACTTCTACATTTAAATTTTTCTCCTCGCAGCAAAACTCTCCCGCACGCCCCCTCGTTCTAGTTGAGAAAATCAACAGTGTGTTTTTGGATTACGATATGTAGTGAGGAAAAGCCACTGATTTTTTGGATTTCAATTTCAACATATTATTCAATAAATTAGATGAGAAACTGTAGTATGAAATAAATAATGTTCCTGATTTTGTAGGTCAACGTAAGTGTTTTAAGCGTGTATAAGTATGTGAGGAAACGATACACATTTTTTCAGTTATACCGATTCCAGTGCACAACTGTTGAAACAGATACTGATTCTGACACAGGTGGTTCTTTAACTTTAATATTATTATTATTATTATTATTATTATTGTTGGTATTCTGTTTAAGCTTACAATATACTGTTGTGTTTTGGTATTTTCAGAATAAAATATCTCCCATAAAAAAGACATTTTAGTTAAACTAACAGCTAAAAACGTTTGATCATGGTAAGATGTGGAATGGAATATGGATCAGTAAGTGGATCGGCCCTGTCAGTCCAAAATCCGATGAGTGAATGATAATACAGATCTGATAACATTATCAGACCCATCTCTAGTTTAAGGTAGGCTATGTTATGGCACATACACTATATATTAAACTACTTGTTTTACGATACAATCAACTTGCAATGAATTGGAACAGGCTACTATTTGGACCCAAAAAAGGTAAACTGCAGTACTCGTCTGACTGAAAAGAAATGAACTGTTGACACAAGGTAGGCTGGGTTTATGGATTTTTAATCCTCCTTAAACCTACGTGTTGCAGCATGATCAAGACTCATCCATCCAGGAAACAAATTCCTGCTCTTGGCTTACAGGAACTGAATCTGATGATGAAGCATATCTGCCTCAATGTTGGACGACAAGCCTTCATAGAAATTTCTGATCACCACTATTATAAAGCATGGTTTATGGAATTACAGAATTCCAATTAGCTCCGACAAGTCTGCTGTCCGGCCTCGGTCACCAGTAAGGCGTCTTTACCGATAAAACAGGTCACTGGACGTCATTCAGAATATTCTCTATTCTCTAATCTATTCACTCCAGAACATGAATAATCATAAGGGATAGTTTCTACTAGCACTAAAACCACCTAGTCTGACACTAACATCTATGCCATGATTACAATCACATGATACAGCAATAAGTCACAAGAGGCCGTGTTATTATGAGGCTTACTGCCTTGATAAAAGTGACAATTTGACTGCATGCATCTGTGTTTCACAAATGACTGTACTATTAATATCATTCATAATAAATAACTCTTCCTCAATGCTATGTAGTCTTTACCTGTTCAATCCTCCATGACCGTAAACAAGCTTGCTTCACTTTTCTATTCTCCACTGCCTGATATATATTTACACTTCAGCTCTCTTGGCTCGCTCGCCATCCCATCACTAATCTGATTGACGAGTTTGCAAGTGTTTTAATCCATAAATGGTTACATTATCCAAAAATCTCACTGAAAAATGTGTTCAAATATCAAACTTTATTAATGAAATACTGAACTGCTTTATTTATTAAATTCATCAAACATATACTGTTTCAGAGCCTCCACGAACATGCTTGGGAGCCATTTCGCTGTGTTTAATTCTGAGTCGCGTTGAGTTGCACACATCCTGTGAAAAAACTAAGCCAATGGATCCATGGGAAAAAAGTCTCAAAAATTATTTTAAAAAGTGGACCTGGCAACCAGGTCGAGTTATGTTTGCGTGCATGCGCTGACTGAGGACATCGACAAAACTGATTACAGAGGACCACCGAGGTGGATACATACACTGAGAAATCTGAGATAACGGAGATAAAATGTCATCCAATTCATTCAATCTGGGAAAATAATAATTAAAGGCATGTATACGCACTCATTTCTACTCAAACAATCACCAGTCTTGAATTTTACATCAGTGTTTTCCATCACTATGCCAACACAGAGAAAACACCCTCGGGTTAATCCACGGATCAGAAAAAAAACTATCTGAGTCAGGCCTAAACAGGAACGGCTAGCTCCAGCTCAGATTTTCTAAAGAAATTAGTATTATTTTTTTTAGGAATTTACTAAGTATCCATGAAACCTGTGGCCTTCCACAATAGACACGCGTTAGCCTGGGGGAATAGGGCTCTCATACAAAGTACAAAGTTCTGTAGTGAGACGACGCATTCCTGTTACATTCCTGAACGTTTTCAGTATCTGATCAGCTGCTTTCATGCCTTAGAAATGTGACAGGAGGCTTGGAAACAAAACAGGTTTTCAAAAAAGATTTTTTGTATCATCACCCTGACTGTTTGACGTTCTCATGGCAGTAAAAAGTGTATGTCTGGATTTACACGTCAATAAATGAGATATAGTAGGGCAGCCTAGGAATAAGAAGAGTCAGGTTAAGAATGCTCTCCACCCATACCTGACCCAGGAAGACCCATTTCCCAATGCCTCTCAAGGCTATCCGGTATCAACGGAGTCACGTCACACAGGTTCCAGTTTCACCACAGAAGAAAAGCCCAGAGTCAAGATGTTCCACTCACAAAGCAATGTAGTGTGAGCGCTACAATACAGAGGTTATCTGACTGCACATGGGCTGCTCCATGCTCTTATCTCTGGCTGATAGGGTGTGTATTGTATTAGCGGTTAGGGCTCGAACAAGGTCGTGAAGTGAGACGCATGTCCCAGATGTAAACACAAGTGCTCAATCAGTCAGGTCATAACAAACCCTTATCAACAGTAAGAGTGGCTCTGTATAAGGCCTGATATTGGCCTGAAGCGCTGCAGCCGATACAAGTCGGGGGAACCATGTTCAAAATGTATTTAGCTGATTTCATAAATGAAATTAAGTTAGCAGATTTGCACGGAAGAAACATACTGAAGGTAAAGTAAAGGCTACTGTTATTCTGTAATCTATACACCATAATAATATACAAACTGAACTCAGGCGTTTGGCAGATCCTGCACTTAATTCCAGGGTTGCCAAATCCCACAAGATTCCCACAATTCCTCTTCCAATGAAGTAAAGCCTATTACAAGTAGACCTGGTAACCATTTTGCCAAGATCTCAAAGGAGTGGCTTCAGGAGCACTCTGTGAATGTCCTGGAGTGGCCCAGCCAGAGCCCAGACTTCAATCCAATTGAACATTTCTGGAGAGATCTGAAAATAGCATCATATTCAAAAAGACTTGAGGCTGTAGTTGCTGCCAAAGGTGGTTCTACAAAGTATTAAGCAAAGGCTGTGAA
>JAVSBV010000065.1:2259638-2279166 GCA_033117975.1 Parotocinclus spilosoma
ACACACACACACACACACACACACACACACACACACACACACACACACACACACACACACACACACACACATGTATAATACATGCTGTGGCAAACAGCTGTAGGCCAGCCTGCCTTTCTCAATAAGCAAAATGCCAAACTGACACAGCTCAGGAGCAGTATCGTGGGAATTATTTAAGCAACTAAGTTCTCTCTCCTACTCTCTCTAGACCCGCAGGTTATATTTTAACAGGAGCCAGCCATTCCAATTTCTAACGATTTTCACAATTTTCGGCAAACTTAAGAAGAAGCTTAATAATAACAACAGGAAAACATTGCAAGTTTACAGATTCATTATTCCAAATGATGCACTTCTGCATTTGATAAGACCCCTGTAAATGGTTCTCCAAGGTATTCAGAATGTTTATGTCTAATCATTTATAATATCAGCAGCTGGTCAACAACTCAAACAAAAGACTGTTTATTGTTGCTCCTAAACCAAGTTATATCATAGCAGGTTAGAAGACTGAAAGAACAAGTTATTGTCAGTTGTACCAATTAATTGTAGAACTGTTAAATAATCTAAGTTGCAATGCAGTTACTATTGTACACATTAGGTATGGGTCCTGGACAGGACTCTGATTAAGAAGTGTATATACAAGTCGAGCTTTATGGTACTAAACTTAGTAATTAAACCTTAGTCCTGTTGCACTTATTTGAATCTGATTAAAATTTCAGACTCCTTTTGTACCATACACAAAGCTAGAAAAACTAGGGTGCCATTAGTCCACACAGCCTTTCGTCAGTACAGGGACGGTCCCTCAAGCAGACAAAAACATGTACAAAGTTTAAAAATAAAACGTCAGTGGTTATCCTTCTTTTAAATGAAGCATGCAATATTTCCAAAGAGGCTAAAGATTAAAATTCCACCCGAAATGATTGTGCTGTCTTTGGTAATTCAAATTATACCAATCCCTCTTTAAATTCAAGGCTGATTTTTATTCCTACTGTATTTTTTGAGAGTAATGCTGACTGACTGATTCTATGCGTTGGTATTATATTATATATAATGTTAAAGCAAAGTCTCAAAGTGCTTTAATGCTCCATTTGCAGATCACAAAGCAAATATGGATCAGTTATTTTGAATGTTGTGTCTGCATTTTTAAGTGGTAATCTTCTGAGAAAGAGTTTCCACCTGCATTCACATATCTAATTAATGTCTATGAGAACCGGATCTTGTCATTTAGACAGCAAGGCTACTTGCATTACTTAGGAACATTAAGTGTATCTAGAAGCACCTTCAGCAACCTACAAATTTACACCGAGCTGTTTTTTCTGCCATATTCTGGTCCCTAGCAATGTGCTACAATCACCCCTGTCTGAGCAACCAGCAATGGACAAAAAACAGCTGTATAACATTTATAGAATGTACACATGACTGTGTAGGTCACTTGGTGCTGTAACCACCGACCATCCAGGGCACACTTAAACACGCGTATTAAAAAAATAACAAAAGGTCTCTAAAACTTTGTATACAATATTATTTACGTACCTTATTGTTGACAAGTAGCTCAATGGGGTTGTTGCCCCATTCTATCAGCACAATCTCATTGTCCTGTCCACTGGCACCGTAGGAGAATGGTGTTCCAATGCCAGGACTTGCACTGGACTTGAGCCACATACACACAGTGAAGGCATACATCTCTGGTACACGCTTCTTGATTCGTCCATACAGGTAGTTTGTGCGCAGGGGTAGAGACACCTTAAAGTCCTCTGGGGATTTAAATGCACTATTACCTGTGTGAAAAAAGTAGAAGAATAAAAAAATACCACAAATGAATAAACATCAATGATTTGGTATTTCGATTTGAGAACTAGACTAAATGTTCTCATTACTAAATTTACATTGTTTGTCCTCATTGCTTCAAACTGACATGATATCCAGAGTGTCTGATGAATGATGGATAAATGCCTTAATCAACAAAGCCTGAGGTTGGCTTCCCAGGTGGAGCAATTTGGAAAGGGACACAACTTATTTGCATGACAACGCTCTTTTATATGCAACTGCAGCAGCACAAATATAATTCAAATGAACCATAGCTTTGTATACTTTAATCCAGGCTTATCTCAAATGTCAAATAAACAATGCAATCTTGTAGAACAGAAACAAGAAAATAAGTAAAGAAAATGTATCTATGAGTATCTAATAATATTGCCATTTCTGGCAGAACCATTCTCACAAAAGGTCAGGTCTAAGTGCAGGTCAGGAAAAAGTCTGCTGTGAGTGTGAACTACAGGTTCAGGGTTACGTACTTCTCTCCAACTCAGTGATCCTCTGAAGCAGGGAGTTGAGTGTGTTCTCTGTGTGCTGCCGGTGGGCAACTGTTTCGTTGTATAGCTGGCTTTTTTCCTCCTCCAGCTCAGCCACTCTCCTCAGTAATTGGCTCTCGAGACTGCCCAGACGCCGTTTCAACAGGTCTCGTAGCTCATTGGAGAATGGAGCACCAGATGCATTGGCACGCAGCTGCTGCTGCACGAGAAGAAAAATCAACTTGAATTAACCTCTGCTGCAGTGCTTATGGTAGTGCATACTTATGAGTCAACAATTCGACATGAGGTCCCTGTTTTACATAAGCAACATATTCTACAATGCATTTGCAAATACAATATACGAAAAAATTACATTTAGACGTGACTAATCTGACAAAAAGATCAGATCATATTTTTAAAGCTGCATCACCGTCCAGGATATATTCATGATTATTTTAGCTAATGTGACAAAGCACCCCTGGTTGGCTTCACTCGACAGAAAACCCAATCCCTGGCCCTGAATGCGCCCTATAACTCAGGGGTCCTCCCAGAACAGGAAACATATTTAGGAAATTCTTGGAATTGGTTCACCCTGGATTATTTAAATGAGCAAAAAGTTTGTCTGTCAGATCATATTTATGATTGTCTCAGTTTGGTGCATGCACTGATGAGTCACACACTATACAATTCTTAGCATGTGTGCACATGGGTAAACAGAGTTTTGTATACTTATGCAGTATGTGTGAAACCTTTTTTCTTCCCACACACTTGAGCGTCAGGTGCGTTCTAAACAGTTTCATGCCTTGCTGGACGTTCTTCTTTAGCAAAAAGTGTTTCACGTGAGAAACTAAAATGTTATATTTCCTGTGACCCAGCTTTTGTAAGGAATAAGAACGGCAGGCTAAGCTCCACAAGGCTGAGTGATATTCTGTCAACATACACATTTCCATTAAGTCATTTAGCAGCTGCCTTTATTCTTAAACCACTTATAGTTATATCAACGATTCGCTAGTCCACCACCAGAGTGGCCTGTGTTTGAGTCGTAGTGGTGTTGTGATGGAAGAAAAATGTCAATTAGTAGCTCATTTGCGCTTTGCAGCTAAAAGTAAAGAGGCTTTGGTTTTTACCCAGTTTACATGTAAGAACCAAAGGAAAGACTTGAAAAGACTTTAAAAAATGGCTTCTTACAAACACCTGAAGATGAGAAACTTGAGATTAAAAGGGGGTCAGCTTCTGTTGTGTGGATATTAAGTTGTTTGAGAAAATACAACACTGTGCAGAAAAATGATCTGCAATGTTTGTTGGTCAGCAGCTGTACCTGTAAAGTAGCAATCTTTATCGCTTACACTGAAGCATGCTAAGAAATATTATGAAGGCCAAAGATGTGTCACATCCAGTGGAAAACAGTATTGAGTGCCAAAAGCAAATTATGTTCTTAAAGGTTTGGCCGAATCCATATGACAAGAAATCCAGCAGTTGGAAGAACAAAACGAATGGCATTGTGCCTTATATTTGTAAGGACACGGCACTGAATTACACAGTTGTGAAAGAAGTTTTGATCAGAAAGATGTAATGCTGAGTCGCAAGAACTTTAGTGAAGTCAAGGTTCCTCGTTTGTGTGGCTGCTATGTATTTTCTGGGATTTTTTTGCTGGTAATTATAAGTAAACATTATTTTTCATCTTTGAATAATGTTTATATTGGATCAAAAGTAATCAGAAGTTGTTTGAAAACGTAAACATCAAGCGCTTCAATTGGTACCATGACTACCACTAGTGATGTAACTGGTGACATCGTTTGTTATGTCTTTCCACCTGTTCCTTTTCTTGTCATTAGGCACGTTCCTCTAAAGTTATTCCAGTGGAGTTCACTGTGTGTGTTTTTGTGGTGGTACCCTGTTTGAATTAGGCCTGTAGTGAATGACTGACCATAAGATAGAATATACTATAGTAAAACGTGCAGGTTATCAAGGTGGTTTTAACGACCATTGATTCTAACAGAGTTTGCAAATCACCATAATTTGATGAACATACATGTTTTCAAAGACAAACCACTTCCATGCAAGTGATGGTGGTCCACATCATTGTTTTCAGCTATTTGGACAGATAGCACTGTCTAAAAT
This sequence comes from Parotocinclus spilosoma, assembly GCA_033117975.1. NCBI lineage: Eukaryota > Metazoa > Chordata > Actinopteri > Siluriformes > Loricariidae > Parotocinclus > Parotocinclus spilosoma. The sequence goes on from JAVSBV010000065.1 coordinate 2,264,048, forward strand.
AAACTACAATATGACCAGCTCCCAATAAATTATCTCCAAAATCTAGGTCACTGCTGTATTAAATGTTAAACAGCTATCTTCTTTTAAACATTAATTCCAAAATGGAGCCATACTTACTCAGTATTTATTTGTTTATTTAATAGCACATCAGCATCAACCACTATTCATGACAGGAGCAAGGTTACATCAATACTAGTCGGACACTCACACTAGGGCACATCTTTGTAATGGTAGAAACTGGAGTAACTGGGGTAAACCCATGCAAGTACGGAGAACACTCATCACAGCTGGAGTAAATAAGCTGGGATCAATTGCAAATTGCAATTAAAAATGACTAGAAAATCATTAAGGTAAAGTATATATGCAAGTATATAATAATATCAGTATTCCTGGCACTTTCTCCAAGAAGGTCAAATCCAAGTGCAGTGCAGGTCAGGAAAAAGTGTGTTGTGAATGTGAACTACAGATTCAGGATGCCGTACTTCTCTGCAACACCAACTGTGTGCTGCCAGTTCGCAATTATTTTGTTATATATAAGGCTCACAGAATTTGCAGAACAGACATTATATTTGTTGCGAGCAGTGTAGTTGGCTGTTCTGCTCCTCCAGAAACCAGAGAACCAGGAGTAAATCCACACAGACATGGGGAGGATATGCAATCTCTACACAGGTGGAGTCTGAAGTCAGGATCAACACAGGGATCTCTGGAGGTAACCGCGCTAACCCCTTGCATCACGGTGCAGCCCTACGTTTAGTGCAAGTAGATTAATGGGATTGTGTAAAACAGCAATGAATGATGTAGCACCCATCCAGCAAACTGGAACATAACACAGGAAGTTGCTGGTCCAGTCTTATGAGCTGATTTACATATGAACAGGATGAACCTTTGAGTCAGTAACAGCATTAATAACCAGAGGCTTCAAAGCTTTCATATTTACATTTAAAGCATTTAGAAGATCCCTTATCCAGAGCGACTTACACCTTATACAATCTTACAATGCAAGCAAAAGCTTGACAGAGGTGGGATTTGAACCCTGGAACCCTTCTGGTCTAGAGTCCAGTACCTTAACCGCTAGGCTACCACAGTCCCGTCATTAATCATTACCACTTTTATACAACCTGCTCTACACTGACACCCGCTGAAAAGAAATAACTGTCCAACATCTGAAACTTCTAGTGTACAGTCAAACCTCGATTATCATTTGCCCTAGTTATCCTACAATTCGTTTATCATCAACTTTTTCGAATACATTTGGTCCCGGTTATTGTTCATCCTCCCAGTTTATGTTGGTGTGCCCTTGTAACTCGCTGCTAATTTCACAAAAAACAAAGAATCCACCCACCCGTTTGTCACTCACCCACACTGATATCTGTAACAGCAACTCAAAGATGTGGTTATAGGAAGCAAAATGTGGTATTGGGATATCTCTAATAACATAAGAGATTTGACCACGAATCCCCACTCCAACCATTTTTTAATAAAATAATACACAGATAGAGGGAAATAAAGGTATGAAATTAAATAAATTATACATTTGGGTGTATCTGTATGAATACAGGTGAGGAAACGGGAGGCATAGATGAATGACTGCATGCTCGGGATTTTAAAAAACAAATTACCATCATGTTTGCAATTATGTGGTATTGTTTAAATTAACGAAGCAGCTATAATCGTGTTGTGGCACTGCATGTTATTGGGTATGTAATCTAAAAAGTATTTCAAATGCAAATGTCATTACAACATCTGCATCATATATGTGTATTCAAATATATTTTTAAAGATCATTATGTTTTAGATTTCGAACATTTTTTAATATTTCCTCACCTCCAGCATTTCCAGACGGTCCTTCAGGCCCTGCATGGTTTTCCCCAGCTGCTCGATGGTCTCGGCTGGGTCGCGCGGCAGGTCTCCCATTGTATTCTTGCCGTGGTCCTTTATGCGCGCGCTCCCGCGCCACTTACTCTCCGAGGCTTCACAGCGCACAAGTTTGGAGTTAAGCTCTTTGATGGTGGCTTGCTGACTGGAGATCGTCTCCTTCTGCTGCAGCACGGTCTCTCGCAACTGGACGATAGTGCCCCTGAATTCATTTTCCTGCGGGCTGGCACTCTGCAGCCGGTTGTCCGCTTCCACCGGGCAGCTGAGGTCTGAGCCCGCGGGCACTGCGGTGCACACGAAACGCTCACCTTTCGGCTGGCTGTCCGCACGAGCCGGGTTGCCACTGGTCAGCACGAACTCGCACGCGAGTAGTATAAGGAATCGATGCATTGCCTGAAACTAAGCGTTTTTTTCCCCCCGAAAGAAATGCCCACGGAGAACCCGTTAAAAAGTGAAATAAACTGTTGAATGTCCTCACTTTCCTTAAAAAAAAGTCGACCTAAAACATTTGAAGTAGTATGTGATAAAAATCCGGCAACAGCCCGAGGGCACGCGCAGCAAGTGGTATCTCAGTCAGAAGCGTCGATTAAAATGACTTTATGTTTACTGTAAATCCAAATTGTTCAGGAAATTAGATACACTGTATAATAAACACTCGAATAGTCGGTAAAATCCCTTGGAATATAACCAAAATTCACCAAGTGTGAGAAATATTACTTCATATCAACTGTTAAATCCGAATGGGTCACGCGCGTTAATTAACGCTTTCAGCTTTAAATGTTGTATAAAACTAAACAAAAACCAATCCAGTGTATCAAAACTGCCTCTTATAAAGACGAAAATCCAAATTCTTACAGCAGTTAAATCACTATATGTGATAAAAATGACTCGAACTTCACCTGACAGAGGTTTTCCAGTCAGTGGTGAAGCAGAGACAGGCGGCGACCGTTAGCGCGCTTCAGCCCTATTAATATAGGCTGGAGTGATGGAGCGCGCGGGATTGACTAAGCTTCAAGTACGTCATGGGTCGCATCCTAAATGTGCCCTCAGTCCCTGCATAGTCGCACTACACTTAGCAGAAAACAATGTCTTCCACACGTTGTGTAGTACTCCACGTGTGTAACGTAGGGAGGATTAGGATTAAACCATTTACTCCCAAAAGAAGGGAGCCATAAAACCCCATTAGAAAAGACTTGTGCGCTTTCAGGCATCATTCCGCTTTCTGCAAGACTCCAATGAGGCCATTTAAATGTTTCAAGCTTAAATATTATGAATATTTGGTATATAATGTAATATGTTGTATACATTCTAACTTAGAATTCATGAGACTATGCATTCATTAAATTAAGCTATACATAACCGTTGCAGCTTTTACACAATTGTACAGTTTTGCAGCTTTTTTTTCTTGTAACTTTTGTGGTTAATTCCAGAAGTTACAGGACACAGGCAAATGTAGACTGAACGGGATGCCAGTCCATTGCAGGTCTGGGTAGGGGTCACTGTTTCAGCAACATGGAATGATTTTCCAGTCTTTCACCAGTCAGATAGGAAATTGTGACAGAGTTAAATACAAGGTGTTCAAGGTGTTCAAAAGGTTCAAAATGTTTAAATAGGGAAGCTTTTATTAGGCTAATGTTAAGTGCCTGGCTGTGGAAGGAGAAAAGGGTCAGAAGGGAGCCTGGCAGGATGATATAACTTTCAGGCTTCTCCCAAAACATATCTCCTGATGGTATTTAAAGAAATACAAAAAAAAAAAGAAATAAATAAATAATAATAATAATAATAATAAATAACAATTAGATTTAAACTTAAAAAATTATCTGGTATTTACACACATGACTAAAATACTCTACTATTTACTCAAATACTATTTGCAAATGCATTCTTACCACCTGTTATTTACAAAATGAATTATATTTGAACAAAACCATTCTGGAGTGCCACCAGACCGGCACTTGGACTTGATGACGTTAACCACTTAGACTTGAGTCCAGGTATGGGTCTACAGACTATGAAGGGTCAGAAATGTTAGGACATTTATTTAAATTGTTAAACACATTTACTGACTTGCTTGACTCTGTTTACCCACACAATCAAGAGTTTTCTTTGTTTTTCATTGCTGCTAATTATAAGCCAAGCCCAATAAATAAAATTAAATCTTGCTATTCCTAATATTAATAATACGCAATTATAATACAGATAAAGTCACACTTTTTTCAGACTCCTTCAAAAACATTTTTCTCCAAGCTATGTTATAGACACTAAAACGTTTTTCATATGAGGACCATAAAATCTGTGCAGTTACACAGTTACGGCCACATACCCTTTTAATGTAGTTCAGTGCTGAGTGTCCCTAATGGAAATGCATCGAGTGTAAGCAGATCTCGGTTTGAATGCCGTTCCGAGAAAGTATAGCTAAGCTTTCAATCCTGTTGCTGTTACACGTGTATAGCGTCACAACCCGTGACTGGCAGCAGTGGTCTGAGTCAGCGTTCTGACACACACCTACCCAACCGCCCACCTGGCACTCGTACACACGTTTCTCACTTCGGCACACACACCACTCACACCCGGAGCAGTCGCTGTAGCATCTAAATGAGCTTTTTACTAGATGTACATGCACACTCTTGTCGACTTCTGTGCCAATATTACATTGCTTGGCTAACAAGGGAAATGAATAACCTGAGGTGAATTTTCAAGTTTGTAACTCAATTTGAATCTAATTTGCATTCAATGTTCCTCAATACCAAGGAGTGTTCAACTGCTATTCTTTTCCAACTATAAGTATTTCTGCTCTGCCTTAATAGAGATAGATACATGGATAGACAAAGATGTAATGATGCAATGCGTTTAGGAGTGATGTGTAAGAGCTGAGCAAGATCAACGGCTCACTGTGTGTTTGAATTTCTGTACGTACTATTCAATACACCCAGATTTTAGATATGCAGTGGTAGCACAGATTTTGGTATGCACCCAGAGACCTACTGGCAAGTAAACAAAACAAAACACATATCTTCCTTCACTGCGGTTTATTTACATTCCAGATATTATTATAGGGCATGAAATATAGAATAATAATAGTACTGGTAGTGCAAATGACACACAACACCAGAGATTCATGGTTCAATACTGTGAGCTGGGAAATGTAGTGAGGACCCAGAGGTGTGTTAAGTATGTTTAAAGAATGCTACACTATGATACATACAGTAGAAACCCTCTGCAAAAAAGGAGCTCAATGTTAACCATGTCCAGAAGCAACTTCTTTGGGTTTCGAGGTATCTAGGATGGACCATTACCCAGTAAAAAATGTGTACTGTGGCCAGATGAATTAGTATTGCAGTTTTTTTGGAAACAATTGATGTTATGTGCATCCATGAGAACGACCATCCAAAAGCCCAAAAAGCCAGGCTCTGTCATGGTATGGGGTTGTATTGGGGCACTGGGTAAAAGCTATTTGTTCTATTATGATGACAGCATTAATGCATAAAAGTATCACTGAGACCTCACTTTTTCCAGGGACGCCCATACATTTTTCAACAAGACAATGCAAAACCACATGCTGCACACACACCCTAAGGTATGGCTCCAGAAGAAGGGGATACATGTACTGGACTGGCATGCCTATAGTCCTGGGTTGATTGTCAAAATTGGCAGTGTTATTAATTTTATATTAAATATGCAAGTGTTCAGAGCAAAAGGGACTGAATTAATTGGAGCCGCTGTGTTAAGGGGGATTGAAAACGGACTGAGCAGTTGCATGAAATCAAGCTGGTGTTTTACAAGAATGCAGAGGTTTTTGATGTACCGGCTTCTACTGAAGAAATATGTCTTCAATAATATATCTTACAACTACATGAAAATACACAACTAATCTAAAAACAAATAAAAACCAAAACCCTACTTAATCTGTACCAAAAACATCAGTTCAGCAAATTGAATACCTGTTAATAAAATTCTGTGTCAAGTGCCTAGAAGCAATAACAGCTCACTCATGAATTAGACTAGCACCATGCTGATGGGTACAGCTGTTACACCATCTATACTGCTCACAAAAACTAGGGGATACTTCAAAATGAAATTTCCCTTAATTTTTGTGAGCAGTGTATTTGCATAGTCTACACCAGAGAAGCAGATCTTTTCAGTAAATAGCACAGTACCCAGCAGTCCCTTTATGGGGCCTACAGCAGTTTTATGGCTTAGGCAGGATGCAAACTGCAAATAAAACTTCGGCCTTGATTTAGTCCAGGTGAATTCTATACAGAAATATATGCATTTATGTATTTAGTCACAGTGAGTCACAGTCGAACTTCTAATTGCAATCTCCTTGTGTGAGCCAGGTGGAATGCACAAGCTCATTGTCCCAGATGGAAGACAACACTGGGACTGAAACCTGGGCCATTATGGTGGTGGACTAGCATGTTTAGACCGCTGTTGTTCCTCAGCCTATCGCCCAGAGGTCAATAAACACATTTAGAGTCACAAATCCACCCAGCAGTATGATTTTAGAAGTTTCCAGGAAATAATATGATGCAGAGGAATCCTACATGGACACAGGGCCAGCAACTAATCCCTTAAACACACAGGAACCAGGGGTGTGGCTCTAACCACATTCCCAAGGACTCTGAAGATGTGTGACACTAAAGCCTGCCTTACATTAAACAGCTTTGAGTGATTTTACTGTTTCAGGAAAATTTGCAACATCTGAATAAAAAAAAGAGTCTTTTTAGATTTTTCATTTAGACTATTTGGGGTAAGGTCTGTCTTAAGTCAGTCTTACTTTAGTCTTGATGGTCTGGTCTGTGCAAAGATCTTCAATATTCCATATTTTTCAGTTTATTCTCTGCTAATTCTTCATTTAAGTACAGACTGTAATAAGGTGACCTTCTCTAATAAACTTTACAGAAAGAACACTGGTATAAAACTCCAGCAGCGCTGCTGTGTCTGATCCACTTGTATCACTGTAACACACAGAAACACACCACCATCACCACAACATCAGTGTCACTGCAGTACTGAGAATGATCCACCATCCAAATAGTGCCTGATCTATGCTGGTCCTGTGAGGGTCCTGACCATCAGAGAACAGAAGAAAGGGGACAAACAAAGTATGTAAAGAAACAGATGGACTACAGTCTATAATTATACTACAAAGTGCTGATCCCACTAAACCAGAATATAAGAGAGAAAATATAGAATTTACTGTATATATATATATATATATATAGGAATCTACATCACTCACAAAAATAAAGGGATATTTAATTATGGGAGATATAATTCTGAAGTATCCAAGAATTTTGCGAGCAGTACAGTTGTAGTCCTGCAATAAGCAAATCACCATAGACTGTGCCCCAAAAACTCTGTATATGTCATAGTGTCAGACCTCATTCCTTTAAAAATCTTGTCAGAATCTTTTCAAAGGCTTTAAATGTATAATCAGCCTAAAACGACCTGTGGGACCACTGTGCTGTGTTACATTTTCTTCTATTCCAAAGGTTTAACAGGCCTCAAAGTAAACCTCTGCACTGTGTGATAACATATCTTAAAGTGTTGTTCGCCTTTCTGCAAATATTAAACATAATATTTACAAAGTTGTGAGTTTGTAAAATAGCATGACTTTAACTCATTTGTCCTATGTCTGTTTTTGGAGTAACATGGTGCTTGGCCACAATCATTATCCTGGCAATACCAATTATGCTATGTTAGCGTCGGTTGTGGGTAAGCCTCCTACACAACACACGGCTTACCATCAGGATGCAGGCTGCGTGGCTTGGCCTGGACCGGCGGAGGCGTCCGAAAATGCACATGACTGTACAGTCAAATTGTGTGAAGTGTGATCCTGTTACTCAACTCTCGCAAACGCGTGTCTGACAGCAGAGCTTTGTGAGGACGCACATGTTCAGGGAGTGTGAGTGGGCTGTGACAGAGCAGTCCCGATGAGATTCGGCATCAATGTCCAGCTGTGCCATGTGATTCCTCGGAAAATCCATCTGGAATTCCAGCTGGACCAGGGTGAAAATACCAGCCAAGTGTGCATTGTCTTGATTAGTTCCTATTCAGTAATATCACACCCCTCCCCCACACGTTCCTTTGAAATGGATTTGCGGCGTTGTCGACCACCTTACGTGGCTGTTTGTCGCGCCGCTTTCTGTTTTTTTACAAAGAACCCGTGGAGCAGAACCTTATAAATGTAGCGCGTTACAGAAAATGAATACACCGGAGGTCACGTGAATGAGGCGGCCCTTGTAAAAGCTTCATTTTCAAGACCCGCAACAAACAATGACTCCATTAGATTTGGTCTTTTACGCTAATGGAAGAGAGAACGGGCTCCTGCAAATGCGATTGATAGCGTCGTGAGACTCATAACGTTGTGCGCAAATGACAAACGAACAAGTGGAAAAATGGTCTGTGCTTCAAAAGAAACAAGGCGTCACCTACCCATTAGAGTAGGGTTATTTTTACTCAATGTTTTTCGGCTTCTTTTCTGTCTCGTTAATGCACTGCCTGAAACTATGTGTTGGTCAGGAAAGAGGGTGTGAGGTGGGTTTAATCAGGCGTGTCTCTTTTAAGAAATGGAGAACTTCCGACTAATCTGATGAATCATCATGTGTAATTTTCTCTCCCTGGGATCAGTCATGCCTAAGAGCTTGTACCTTACTGTTTGAAACTAGGTTCATGGCTTAATTGGAACAGTTGAGTGGAATAACGTTATGACAACTAAGGGTGTGCGAAATGCAATATCTACAATAATATCTTCACTGTTGTTTTAATTATGCGTTAGCTGATATTAGACGGACACTTTTTCATAGTTTCTAGAACAGTATCCCTTTGTCACGTGTTTGTCACACCTGTATTGTTGGGTGCTCACACCTCTTTATATGCCAGACACTCTTGGTCTATCTAGTGCACTATATCCTAAAAAATAGAACTCTATATCTGACAGTCTTCACTAAAAGATTTGGGAAGAGGGAAAGACAAGACGTCCTGCCTTTTCAGGAAACAATATTACTTATAACACATCTCTACATTCTACAAAGTCTAAGTTTTTGAATACTTTGAAAATAATGAAACACAATAAAAGGCCCAAAGGTCTAATAAACTGTTTCATTGTGGTGACCCTGGATTGAGATCAGGTATCGGTGGGTTAATCATCCCCTAGTGCTAAAACAGCAACCTCTAGCTTTATAATGAACTGCTCTCCATTTAGGATAAATGCTAATCTTTCAGGTCAAATCAAGTCAATCAAGCAGCGTTACAATATAATTGTATCTTAAAAGGGCAATCCCAAATTAAGCAAGCCTAGGGCGACAGAGAAAAAGGGAAAACTTGCATTCTGAATTTTGGAGACGTGACCCTGATGAGGATAAACAGGAAAGAAAATGTTGGATAGTTTCTACTCTTTTCCAGTCACTTCCCTGCTGTTAAAAAGTGACTCAGTAAAATTACATTCTTTGTTGTGAAATTTGTCATTGTAAATATTATGTAGTCTTATTTTAAAAAGAAAGCAAAACATCAGCTTAATTAGATACCCAAATGTTTGAATGAGACCCAGATCTAACCAGATGTGAAACTAAAAATTCTTAAAAAAAAAACTGTTTAAACTGTCAGAGCATACCACCATTATTCCAAATGAAAAGAAATTCAATTTTATAGAGCTTCCATCTACATTTTACAATGATCAAACCCATGCTACATTTGATGGCACTCATTTTTCTGACTTTTTGCCACTTTTAGACTAGGAAGCTGCTTCCTCATGCCCACCTGCTGCTTCGTTCTTGATTCCTCTCACCATGCTTTTTCCAAATCACATGGCTCAGAACATTTTTCTTGATGAGCACAAGGCTCGTTGTTTGGTTCTGTCTTAGGTCTTAAATTTCTAGTCATGTTTAAACAAGCTGCGTGATTTTTTTGTACCAAGTACAAATGACTTACGGTTATGAAAAGTGCTAATGATCTCTGCTAGTTCTAAGGTTAGCTTGTGATACGCATATGTGACAGGTTCAGATTTTTATTCAAATAATTTGATCGTTTCATTCAGGATTATGTTCGAGCCATAATTGTCAGGCTGAAGTTCCATTTTGGCTACGTTTTACCTGAATGATCCTATCTAGGCTCCTACCCTTCAGACCCTGTCACGCTCCATATTGATAACACATTTGTTTCCCTTGGTCTTTGCCAGTTCTTGTTATCATTTTTTTTGTTTCCTGTTCCTTGCTCACTAATTGGTTTGTTCATGTTTCCTTGCTGTGTTTGGACTCCCGTTTGGAGTCTGCATGTCCTCCCGGTGTCAGCGTTGGGACATACATATTCCTCCCACAGTCCAAAGCCATTTATTCATTATTCCATTTACTTTCTCATGTTTTTAATCCTGAGCAAAGTTGCAGGAGAGCTGGAGAGGGTGTTACACAGACTAGGGTCACTAGCTTCCAATTAATTAACCAATTGACACATGGCAGATACACACAGCTGGGCATGATATCTGACAGATATCTCAGTTGCTTTCTCGTTAAACATTTTTGTCAAAATCAAAATACTAAAATATACCAAAATACCAAAATCAAAATAAGTCCAGTTTCATTAAAACTTGGATATATTTTAAATAATCCTATTGTCTGGACTCAACACATCCTCAATGGGATTGGGTTCCTCATTTGGTTCCTCACAAAAATGCTTGGCACTGTTCCCTTTTGCTATTTATAAAAAAGTGCTTTGTGGCTAGTGTTAAAAGCACTACACCAACACAAGTCAATTGAATTTCCGATGACCGAGTGTGGCCTGCTTTATTGCATTTTTCCTCAGAATTAACAATTGATAAAGGAAATGGCGAGGCCACGCTTGTACATTCTTTCCTCCTACACAGCCGTTGCTCTGATTTAAGCTCCAGGCCAGGAAAGATATGTCAAATTATGAGTTTAAAGAGTAGCAGCTGCACTGCTCAGGTAAACACTGCCTTAGTCATCAACCTCTAAATCTACTCTATCAAAACTGACATAAGCTGTCACGACATGATCTGTCATATTGCCTGCCACACTTGAGCACTTAGGGATTCTGCTGAAAGAACAAGACGAGACTTTTCCTTGCTTGAACTTGGATGACAATCTAAACATAGCTACTGTGACTTCTGACCATCTTTAAGTATGGGTGTCTGAAACCATCCCTGTGTCCTTGATCTTTGCTGGTAGTTGGTGCATGCCAGAGCAAACCAAAGCTACTGAAGAAGAACAAACAGCTGTATTACTCGTCTTCTAAACATTACTTCTTAAACTTGTGTCATTAGCTTTAACTCGATTGACTTCCTCCACTGAAACCAGGGGGTATAAATTGGCTGGTCAGCTTTCTTGACACTCAGCCGTTCTTATTGTAATGGTAGGCCCAGTCAAACAGGCCTGGATCATTTGCTCAAAGGTAGGATCTGGCGAGTGGAACAGTAAATAAATTGAATAACCCATAGGCCAAAGTTATAAGGGGGTCAAATATATACAGTGATGTTTATGTATACAGTGAACAACATATACGTAGCACCTTCTTTAGTAGGCAGAGAAGGGGTTAGACTGCTATTTAACCAGCCCCTGTAGTAAATATCCTGAATATGATTGGTCAGATATCTTGTCCGTTTGATAACTGGCTCTCACAATCAAACCTTTCAGAATTCCAATGGAAGGGGCCGCAAACAATAAGACCAAGGTCATTCTAATGAGAAGTTTTGATTGGTTAGTCAGTTAACCAGTCAGTTAGAAATGCATCCTATAGCATCTAATAACAACATTTCTGTATTCATTAAATACATTTTTATATAATATTAAATAATATTTTACATACACCTGTCTCATTACTCCTTCTATGAAGTGATAGAAGGGCCTGACTGACACACTGATTCTACCTCATATAGTATATGTACATAAAAAGATACTCATATTATCTGTCAGGATTCAGTCTGTCTTAGGGGTCGCTGCCATAGAAACAACTGTAATAGTATGAATGTGTAGTACTGAACCTTGAAAGAAAGACTATTTTTGCCAGACTGTAACAGAAATAACCATTTAATTCATTTTTTCTAATCTCCCCATTCAAACAGACCAGAGTCTGGATTTGTATGACTGGTAATTTGCCATGTGACAGACTTTATATTAAAACTTTGTGATAATCACTCAGCCTTGGTTGGTGCTAGTTCTATCAAAGCTGCTTTGGTGTGTCACTGCCTGATGAGAGACCAGCAGATTATCAGAAGAACAAATTAAAAGAAGCTCAGAATGTGACCCAGGCATACAATCCTCTGTTCTTGTTTATAGAAATGCCAACTTTGGGGCTTTCAATAAAACCATGCCAAGAGAAGCAGCTGCAAGTAGGCCTGGATGGGGAATCCAGAAAAATACAAACCAGAGCTGCCTCTGGGGGAAGGATGGCGAATTTTCAGACAGAAAAACCTAAATTTACAAGTGACAAAAATAACAGCATACTTTCTTACAAAATAATACTGTAATTGGAAAATTGACAGCAGGGGGAAAGCAGACCATGGCTTGGCAGAGGAAAGGTTTAGAAATTGGAGTATGACTTCAGAAAGAATACCAGTTGTGCTGAGAAAAACATCCTTATGGGCCTAGCCTTATTAGGATTTAAGACTTAAAAACAATCTTGAGCCTGCACAAACCTCCACACATTTCCGAGTGTTAAAATAATACTGAATACATAACAGAGCCTTTTGTATTGCTTGCGCGGTACTGTATCGCTGTAACGCTAGGAAGCTGGGCTGCTCAGCAATGTTTATATGTAACTTAGCAACAAGGGAAATTCTGCAGCCAGAAAACATTGGGGGGCACCAGTGTTGAGGTTTGTGCAGGCTAGAAACATGGGACAAAATGATCATTTTTAATTATAAAAAAAAATGCTATAGTGAATAAAAAAGCAACAGGCAAAAGGTAAGATAAAGAACTTTGTCTGACATTTTAACCTACACAAAGAACAGTATGTCTGTGCTCCTAAAAAAAATTAAAATGAGCTAGCTAGAAAATGCTATAATTTGGCTGATAGCACAAATAACAACTCCAATTGGCATTTGTTGTATAAGACTTGTAGATAAGGAACATGATAATGAGACTTGCTGTTTTTGACTTGGGACCTGACTTGGGATTCAAGAATCAACACTTAAGACTTGTCAACTTGGTGACTTGTTCCCACCTCTGACCTAAACAGAATATAGTGGGCTTTACTGTGTGAAAGTTCTCGCTGGAACAGCAGTCCATTATTCATTCATTTGTTCAGCCATTCATTCATTCTCTTATCTGCTTGTTCCTAGTAAAGGTCGCAGGAAAGCCGATGGCAGGAAAAACTCTTAGGCAGGTCAGCAACCCATCATCAGCCTAGTGGTTAAGGTAATGGACTCTGGAGCAGAAGGTCCAGGGTTCAAATCCCACCTCTGCCAAGCTGCCACAGTTGGGTCCTTGAGCAAGGCCCTTAACCCACGATTGCTTGGATTGTAAGACTGTATCAATTGTAAGTCGCTCTGGATAAGGGCGTCTGCTAAATGTTGGAAATGGAAATGGTGTTAGCATGTGTTGTGCTGATATAAGTGGATGAGACACAGCAGTGCTGCTGGAATTTCTGAACACCTCAGTGTCTCTGCCAAACTGAAAATAATCCAACCAAAAATGTCCAGCCACCAGCATCCTCTAGGCAGCATCCTGTGAGCAATGATGAAGGATTAGAGGATGCCTAACACAAAGTGTACATCAACAGATGAGCTATTGACTCTGAATTTACATTTACAACGTGAAGCAATATGGAAGAGGTTTAATAGATTGTACAGTTAAGGCAGTGTTTAAAGACTCTAGCAGCACTGCTGATATCTGAAATAATAAAGTATCATTTCTTGTACTTGCACCCACGAATGTCTCCCTGCCCCTTCTGCATGAAGACTGTGAAACAGAATTAAATGTTATCATAATCTGATCAATGCAACAAATAAGTCCTGTGAGAACATGCCAAACTTTGCAAAGACCAGAAGCAAGACTTGGTATGAGTAAACTGAATGTTACTTGAAAAGACTGGCCACTTACATGCATGAGAAATTCCTGCAATACGTGCAATATTTGTTTTAGGGATATATTGGTGGTTTAGTGGTGTATGAGGTTTCCATTCCCTTTTTCCATCCCCCATTCCATTCCGAGGTTGGTGAGGATTTAGTCGCTAGATCTGACGTACTGGCTTGGCTTCTGTCGTGTGCTCTGCTGGCTAACGCTTGTGTGTGTGCTTGTGCGATAGTAAATTACTACCCATCAGTTGTCTGTTTCTATAGTAACCACAGGCAGGCAGGTTGTGAGGTAGATCTTGGATTAAATGAGTTTAAACTGTATATGCGTGTGTGCCAGGTTTACAATCAGCTGATGGACGGACTGAAAGGAAAAGCGGATTTGTTTGTAGAATGATGCAGCTTAACGTTTAAGTCATGGCTTTTGGAGGCTTGACTAGATACAGAAAGATAAAGAGAGAAAGAGACGGATCATTACTTTTATTTATTGACGTTTGTGCTCCCAGCTGGAGCGGCACCTTGTGCCTGAGGCAATAAAACTACTGCACACTTAACTCTATGATGGGCAGGTGTCATGACAGGAAGATGTCATTCCAATAGGGGTCTAAAAGCAATTTCCAATTATAGCCCGAAAAACTTGGAACGGTACCGTAACGAAAATGTAAAAAAAAAGAAAAATCACAGTGTCTTACATTTACTTCGACCTTTATCTCTTTGCAGACAGTATAAACGCAAAATCTTTTATATTTGTTCTGGTCAACATTTCATTTGTTAATAAACACAGATTCCTGCATTTCAGGACTTCAACAGATTCCAAAAAATCATTCCTTTATTTAGGGCTAGCAATGAGTTAAAAAAACAATCAAGTCAAAAAGTAATCATCATTTGGAACAAATATCCTTAAAAGGCTGAGCTTGAGGAACAAAGAGGGGCAGAGGAACTCCAGTTTGTCAACAAAATTCAATCTTCCTTTGTTGCTCAAAGAACGATTGAACTGGATTGACATATTTCTCCCTCTACAGCAGTGTTCATTTCGTTGACGATCTATTTTCGTCATAGTTTTTGTCAACGAACCTTTTCTTCATGACGCAAACGAAACGATAACTAAACAAAAACTACTTACAATGATTAAAACTATGACGAAATTAATTGACACTTTTGTCAACAAATAAAAACGAGACGAAAATGTTCGGCATAGGTGACGTCCAATCAGAACTGA
>JAVSBV010000065.1:2279266-2292228 GCA_033117975.1 Parotocinclus spilosoma
TATTAGCAACAAGTGTAAAAGCCAGAGTCTGTCATGGTGTGACGCTGTGTCCAGATCACTTTTTCAGTTTTGTGAGGGCAGCTTTAATACAAATAGGGACACTGAGATTTTAGAGCAACATAAAAAACTGTACTGTAAAACTGCGGAAACTGTATTTTTTTACAAGACAACCCCAACTTTTTCTGATTTAAGGTTAATTTACCAGCCACTGTAGCAAGGAGATCACTCACCATTACATAACAAAGCACATCAAGTTAAGAAATAAGCCTGAATCAGATACCAGTAACAAACCTGATGTATCTGATTAAAGAGAGTAGGCAGATCTGGCAGCTTGCTTACAGATATCACATACTCCTCATTTACATGTCTGTCTTTATTTACCCTCATTCACTGTGAGATCTTACAACATCGATACCAGCCAGTGCATGCATGGCCAGTCTCATCGCTCCTATTCTCAGAGCCTACAGATGAACTGTCATCTCTAATATCAGAGAGCAAAAATCAATACGAGCACCGGAGCCTAGTGAATTCAATTTCTAAAAGAGGGAGAACTACAAATGCTAGCTACACTGAGAAAGTAGCAACGTGTTCCAATCATTTTGCCGCGTTATATTAGACTTGCTGTGTACATTTTTTTTGTTCGAGTGATATCAGAAAGAAAAAAATCTTGTAAATTGCTCTGAAGAGTTTTTCAGTAGCAAAACTTCTGTGAAATTGCACGCTATGCACATTATGTTATATTTATATATGAGAGACCATAGGGTTTACTTACTAATATCAGCATTAATCACCACATATTGATTTTCTGTTTATTTTACTATTTCTGATGGGTAAAATCTTATTTCACTGTAAAGCTGCATGCAGCTCACTCAGTCTCTGACCCCACATACTCTCTCTCTCTCTCTCTTTCTCTCTCTCTCTCTCTCTTTCTGTCTCTCTCTGTCTTTATCACACACACACACACAAACATTTATACAATTAGAAACTGTTTATATGTGACAGCACGGATTGTATTCATGACACAATCAGAAACAAGCACAGTTTGACTCTGCTGACACTGATGATTGTAATGATGCATTTTTTTTATTTCTCTGCTCGTTTCTCTGCTGTGTTGTGTTGCAATGATGCAGTACTTTTCACTGTTTGCTCTTCCATGCCCCCTGATGGTACATTAGCTTTCTGAGACAAACAGAAAACAAATTGTAATATAGAAACTAATCCATAACTGTCCCACCATACATGCACCTTTTTCACACTGCACACTTTATTCGTAACACCTCTTCATCATCATCCTGGGGCATATAAGGAGTGCAGTGTTGCTCAGTGTTTAATAAGCTTTATGTTTAATAAAACTTTCTGCACCAGAAGTTGTGTATTATTACAACTTCCATTATATAATAACTAATATGTCTGGCAAGGTAATATATGGGTTAATTAAGATAATAATCTTATTAATAAAGATAATCCCAGATATTTAATGCTTACATACATAGCTTTTACATTTACAGAATTATGCATATGTAGAATTAAGCTGTGTAGTTAAAGTTTAAGGGTCTTGATGAAGGGCAATAGCTGTTTGGCAGAACCAGAATTTGAACCCATTACATTTAATTTGGTAATTCAAAGCATTTGACACTGTTAATGGCACTATTAATGGCAGTACTACAATACCCACAATTACTGAAATCTAGTACCAATACATAGATTATATAACATTTACAGCATTTGGGATTTTGGTCCTTATTCAGGCAAACTAACAATCAGTGTTGCCAACTTAGTGATTTTGTTACTGGATTACTGGACAACTTTTCAGACTCATAGCAAAGTATTTTCAAAAAACTTTTTTACACTGTCACTAAACTACATTTACATTTCCAGCAGACACCCTTATCCAGAGTGACTTACAACTACATACTGTCTTACAATCCAAGCAATTGAAGGTTAAGGGTTTTGCTCAAGGACCCAACCATGGCAGGCTAGGCAGAGGTGGGATTTGAACCCTGGACCTTCTGGTCCAGAGTCCAGTTCCTTAACCACTAGGCTACCACAGTCAGATTCAAGCACATTTTAGCTACTTTCCTCTGAAGAAAGTTTCTAGCACTACTTATAGCTGAACAGTTTTTTTTATGACTGTCTTTATTAAGGGCTAACTTACTGCTTAATTTACTTGCCCAGAGCCCTAAGTCCCCACTGTTCAAATGAATCCTTAACCTGTTTGTTTGTCCTTTCTAAGTTTACTGAAGCTGCATCAACTTCTGATCTCTATATTGATACCAACCACTGACCTGTGAAATCCATTTCCGAATCTGAATCAGACTAATGACTGAAACTAATGAGCCAGATCATGACTGCGCCGTTTTTAGGAACAATGGGAAAAAATTCAAGCATCCATATTGTTAGGAAATGAGTCGCATGATTAGAAGCAGAAATCCATCAGTAGTGCATGATGAGCCATCCCAAATTACTCTTCTCTTAATGCCGGTTAATATCTATTCACAAATTTCGATGCAAGTGTGTTGTGTGACACCGCACTGATAGCCTAGCAAGCTAAATTAGCGTCACGTACCCTTTGTTAAACAAGTTTCACAAAATGACTATTACCCCTTTAAATCATTAAAACAAGTTACATTATTATATTAATCATTATTATATAACAGATTATTAGTAGTAATGCCATACACTAGATATAAACTACATTTATGCGCTGCATAACGTCCACTCGGACCAAGTCATAAACCACTTAACCCATAATCCTAACTTAAAACAGTATTTACCTTGCCAGATACACTAGTTGTTCTTAAACACAAAGCTTTATCAAAGACAAACGGCAGCAGCGTGAGCAGACTGAATGCTGAATAATGTTTATCTGCCACTGATCTCCTTATAAGCAAAATCAAACAACAATTCAGACTTTGAACAGCTGCACATAAACGACAGTTTCTCATTTTGTACCATATACACCATTATTCTACACCATTATTCAGTATGTTGTATGTTGTGATGTTTGTCACTTGTATCCTGGTCCAAACTGGTTTATGATGTAAGTGAGCTTGCTGGTTATTTTGGTAAACCAGCATGGCCAAAATCCCAACACATGCTGCTGTGGCTTTTTTTTTTCAGGAGTGTATTAATACGGTGCAATAATTTCCTCTCAGGTAAGCATCTAATTTGACTAGACTGTATGTCAGAACATTGTTTGTCGCTTACTGGAAGCAGGTGACACTGGGCCATTGCATTGTAAAAGATACTTGAACTTGATTTTACTCTGACAGCTGTTCATCTCGCATATATGTTACCCAGTCTGCCTCTCAACACAGGGTCAAGGGCGCAGAATCTCGATTTGCTGAGGTTTAATGCCACGACTAGAAGGGATGGTGAGAATGAAATAAGGCTGTTGCTGATCCCACGGCTCTTTTTTTACCCACGTGACACTGATTTATTCATTTTTAGATATTAAATTCTGCTTTTCCAGTGTACATCCTGACCAGAGTTGCCATATGATTTTTAAAAAAGTGGAAACCAGGTGCTGTAAAACCTTTTTATTCGCCCCATTAGTGATGAGCCTAAATGTCTGCTCTGTTGTTTTTACATTCTTAATTTAAGGATTGATCTGGCAGAAATCTTCTTAGATTCCAGTACACTCCTCCTTCACGGCAAGTTTGTGTACCTCAGCTCAAATCCTCATTAGAATTGACTGGTTTGCTTTGCGGTTATTAAAGAGCCTAAGACTGCCAAATCATGCTTCCCTGCGGAGTGATTTTCTGCCATCATCAACCACCCATGAAGTTTATAGGAGATATTTTTCTTCCATCTTTTATTTCAAGTCATAAATCCGCCCAAAAAGGTGCATATATTTGGCCGGCTGTGACATATGTTCCTCTTTTTCTCATTATCATTCTTTATGGAGCATCGCAGCAAATCCTTTATGACCTCCTTCCCTTTTTAACAAAGAAGTAATTTTAGTTTATTCACAGAATAGGCATAGCAAAACGAACCCTGAAGGAATTATTTGCTGTTTTCTTGTTATGTAGTTAAATTAATTTAGCTCTGCTCTAAAAGTGTGTCAGAGACAAATGGCCGCTGAGATAATGCCACACTCCGAGGAATAGTACAGGCTTTCACAGTCTATTTTTTCATTAGGCTATTTAGCAAAGAAAGAATATCTCTCACTTTGGGATGGATTTAGCTGCAGGCAACGTTTTCATTATGCACTAAACTAGGTAGAGAAGGAAGCTCGACATCCCTGGCAGATGTTTCAGAGAGGACTTTAAGCTTTTGCGTGGAGAATAAATGAAGCTCGGAAGCCATTAGGACAGGTTTCAGTGATGGATGCCAGAGTAATGTCTGTGCAAAACAAACAGCTGCATCTTGCTGGAGAGAAAACAAATCCAGAAAACTGCTCCACATGCAAATAATGACCGAGTGACCTACGTTCTCAGTGTTTACAGTGCAGCAAGGCTTTGAAGGAAAGAAAGACTGAACAGAGAAGGTACAAGAATCTATTTGTTAAGTGCTTGCTAGGCCAGATTCTGTAGGTTTGACAGATATTGATCAGAGACATTAAGCGGTATCTGCTAGAAGATTACAAGTGCTCTTTTTTCGCTTGGGAGGCATTGGCATTTGGATAAAATAACTCACTTTCACCATCCAATTTTGTCTATCTGGCTAATTTTCTGACAGAGGCCCCATGACTATTCTTGTCAAACTTTTAGCAATTGTGCTCACAGAGACACTTTTGTTTCCTCTCCCAAGAGTCCTCACACAAAAATGCTGTGGTTTTATACCTATTTTACCAATAAATCTGAAGTGAATTTAGCTTAAAACACTGCAGTTTGCATAAACAGAAAAAGTCAGATCACATTTAACGTCTTATTCAGTGGAAACTGGCAGCCTCTTAATTACCAAATTGATTATAATTCTCCAAGCTGTAATGTACAAGTATCTTTGTAGTTTATCTATAAAGGGATAGCTCATATCAGATGCTTTATTCAGCTTGGGCGGGACTAAAGTGTATTTATTTCCAACCAAGTGTGAACTAACACCCAAATTAGGGGGGATAAAATGGAATTCCATGAATATATCACAACTACACAAAGTCTACTACACATTTTATTTGGGTGATTTGGCAACAGTTATTTGGATTGATTTATTTAAAGGTTTAACCTGTTTAAAAGATGGTATTGCATTGCCTGTTCTGGAAATTAATGTTTCTTTAAGTTTAGGCATTCTCTTTTGGTTGATTGCAGCCAGCGGTGTATGTTTATTTCCTCTTTATATTCCACCGAGCACGTTTATATTTTGGTTCAGTATGCATTTACGTATCATTTCAATGCAGTTTTCTTGTGAAAATACCCTTTATATTTACATTACCCTAGAATCTGAAGACTATGTGACTATGTTAATATCTAGCCAACGTCCATTTCAGTCAATGACCTGTTTAGCATGGTCTTATGGTGCACAGATGGTGGAGTCAGAATTTAGTGTCAACAGAATGAATTCATGAACCCAGCCTACCTAGAAAATATTTTCCACCATTTCCATCTCCTCCACATACTGGACTGTTAGTCCAGTATGTGGAGGAGATGGAAATGGTGGAAAATATTTTCTTTACACATTTATAAATACCAATCAATAACTTAATGTAACAGCCTATTTGTGTATTGTCGCTAACCATGTGTAGCCCTTCATACAGATTCAATAGGAGACCTTTGGGATGTGGTAAAATAGGAGACTCATATCCTAAAAGTGCAACTGAAAAATCTTCAGGAATGTGCATGAAGATCTTCCAGGAATGTTCCCTTTCGGAATCCGTGCTATTGTGGCAGGCAAGAAGCTTTCATGTTAAGACCCATGAAGAGCATCAGTTAAGAGCGAAAGGCGTCTGAAATAAATATGACCATTATTGAGCTGTTCTCATTTGACTTGGTGTCCATTTGCGTAGTATCCCGCTGGGTTAATATGCTCTTTTTAGCACCAAAGCAGTAACTTATTAGAGATCTCAGTGGGAGTGTGGGTCTCATGAAGTCACTCACACCCCTTCACTAAAGACATCTGCACAGTTTATGCAAATCAAAGCACACTGACAGAGACAGGATCCCCTTTTTTTCTAAAAGGATAATGTTAGCATTGGAGAATGATTACTCTGTGACAGTGAGGAAGCTGTGCTTGAATTCATTATCATCTAAGTGAAGTTTTAGAGGACATGTGGATGGGAAAAGTCTTTGAAATTCTTTCAGTGTTTTAGATGAAGAAATGTTAGTCATGGTTTGCATTGTGCATTTTTGGGAAACCACTGGAAGACATATTTGGTCAATGGACGCCATCCCAGTGATGGGCTAATTATATATTATAACCTCAGTCATGCATGGTTTAAGGTGTAGTTGTAAGTCATTGGCCTCATTTTACACTGACATTGTAAGGCAGGACACTGGAGCAGACCCGGAGTTTAGCGTTTTCAGGATGGAAGGACTTATTTTTACATATTTTTTATTTTTATTTTGAAGGACTTGCGTAACTTATTTTATATTTTATATTTATATTTTTTATATATATTATTTTTGAAAATCATTTTGACATCTCTGCCTGGTGTCTATAGGAATACTATTTTATAATGTTATAACAATGCACTATACTATAGTTATACTACTGCTCACACGTCCATCTACTTTTGTAAAAGCAGTGGTTTAATATTGTTTAATTAAACGCAAATTTCTTTTTTCATTTTAAAGAGAAAAATCCAAAAAATAGCAATTTGTCCTTGTTAAAAGAAATGAGGAAAATGCAATGTTGTAATCGTCCAGTTGCAGAAGATATCCACATAAAAGCCACCAGGTGTTCAAAAAATGTATCTGCAGTAGATGGCATATAAACAAAACAATACAAAAAACCATAATGCATGAGACATCATCTACCACATTTTGTATCGTGCTCGCATTATTACACCCCTACTATTATATATGGTTCTTCTCTCTCTCAGAGGTGCATCTTTATGGCGCAACCCTGATTTCTCAGAGAATTGGTAGTATAGAAGCAGAGTATTTAAAGAAACATTAAATAAAATCCAGAGGCCATTACTTTTCTTTCCAAACATTTTTTTGATTTATTGTATCATCATAGTTACAATTTTACATTAGATAAAGTCCATCCATCCATTATCTTCTGTTTAATACACAAATGCCCATCCAGAAACTCATGGTGCAGGGGCAGCGACAACCCTAGGCAGGGCACCAATCCATTGTAGGGCACAAACACACATAGTCACACACTAAGGGCCAATTTAGAGACACCGATTAACCTAACATGCATTTCTTTGGACTGTTGGAGGAAACCAGAGTACCTGGCGTAAACCCACGCAAACATGTGGAGGACATGCAGACTCCACACAGAAAGGACCCAGGCAACTCCATCCTGGGATTGAACCCAGGTCTTTCGAGCCACCGTGCTGCCCATTAGATGAAGTCATTAATTCATTGTATTTAAAGCAAGACAAGCTTTAACCAGGCTCAAGCAGTTAATGACTGATGGTAAATATCCTCCACACTTGGAACTCCAACCTTTGGTTTAGTAATCCAGAGCCTTAACCACTGAGTCCCAATCTGACACTCAATTTATTTAAGCTGTAGCCCATGGTTATTGTCTCTTGATGTCTAGGGCCACCATACAATTATATTTTAGTCACACATAGTTTGAGTAAAGCATTTATTGTTGTAGTTGATGAAGATGGTAGACGTTCCATTGGCCAAACAGAGCTACATAGAACCTTATCTGTTAGTTAATCTATCTTGTTCTAAAGTCGGTGTAAAAAATTGCAACACCAGCCTGTTCAAAGCAACAAGCATGACTGCAAAGAGAAAGAAATATTTTCAGCCGCCTTCGAGAAGTCATTTCACCTCAGTGCAGTCATGCTTTTAAGGCTAGTACCACATGCTCTTAGTATAAATGCCCATTAGATCTCAGATCTGAGCTGGAGTTCCAAGTGCAAGAAAAAAAATTACAGTAGCAGAAACCATTTGCCAAACCATTACTTCAGTCGATAATTATAGAACACCACTGCAGAGGTGTAATTGGGATTTACTGACTATTTGACAATTATTGTATATTAGAGAGCACACCAGGTTCGAGCCTCATTTGTCAGCCACGGTTCCTTTGCCTGGACTTAATAGCAGCCCAAAAATGGCCTTCCGTGGTAATGAATGATATAGACTAGACTACTGCGTTGTGCCTTTGTAACAAATCACTACGCAAGTAGCTCGACTCATGAAATCAAACCTTATGTTATTATAGCCATATTACAAGGTTGTATATTACCTTGTTATATGGCTATTCTCAAACCTTTGTAGGTTGATTGTAATTCAGATCCTGTGCTTCATGTGTCAACTCTAAGCTATAGGAGCGTAGTACAGATCATTACTGAGACCGAAAGTCACAGTATACCAAAGAATTGCTTTTGGCAACCTCAGACTGTGGACCAAATCGATCACTGTGCACAGTTGTTGTTGGTACTTTAGATCATATTGCTGAAATGACATCCTAGTCAAAAAACTGCTTTACTAAAAAAGCAATAGATTGCAGGTGTAGGTAGATTTATGATAAATAAAGGCAAAAGCGAGAAGGTATGAAAACAAGCTTTTGCAATGGCTGCTTGTTCTTATTAAGCAAGTCCAACTAATCTTGACATGGCAGAGAAAGAACGATTTATATTACACAGACATGCAAGTTTATCGTAGTGCTGTTTTCTTTTTTTTATTCTTTTCTTTTCTATTTGTTTTCATGTTAAAGAACAAATAAGGGGACACGTACAGTTAGTCCTCACTTCACGATGGTCTGATTTATGATTTTACGACTTTATGATGTGAGAACTATTACTACACATAAATACACATTCAGCAAAAACCTTACGGTACTCTGAATTATAAGTTTGCAGTTTAGAAATTTGACCATGGCAAGCTATACATAATATGATGAGTCTCCAAGATTTTCCTGTGCTAAATGGCAACCAAACATTTTGGGGAAATTTGGTATTTGCTTAAGAAAATTAAGAATTTCATAATGTAATTCAGAACAGTTTATGACACACCATTCTACTTGATTATTGACTTCAACGTAGAAATCCTACTGTTGCCTGATTCATGTAAACCCGGACCTTTCCTATTATCTGATTACCCTGATTGCCTGTACACTCGTGGATCGGATTACAGACATCATCGGATTTTTCTCATGTAAATTCACCACTGACTGAGATCCCACATTTGCACAAGTGCTGCAAATTGGCTATAGACCTATTGTACCCCTTACCTGAATAAACCCATTACTAAAGATGAATAAAGAAATGGCATCCAATAATATTGTCATTAAGTGGCTTGTGATAGAGCCACCACGCTGCAGATTAGTACCAGATCTTTAGTTCTCCAGTTCATGCAATCATGCAATTTAGAATTGACTTTAACATATTTTACACAACCATTCGTTTATTACATGCCAAAACTATATAAAATAAAGAGACCTATTAGAGAACACCAATTAATATCAAATTAAACTAAAAGCTTTTTCTTCATCCCTCACTGAACCCCAGTTAGGGGTTTTTCTAACCTATGGATACAGTACTGCTTTATGAGTCCAGGTTGACAAGGTAGATGGGAACCCCCAGGAACCCGAGCACAATGATTGAATTTGCTTTCCCATACAACCCTACTCATTAGAGATTAATTACACTCTTTTGTCACCTGAGCACACATGGTTCCTTCCGCCCAAAATGGTAATATTCCTGGTCTCACAGCCCCTTCTGCTTTCCAAACACACAAATAAACTCTGTATTACACACAAGTCTCCTAACTCCGTTCAAACACAATTTCTTAGCTTGGATATGGCCAGAATCGATCAGAGCTTACTCACCATGTTGCGATTACGCTGACAAAACCTGGTTAGGTAAGACTGACTTTCAGCTTATCCACTGACAAACATTGATCATTGTTAGAGAGGAAAATAATGAATTGTCCCGGAAATCGAACTTGAGCTGCTTCTCTATTTGTAATGGTTGGTCAGACGATTGGACAACCTGCCTTTTTACTGTTTGTAAAAACTGTGTATTCAAAGGGAAGCATAAAAGTACTCTAGACTTTTTCGGGCATTAAATAATTAAACTTCAGCAGAAAATAAGTCACTCGTCTGAGAGCGGCATCACTTCGATCTGGTTATCAAGATTCCTACCTTGTAAGAGAGCTTGCAAGATCTGCCAAAATCTTGGGGACATGTCATAATGATTTAGGAAGAGACGTGTCAGGTATCTTGAGAGCCTAAATAATCAGAAGCGACATATTTCATATGGTTTACATAGTAATAAAATATAGTGTCATATAATCCAATATAATTACTGACCTGCTGGGATAGTGTCTTCTCCGCAGACCCTCAGTGTTGGTACATCACTATTTCATCAGGCTACATCATTTAATTCCTTACCACTCAAAGTAAAAAAAATCCATCTGCATTCAGGCACATCTCCATCTTTCACCAGACTAAAGGTATTTTCTGAAGAAGAAAAAAAAAACGGATATGGGTATAAAAATTAGGATGAAAAAAAAACATTCCAAACGGAACTTACCACAAGACTAAGTTTTATCCTCAGAATAGAGTTTGTGTCACTTAACGTCAAGTCCTTATATCTAAGCTTGGCTGGTCTGTGCATGTGACAACAATCTCCCAAGCTTCACACAAAGTTTAGGTAAGCAAGATGCCATTCCTAAAGACGTGCCACGGAGATCTTTGTTTGCTCTGCTGACTCGATGGTGCAAATGGCTATTTATGGTTAGATGAGACCAAGACTGTCCTTTTTCAACTGAAATCCAAGTCATCCCAGATCTCCATCCTGAATATACTCCACCTACTCTGTAGCATGGTGGTAGCAGAATTATGTGGTGGGGGTATGTTTCTTCAGCAGGGACTGACTAACTGGTGAGGACTGAAGAAGTTTCTCACTATTATATCACTACACATTGTTTTGCTGAGACAGTTCATTGTATCTTGTTCCAAAAATGTTCTGTTCTACTACCTTAGTCCATCGCTTGATGGGCAGGTAAGAACCTGTTCCTATTCTGGTAAGCTTGTACCCTTCAGGGTGTTGTTGAGGCAGAAACCAAGCTCAGGACAGAATGAAAGACTACAAAAGAGGTCTCACTTCTCAGGTCTCATTCTGATCTGCTAAAGACAAACAGCTGGTAGGTGAATCCATAACAACACACCTAAAGGAAAAACTGACCCATCAACCCCATGGACCTCCTAGACTCGGGCTTCAAAGGAGGCCTCATCAAACATGAGGCTTGCAGCAAAAACCCAATTATCCTTGTGTTCCAGCCAGCCTTAATTAGCCTTGTCTGATGTGGAGCAGATCCATTATGTTTCTAATTAAGTTCCTATCAGGCACCCAGAAATAATGGAACCTAGCACATCGAAACCCGAGCATCGCCGTTCCGGACACGACCGTTTCCTGCAATCTACCTGCCATTGGAGAGCAGCCTGAGGCATCCTTTAAGAAACTGAATGGGCTCATCGGAGAATCTCGATCATTGTGCAGAGAGCTGAGCACATTCAGAAGACCAGACTTATCTCCACAATGCAGAGGTGAGGCCCCCATCAGTCTTACGTCTATCTCATCAAAACAGCCAGTAAAAGGCGGGTCTCCATCCATGACACAAGCACACAGCACTTGCTACACATGCATTCGGCAACAAAGAGCCGGAGCGACACTAAGATCTCTCGCAATCAGTGACATCGTGGCTGATATAAGGTGACATGCAGACAGAATAAGGGTTGGAATCCATACCAGCAAGACAGGAAACAAAGGCACTATGGTGAAAGCCAGCATTTGTTATTCAGAAGGGAGTCTGCGCTGATTTGAAACAGAGACATTACCACAGGCGCTTTGGGTGCAGGCATTGAGATGCAGAGTGCACCGGCGAATGCAAAATGCACTGATATAATAAAATGCAACTGTCACTTTGAGAATGCCATCTTTTTTTTTTGCTTCTTCAGTGATTGATATTTCAATCGCAACTTCATTTGTGTTCCGCGCCATGTAAACAAACCGAAAACGCTCAAGCACTTTTCGAGCAAATAGGTTCAACAATGGGGCAATTCACTTTGTCGTGAATTTGCTTCGTTATTAAAGTTTGAATCTGCTACAAAGCATATCAGCAAAGAAGAAAAACTCTTTCTAACTGAACATCTAGGAATGGATTGAGATGGCATCAGGGACGAGCATTTCGTCTTGAAGACACTGGAAAGGCCATTTTTATGATTTAATAGCTTTGAGGAATAATAGCACTCGTACTGAATGAGAATAAATGAGTCCGCATAATAGTTTAATGTTGATTAATGTAGCACAATACGAAAACGATTGGAGTATTCTTACCTCACAATGCCACATGAATCATTTTAACAGACTCTCAACAGACATCGCTTAGTACCAACACCAGTGTGTATTTAGTCTATAATTTGGACATGACTGCAAAGTGTCCAGTGCAGTGTTCTAATCGAAATAAATGATGATTGGTTACTAATGAAACCTTTGGAACTGTGTTATCACAGCTGAAATCTTTTATTCTTGGCAGTAAATCGAGTAAAGTGGCTTTTCTTGAATTGCTGTCAAAGTGAGCCAAGTTCAAGTTTATTTACAATCATGCAGTTGAGGACAATAACCAACGGCGTGATCAAAAGCCTACTAAAGGTCCAGGCAGAGTGAGTGGGCAGCTAGGTAAACAGCCTGACTGAAAAAGGCAGAGCCGGACTGACAGGCAGGCATATGGAACGAAAGAAAAGATTAGCAACACTAACCAAAGAGATGTTTCACGATGAGTGAAAGAAAGAAGTAAACTAAATACAGTCGATTCCGGTTAATAACCGGCTGGTCCAATTAAACGAACATGCCCTATGTTACAAGACGGGACGTGCTATATAACATATTAAATGTT
>JAVSBV010000065.1:2292328-2305079 GCA_033117975.1 Parotocinclus spilosoma
CTTCCTCTCTTTCTCTCTCTCTCTTTCTCTCCCTCTCTCTCTCTCTCTCTCTCTCTCTCTCCTTTTTCTGAAACGTCTGCCCAACATGAAGCACAAAGCGTCTGTTTCAGGCTCATATTTTATTTCTCTGTCTCACTGGGTTCATCTGCTTCTCCATTCCTCTTACATCATTAGTCATAAGCATTTATCTTTTCTCGCTTTCTGCTTTCTCTCACGTCCAAGGTTTGCACATTCATTCCCACTTTGACCTCCCTCGCACATAATCTCTCTCCTCTCTCCTTACAATATTAATCTCTTCCAATTTTATCATTCACCTCACTGCTGCTCTCTGCCTTCCTCTATCGCTTTCTCGTTGTCTCACGTATAATCTCTGCTTTGGAGAACTGTTCGATTCTTTATGCTGCGTTAAGGTCAGAGCTTATCTGATGTGACACAGGCTAGATCTCATATGAGACAAAGGAAGGATATATGGAAGGAAGACCATCACGTCACTCTTCCTGTCAGTGCATCGAAGATATTCTCAGCAGCTTGACGCCCTGTAAATGGTCGGTGGAGCTTCCAGAAAATCATCTCTGTGGAGAAATAGTGACAATTAAAGCCTAACTTGGCGATGAGAAACAAAAATCTCAAAGGAATCAAAGTCCGGTGGCACAAGCTGAGCAGAAATTGTCTTTATTAAAGAATATATTTATACCTCATGAAGCAATTTAGCACTGGATCCAAGCAATAAGCCAGATTTGGCTCCACATTTATACTGTATTTCTACAAACATGGATCCAATATCAGGGTAATATCATATGATGACATGCCAGTTCCAGTACTGTGCAAAACTCTTAGGCCACCATTAGATTTTTAGTTTTAGCAATGATATCGTGACCATAAAAATATATAGTCAATGATTGCACCCTAATATTTCTAACTTGGATCCGTCACCAATTATTGAGAGCTTTAGCCTATCTAAGCCCTAGCCTCATTGTTCCCCTCTCAAAAACGTGGCTTCTTGGATGCTACCCTTTCAAACAGACCATTCCTGATCAAGCTTGAGGAGGTCAAGTGTACGTGGAGGTCACACTAATACTTGGCACTCTAGCTGTTTTTTCAGCATTTTACATTTAGGTCCATGTCTTTTCCAGAGTGACTTACATTTGATCTTATAATACAACCAATTGTGGACCCTTGCTCAGTGGCAGCTGAGCAGAGGTGGACTTTGAACCCTTTACCTTCTGCCCAGAGTCTAGTACCTTACCTGTTAAAACCATACATCCTAATGGATGTCCAAGGGAAAGAGGAGGCCGTGGAGGGACTAAAGAAACACTGGGAACATAAGAAACAGTGGTAGGCACTAGTGTACGTATGGGCTTTTGAGTATGCAAGGGATAGGGTTAGGGTGTGGCTACTGTTGGTGCATGGGGTAGGGACGATACGGGGGCACACATCATAGTCTTGGGGTAAGTAGGAGATTATGTTGTACACAGTTATGAATTGGGTCTGGTGTTTGGGAAAATAGGACATAGTGTCGATAGTGTAGGGGAACACTGGAACAGGGCATATGCTAGGGATGCTGTGGAGATATCCGTGGTTCATGGACTGACAGGGTAGCGATTGTGCTCGGTCAAACAATGATGGAACGTGGGTACGGCATGGAAGCTTTTGATCCACAGGCAGCTTTCTTAAACACGTTTCTCAGATCAGGATTGCCATGTCCTTCGTCCAATCTAAATGCATAATGAGAAACAGAGGGAGAAGCCGGTAAGGCTTGGGATTAGATTTTGATTTATCTGCCAACATTTTCGTTGCATGGGGCAAGAGGGTGTGATAGACTACACGTTGAACAGCAGCTGACTGTGATTCATCACTTACATTGCAATCGTTCAAATAATGGTTAGCATAAGCGTATGGAAAGTCTTCGCCAAGCGGCGTATCGTCACACTATTTAGAGCAACATTTTCATTTGAATTCTTTTCATATCTCTTTGCTTTTTCATAAAAACGCATGAAGCAGTCGTTTGCTATTATTGTGGTTTTCGCGTGTTTGTTTCACGTGTTTGTGTGGGAGCGAGACAGCTCAATCTCAGTGCTCTCATTAGGATTTGAGGATTTCACGCTTCGTTATACTCTGACTTTCAGTTTAATTATGTCATTTATGAGGCGCAATGTGGCAGAATTCTCCTCTGCAGAGGTCTGCCGGCATTGGCTGCTTCCAGAGGCAGTCCTCGGGCGAAGGCATTTGCTAAAAGGGCCACAAAATATGAACATCACATTGTTTCTCTTTGTCATGTCTCTGTCCTTCAGGGTCTGCAGGCAGCTGAGTCTCTCTTGGCCATTAGTGCCCTCTCCTCCCCCCATTTTCTCCATCACTGATTCAATCAGCCAAGACTGAACACCCTTTCGACACACACACTGTCCATCTTCCCACTGGTTCAGTCCCCTGTGCTGCAGGGAGTCTAATGCCACTGGCTGGGATAATATCAATCCCTGAAATCTGCTCGCTGCGAAATATGGTTTGTATAAACTTGCCAGGTTCACTTGCTTTGCAATGAATCTCCACTGGTTGATGAAGCCCCGCATTTTGCGTGAATGCTGTAAAGCAGTTGTTGGCAGTCCAATCAAACACACACACAGTGGAAATATCACAGCTAGTGGGTTGTTAGACAGTAGAAACCTAGACCTTGGCCCTGGAAGTGATGATTGTGTGGCCAGTGTGTTAGTACTCACCCCGTCCTGCTCCTGACTCTTTATTTCACTTCCTCCCACCTTCCACTCTTTGTCCGACCGCTGACGGATCGCAGCGCCTGATTGCCTCTCAACAATGAAACGTGAGCTCTGGTGCCTTTGTCCCTGTATCAACAGGTAAACCAAATATGAAGCTTATGCATGGTTCAATACATCGTCCACATCAGCGTGTACTTTATTTTTCTTACCCAGCATCCTCAACCCCCTGCTCTATGGGCCATTCCATTGATTAAATCTCTTGAGTTTTTCCAGCGCTGCACAATGACACCAGCTGCACTTGAATATGGAGATGAGGTAATGACGTTGTCCACAGTGCTGCCTCAAAAACAAGCTCTGCGAGAGAGCGAGAGAGCGAGAGAGCTAGAGAGCGAGAGAGCATGGGGTGTTTTTGTGATGTGTATGGGATACACAGTCCTAGACAGCTTGAGGAGCTGAATGACCTCACTCTCCTTCTGCAAATGAGACAGAAAGAAACTGGTAGAATCCGTCCTCTTTTCTTTCAACTCCGTCTCGACAATACTGGTCAGCACTCCACAGTTATTTACATGGTTTGCGTACAGGTATGCACCGTTTAACGTCGGTTCGCTTTAATTATTATAATAGGAAATAAAATCCTTCTCTTATGGCACAGGCAGTTTTAATGTTTGATGTTTTAGGCGTTCAATTTAATGTTATATAAACCGCCAGGCATTTTATATCATACCCAGACCTTATACAGAACTCCAAATAGGAAATGTGGGAAATATTGAGTGTCTTCTTTTTTTAGGTCCCATTTTCGGGCACTCTACACAGTGCATCATTTCACACATTGCCTGTAACATATACATCTAACTCACATCTGGATGAGTGAAAACAGGGCAACACGCTGGCTCATTGGGTAGCACTGTTATCTCACTGTGAGAAGGTCTTGGGTTCAATCCCAGGTCCAGTCCTGTTTCCTCCCTCAGTCCAAAGACTGTGTGATGGTCCTTAGAAGTAAGAATGCAGGTTAATTGGTGTCTCTAAACTGCCCCTAGTGTGTGAGTGTAGGGGCTACAATGGGCTGGCACCATGTCTGGGGTTGTTCCTGCCTTGAACTCTGTGCCGCCGGCTGGAACCAGTTTTCCTGCTATCCTGATCTGGGTTCAAGCGTTTAAGAAAATCAAAGAATGAATGACAGAAAACTAGTACAAGCAAACTCTTGTGACACCTGCTGACAGAGAAGTTTCTGCATTCTTTTTTGTTTACTGTACTACACTAAATGTAATTTAAATTAAAATTCAAAATGAAATATGCCCTTATTTTTGTGGGCATTAAACTATGTGACTATGGTAACAGCCAGTCAATGTCCTGATTCACAGAGCGTAATGCAGACGTTAAAAGGCGCATACCTCTACTGTCAGCTTCCCTTCCAGAAGCGCCATAACATAAACATGGAGTCAATGTCTATCACATTGTCCTACCAGTCCAGTAAAGATGATGCTAAGCTTAATGTAATAAAAAAATTAAGCAAGATACCACAGGTATTAGCCACTCTTTTAACCCATTACAAAACACAATTCCAAACATAGGCAACGGGGGGAGTATAATACAATGTGGCACCAACGAGATAGGAAAAACTTCAACCACGACAAACGGCAAAAGGTTTCAAAGGGAAGCTTGTCAAAAATGAACCGCATTTCCACTCTTTCCGTGATTCTCCACAGCAAAAAAAAAAAATCTTGCAACGCTAATCCTTCTGTAAGAGGCTGAGCACGTTTCAGCCCTGATCTGCCCTCTAGTGTGAAACTGAGTGTGTGAATAATGCTACAAAGATGGCTTTAAGTACAGAGAAAACTCCACGTCATCACCTTCCCAAGCAGATTTGGGATTGCAACAGTACTAAAACATTCCCTACAACTAATCTCAGACCAGAAAAATGTCCCGTCTTAGCAGTGCATGCCTAGCCCCTTAATATTCTACGCAGGTGCGCCTCATCAGTGGAAGACGACAGTGCAGTGATGTGTCTGTGGTTGTGGGGGTGGTTTGAAGCTTATCGCCTTTGCCTTTGTGTTACCTCTCTTTCGAAGGCAGGTTAATTACTCATCTCCAGCACAGCTACTACTGCACTCCCCAAACCTTGTGGTGCGTTCGAGTTTCCTTCAGCGTTACTTAAGAGAATACATCAATAAAAACCCTCTTCTGCCGCCTAACTTCTGGATCGACTGTCAAAGGCAGAGACCAAGAAAAAAGAGGGTGCAGCCAATTAGCTTCGCTGGCTGCAAACCCCCTCCTGCGACAAACACATTAGCTCCGATTCTAAATAGAAGATTTACAATTATCTTGCGCCAGCATCCCTTTATAGCAGCCAAGAGCTTTATGGTGGGAAGCAGTAAAAAAAACTTGAGAATGGGTGACTCAAGAAGGCTATTAATGGCAGTGTTAGAGTCGGTGCGTTTTAATGAGAGTGGTCCTGCGGCGGTGGCTTTCATCATAGCTAAGGTTCAGAGGTGCGTATATGGATCCTGCATCGGAAGAGCAGAGCGCTGCTTTATTGCCTCGCTCTGACTTGGCCTCCCTCAGAGATGCTTGCTGTATTAGCGATGTGCTCCCTGTCATCCTCACCCTCCCTTCTCTCTCCAGACATTATGGTGCGAGGGGGTAGAGGAGAGATAGGGAGTGATTGCAGAGGAGATGAGACTGTGCCGCTTGACTGGATGGACAGACAGATGCATTGATAAAGCTTGCAGGTTCTACACCACCAGCCATGAATTCCCAATCTCTCCCTCTTTCTCTCTCTCTCTCTCTCTCTTTTCCTCCCTTTTCCTCTCCCTCTCTCTGTTCCCCTCTCTCTCCCTTTCACTCTCCCTCTCTCTTTTTCTCTCTCTCGCTCCCTCTCTCTCTTTTTCTGCCTTTCCCTCTCCTTTCTCTTTTCCTCTCTCTCTCTCTCTCTCTCTCTCTCTCCCTTTCTCTCCTTCTATCTCACCATACTTCTCACCTTATTCTTCTTGTGTTTCACTCTCCTTCTTCTCTGATCCCTTACCAGATCTCCTTGTCTGCCCTCGTCTCTATATCTGCTTCCCAATACATCTTGCATCTCCATTTGCCTGCCGATGAGGAGAGAGGGCTTTACAATATCTGATGTCTGTGCATTAGATGGCTGGTCAGGCTATTAACCCGAAAGCTGCTTCTGAGTCACTTAAAAAATCGCCTCCATTTTGCCTCTGAATGATTACACGGAGCATAGCTCAATCCAAGAGTTTCGGGTCAGAGTTGTTTTGTTTGATCCTTGTGTTATGTCTAGCTCTGTGTGTTAATTCAAACATAACCTTTACTGTTAGTGTCTCCTCATGCATCGGTTGGAAGCAGGTATCCACCCAGAAATGTCTGATTGAAATAAATATATCGTGAGCTAATGACGTGCGGTTTCATTTACAGCATGTTTCAGACGACCTTATTCACTCTTGTAAATGAAATGAGTAATTTGGGTACTGGATCCTCCGTCGCTATTCAAGCTCTGCTTACGGAGGTTATTTAACAGCAAGATACAAAGAATTAGTAAAGTACGAATGCAGGTCAGAATAACATTCCCAGGTAGACTGACACAGCAATTTACTGGGATAAAGCCTAGCGCAATTACCGGGAAATTACTGGGTGTAGTACAGATGCATTAGCCCAACAGATGTGCTACCCACTTTTTAAAAGACATTAGCATGCTGAACTGACAGGAATAAAGTCTAAAGTCAACTGAAAAGACAAATAGGTCAAATTACGGCAATTTAGAAATGAAGCTGCTGGCACCATCCCATAATGAGTCCAGTCTAATAAGAATCCCTCTTAGAATTATCCCACCAAGAATTAGACATCAATTGGATGTATTATTTTTTGGGCTAAATCTGGTGGGGCTGTCATGGCCTTTATAAGGGGAAAAATAGATGTTGAAAAATTGGGCTGTTTGGTTTGGTCTAAATTTAGCCCAAAGTGGACATCTGGTTAAGACCATGAATAGCCCTAATATACCACCATAAAAATAATTTGATGTTGTGTACAAATCCTAACTAGTTTTTCTGAACATAATCACTGCAACATAATGTGATATCCTGGCAAAGACGGAGATGCGTAATACGATTTCTTTCTTTTTCGTAGGATAGTGGTTAGGCGAATATGGACCAAAATATCAAGGACTTAAACCCCACTTCTCCCAAGTGGCCACTGTTTGGTCACTGAGCAAGACACAACTGCTTGGATTGAAAGACTGTATCAGTTATAAGTTGCTCTGGATAAGGGCATTTGATAAAATACTAATTGTAAATGTAAACTATAATCATGAATGCATGGTTTACATTCGGTTGAGCTCAAGTCGATGAAACAACCAGAAAAAGACCATTTTTAATCAAATTTTAACACAGAGGGGCATCTTTTTCATCGCATCTTTTCAACTACCTGAAAAGAAAGCTTAACACGTTTCACCTATCAGCCAAATCTCAACATTGTGGAGACATTTGGCATTAATATGTCTTTTTTGTTGTGTGGGATACAAGTAGAGAGAAATTGCAGGCAACAAACTCCAGTTTGCCCTTTCTATGTTTCTCACTTTCTGAATCCACATGATTGGACGAGCCACCTGCATTAGCCGCTGTAGTGAATCATGTCACCTTGACACTAATATACTATAGACATAGACTGGGTCATGGGGAGGGACTGATCCTAACCAGCCAATACACTACCTACTATAACCATTTTTATTGCCCAAGCTTCTAACCCAGACCCACCAGAGCTGGTAGAAGGGACTGTTTTTGGTGTAGCGTCACAACAATTAGAAGACAGTACAATTTAACTGTGATATCTGTACAGTTGAAACTTGTGTACAGCTCTGCTAGATGTTCTAGACGTTAAGCTAGATACAGAGGCTTGAGGATCATACAAAAGACAGACAAACAGAAAGGGGAATCTACAGTATTTTTCTGGTGTCAGTCAGAGGAGGATGGATTCCCTGTATCTACCAGTCTCAAGGTCTCTTCTGCTGCTCACTTGAGGTCTTGACTCAGCTTTTTGTAAAGCAGCTTATTGTTGTGTGCTTTATATGAATAAAACCGAAAAAAAAAATCCTAATAATGCTTTTATGGCTAACGTTTGAACCATCCATGTCTGGAGCATTAACTAGAGCATTCCCCATAAAATACACTGGTATTAGACCGTGACAGGAGTTGTCCTGCGACACGGGTTTTGCTTCTTCTTATGGAAAAGGAAATCATGGAGTGACATTTGGCATTGGAACCTGTTATGCTACCGTTTTGAGGACAGGCAGTTCAAAAAAAGGAGCCTGCCGGTTGCCATGGAAACCTCCCCTAATCGCGGGTGCGCTTGTTTATCTGTGATGAGCGCACAAGAAGGCTGAGGCAGACAGAAGCCACAAAGCAGACGCTGGTCCCTTGGCTTTGATACTGCCGTTAATGCCTCCCATCCTCCCCAAGAAATGTATACAAGCACGTACCCACTTGATAACGACATAAACGTGGCTGTTTGGTAGCGACGATACATCAGAATCGTGCTAAATGGGTTGCTAACACCTGAGCTTCCCGAGGCGTTCTGTCAGACGCTGCGCGCTCAGACACCATCAGTGACGTAAGCAGCCAAAAATAAGCCCGGTATAAAAGGAAGAGGTGCGATGACCGAAGCCAGGCTTTCACAGACTAGCGGAGAGCTGCGTGTGTCAGATTTGTGTCTGTAAGCGTAAGGATCAGGCTCCAAAACACAGTGCTACCTTAACAAATCACTCGTATGCTACCGCAGGTTGCAGGGAAATAACAAAGCATATTCCCTAATAGCAAAAGGAAGCGTCTACAATACCCCGGCACAAAGGTAAATAGGCTTAGGATGTACGAGGTATTTAAAGTGGACGTATTAGGTAAAACTCACTTCTCACTGCTTGTGTGCATACATTTGGGCATCTCGAGTGGCGACCAAAACACAAACTGTGAACTTAAACGATCATTTCTGGTGGTCTGTCTAGATATGAAAAAATGGGATTCATCAATACGTCCAAATTTTGCACATATGTTACACACTGGTCTTTAAAATGATGCCCTTTCCAATCTGAGAAAGCCAAACTTGTAACAGACTATGTGTTACCTGCACTAACTTGTGGAAAAGGGGTGTAATATGTCACCTTTAACCATTATTTTAGGACTATGGACTTACTGCAGGGGCAAAATGTCCAAAGGCGAATAAGTTTTTAAAATCAATGCTCTTTTGAACACTCTGGAGGACAGAGTGTGATGGGACTAAGACAGCCTAACGGTGAGAGGACTGGGCTATGGACCAGAAGGTCCAGGGTTCAAACCCCAAATTCTACCACGCTTTCATAGTTGGGTCCCTGAGCAAGGCCCTTAGCCCACAATTGCTTGGATTGTAAGACTGTATGAATTGTAAGTAGCTCTGAATAAGGGCTTCTGATAAATAATGTAAACGTAAACAACAGGTTCACACTTGTCTCCCATTTTATTCAAACACATTGTGTGGTAGTCGCAACATTACAAGGTTTCACAAAAATGGAATTTAATTACTATTTCAACAAAATTAAGTTAAATTAAGCTAAATTACTGCAGTAAGTATTTTATCCTTTTATTTTGATGCATATCCTTGGGGTAATTAGAATAATCATCTTGAGCAGAAGAACAATGCAACCTGAATTTTCTTTGTCAATATGAAGCGCAAGGGCATTTAGGTGGCACAACGATCTAATACACTTGACCACTACAGTAGGGAGCTCGGTACAATGCCTTCCAGCCAAGCCCAACACATCATCAAGAAAAGATCAGATGTTTCTATGGTAAGGTTACAGTAACTCCTACCCAGCACTGGACTTCCATTTGCTTCATTTATTCCATATTCTTCTTTATAAAAAAATAGGAATTTGTTTTTTTTCCCAGTCTTGATTCACACTTGACTACTAAAAGCTTTGGTCTTGACTACTACTAAGTGAGATTAAAAATGTGAAATATATCTTTATAAAATGCACGAATATCTGACTTTGTACACTTGCATATGCCCCATCCCTTCTCAGCAGCGTGAACAGATTCCCTCATCTCGCTCCCTTTTCTAGAACCTTCTACGAGACCAATCCATCACAGCTCATTAGCAAACATGCATCACATCCCCCTGGAACCTCTCTGATAACAAGGCTGATGTCAAACCCCATTCTGTTTCCGCAGCGCTGGACTAGAACAAAAATAGTCCCGACCGATAAACAGACCAGCGCCCTGGCTAGCTCTCATGACCTCTGCAGTGGTGACCAGGCAGATGTAGAGAATAGCCT
The DNA here is from genome assembly GCA_033117975.1 of Parotocinclus spilosoma. NCBI lineage: Eukaryota > Metazoa > Chordata > Actinopteri > Siluriformes > Loricariidae > Parotocinclus > Parotocinclus spilosoma. The sequence continues at coordinate 2,302,337 of JAVSBV010000065.1, forward strand.
TGCGCCTTTGTGTCCGGTTTGTATCATTATGGTGCGAGAGTGGCATCAGTATTACATGCTCGCTCGCCTCGGCCCCAAAGCAGCGGGCGGCTAATTGCACGAGATGCGCCAGCACAGATGAGGAGCGATTTGGCGGTGATGGGGCACGCTAATAAATGCAGGCTGGAGGTGAGGGAGAGAATCAATGAGCTTTAAGTGCAGGGGAGAGAGAGAGCTACCAGAAAACAGCCCCCGCATGACTGATGGAGCTTCACGCACATCCACACAAATATTGTTTCTTCAGCCAGGGCTATAGAGCTTAGAGGCAGAGGGGGAGGTTTGTGCACATATTTTGGTTTGGTAGGGGGTGGAGAGAAAGAGTGGGTACATTTTGTGCGTTTGTGTGCCCAGTTGTAGGGTTATTGTTCTAGGGGCTGTCAACTGGGCAGCGAGATTAAACAAAGAGAGCGAGAAGAAAGTACGACGAGCATCTGGAATTAACTATCCCAACATTTATCACACAGTATATCTTCTTCAGCATCTCTGTGGATTCATTTCCGTAGGCAGCGGGGCGTATTTCCTGCACGCAAGTATTTATACGTGCCGTACAGCGAAAGGGAGGCATTATGGCCTGGCCTGTGGGGGGACTAAGAGCTTCGTAGCACATTATCGCATTTGAAGTGAAGGATTTCAGCAGCCCTGGAACTTGCAACTGGAACAAACAAACCCACACACGCTTCCCTGTCATCACCTCTCGCCTTATGCAGGGAGGAAGGGGAGTGAATTTTAATGGAGGTCTCAGTTCAGAGCTGCCTCCGGTCAGGATTGAGATCAAAACCAAGCCAGGGTAGCACTGGAGGAGAAAGGAAGGCTTGAATGGCACTAGATGAAAAGACGGTTCCTCTCTTTTTGCCCTTACAATCGTGGACAGCGTGTATCTCCAGTCCCTTCCTTTACCTCATATGCATGCAAATCAGGCAGCCTATGCGAATATGGGTTCTATCAGGTTCCAATCAGTAATTCTTGATGTGGGCCAGTGCGCACCTGTCTCCACGGGTTTAGCGAGATCCACAGCAGGTGTTCCACCACTCTGCTCTGGCACCGACAGCAATGCCAGGAACTGGCCAGTGGCGTGTTTGGCGAGTCCGTCACAGGCAGAATGGAATCACAGGCATGAACTTTCTCACGCACCACCGACTTGCTTTCTTCCTGCACGTCTGTGTGTGCCTTCTGCTCAGAGACTTTTATTTGCATTTGCTTTCACGCTTTAGAGCCACCAAGCCATACCACCTCTCAGTGTTCTTTTTTTCCTTTTCACTATCTTGCTTTTATTCTTCTTCCTATGTCTTTCTTATACATATCTCACTTTTTACTCTGCATTATGCCTCATACTGTCTCTTGCATGAGGGGGGACCTCAAAGCCCTAAACTGTTCATCTCAGAGGTCCTTGCTGTGTGCATTTAGAAAATGCTTCTGCATTATGAGTCAAACAATCAGGGATCACAGATCAATATTCACTTAAACTCATTCACAGTTTCTCATAGAAATGCACTCCCGTTTTCCATTTTGATATGAACCCTGAGAATACCTAATCACGCTATAATTGACTTTTGGGGTAATGCTTGAAAAACATTTACCTGTTTGTGCGTCCATCACTAGAGGGAAGCCCAGGTATGTTGCGTGGACTAAAATGGCGGCTGTCTGAATTTCACTGACCAGAAACTACGGAGCGGGGACCTGGTGGTAACGAGCAGCACATAGTCTTAAAGGACATCAGCTGGCTGACGCTTTACTTAAATTGGCTGGAAGCCAAGGCTACTGGTGAACGGTACGGTGAAAGAAAGCAAATGACGAGTTCAAGAATTGGGGGCTTGAAGCGAGTAGATAAAATAAGATATAACACTGAAAGTGTGAAAACCAAACTAAAAGATATTAGGAGGAGAGTTTCTAAAAAAAAAGAGCAGGTTTAAGGTAATCAGAAGTAAAGCAAACGTTTAGGCTGTGACCTAAGTAAAATAAAATCATTTGGTTATAAATGACCAGTTGATAACCAGTTGACCAATGATAAGTTGGACAAATGTGCTGTTTAACAGCTGCATTACTTTCTGTTAAACAGACTGTTGACCAAAATGGCCATTGCCTGTCTTTTTATGCTATTGTAATGTAAATAAGCATAAATGGGTCACAAATACCACTGGAAACTTGATCAGAACGCTGCCATTCAAACAGCAACTGAAGCCTAAACTGTACTTATAACTCTCTCCTGTGCTTTTTTCAATTAAACATGGCAAAGTAAACATCACACATGCTGTAGAATCAAAACATACAGGATGGAACATAAACATAAATATACCTACCTCGCTGGCTGCACAAACCAAGAGGGAGTAAGTTCACTCAAAGAAAATCTTAATTTCCAAAACAGGCAATGCAGTATCACCTTTTAAACACTTTTAACCTTAGGAAGTCACAGCGGTCAAATGACCAGCACTCTGCACTTCTAGGTATATGTAGGTGAAGCCCGTATGGCTTTATAGTGTTGAGTAACGACTTTCACATTTCACATCTCTATTTGTGTCCCTTTACTAAACACGGACAATAACATATTCATTCTTATGCATCTTATGCATGTAGTTAATGCACAAACAAAATGACATAGATTATTTTTAAGGCAGTAAAAATACATGTGAAACCTCTATACATACATGATCTCTGTGTACTGTTTTATGTTATAAAAGCTACAACTATGTGGGCTATTTATACTATA
>JAVSBV010000065.1:2321497-2331834 GCA_033117975.1 Parotocinclus spilosoma
ATAGTGTCTTTATTAGTGGGCAAACAAAGAAAATCAGCAAGGGATCAAATACTTCTTGGACTCACTGTAAGTGCAGACAATCAGGTTTTGTCAGTAATCCACAAAAGTTTTCGCGCACTTAATCCAATAATGGGAAACATCTAGGTTTTCCTATTTTGCAATCAGCCAATAATCTCACAGAAGGATGCGATGAGGTCTTTATTATCCTCCAGCATGTACTGGAGTCTCCACAAGTGTTCGGTAACTGTTTCACTGTGTATAATTCCGTGCTGCCAGATCCCACACGAAATAAAGACACTGGTTAATCACAAAAAAAGCACAAAAAATGTATTAAATGAAGCAGATCTGGCAACCATTATGCTTGCATGCACAGACTGAGAAAACCTATTGAATTCCTTTATATATACCAGTGTGCTAATGAATCTGATTACTGAGATAAAAATCTGGAGTTCTAAATCTGATTTCTGGACGTTAATCTGATCTGGCAAATCAGATTATGTTGAATACATGAATTTTGAAAAGGCTCTAAAAATACAAAATGCAAAAAGGGAAAATTTGCAGCTGTGGTGCGTCCCGAGTGGGAGTGGCACCTACAGCTGACATGTGTGTGAGTTGCCGGTGTTACACGCCGAAGCGCCAGAGGGCGGACGTGCGGTGAGCCGATTTGAGACGTTTCTTAAATCGAGTGTCGCGGAGGAGCTTCGGAACGCCAGGGGCCCAAGCCTGAGTGCGCTAAGAGCGCTGAAGAAGTCGCGTTGGGGCACGTCCCAAACGGAGCAGCCAACCGAACAGAGTGATGCTAAGCGGTGGCATGGAGTGAGGCAAAGCCTCAGGAAACCCTAATATTTCCCTGACCGGCTACGTTACCTCAGGGGTTTCCCCCTTACACATCCATCGGCAATAAAAGCCCAGGGATGTCACCGATCACGTGTGAAAATAGGGTGCATACAAAAATTCGATAGTTTTTGTAGACTTATTGCGTCGCGAGCGAGAGACCTTATGTACTGCGGGTAACGACGTGACCTCGAACAACGCTAGGACCCGCACTTAAGTAACAGGAGCTCCCGGTGTTCGTCATCGCGTCGCCAATTAAACACCGGATATAAACCGCCCCACCGGTTGCTCTGTTGGAGTAGGCATTTGCTAAAACAACAAATCTAATGATGGCCTAAGACAGAACATTACTTTGTCTTTCAGCTCTTAAGAGGTTCCCATGTCTCCAGTAATCCTTAAGTCAGGGGGCTGGATTGTGGTCACGTGACATAGAAAAAAAATGCCCCATGACCCTTTCCTGTTTCTCAGGACTTAAGTGCCTCAAGAACTTGCAAAATTAGTTATGAGATTTTAAAAACTAGATTATCGACAATAATCCTCTAGTTTATTTTACACGTTTTTATTTTATGTTGATCATGTATTCATCATCTGGACTGTAGACTTGCTCACTGGACAGATGATTTAACTGCTGGTGATTTGAGACTTGGCTCCAATACAAACCAAGGTGACAAACACCACCTACATTGCAGTGAAAAGCCAGCAGGAGAGTAGAGCAGTAGCTGCTCCTCTACTGACAACCAGCGAGGCAACCTGGCAACAGATCAAAACATGCCGTCAAAGGACGAAAAGGAGGGGTGGGAGAGAGAAAGCGAGAGTTCAGAACAAGCTGAAAAGCACATTGACTAAAGGATCTAAAGGCTTTGGGTCTCGGCAAATGCCAATTTATGGTTTTAATGAAAGCGAGCTGTAGAGAATCCGCCCCCGTACAGGTCTCCCTGGAAACATCTTCTTCATCTTCCTTATTTTCTCTTCCCGCACATGCAAAAGTGCTTTTTCACGTGCCGAAGGAGCAGGTTTTTGCTTCGATCTTGTCAACTAATGTGGTAACGGGGAAAGCATGGCTACGGCACCCACCGTCTCCCTGACTGTGTAGAAACCAAACGAACAAGTGATATTCACATATCAGGGGTTGCTGTAGCAGGAGAGCGTCTGGCTGTTAGCCAGAGGGGTTTGGGGGATCAGGACAGACAAAGCGAGAGAGAGAGAGAGAGAAGAAGAAGAAGGCAAAACTGGTGCAGAAAGAGGAATAACAAGAAATATTGTACAAAGGAAGGCTGTGTGCCAGCACAATTAGGGGGCAGTCCTGCTGGGTGTTTGAGGAAGAGCCAGCCAGCTTTATCTGCCCACTTGCTGCAGCCCTCGTGTCAGTGCAGCAGCTACTCTCTTAAAACGGGAAATTAACTGATCCAACATCAAACCAGACGCACCAGCGCACCCTTACAGTCATTTTATCAATTTAGTCATTTTCAATTTAGTTTATTTATTTTATCACTCATTTAACTTTTTTTATTAATTCAAATTATTTACCTATAATTTTGCTATAATTCAATATATGATTAAGTATTTATTTCATTAACATTTAGGCTACCCATAGAGGACGGACCCCCTGTTGAGTCTTGGTCCTCCCGAGGTTTCTTCCTACCACTTTCAGGGACTTTTTGCTTTCCACTGTCACCCTAGGCTTGCTTAACTTGGGATTGGCCTTTTAAAATAATGTAGTATTGTAAAGCTGCTTTGAGACAATGCAGCATTGTAAAAAGCGCTATAGAAATAAATTGAATTGAAAAAAACAAACTGAAATTTCCCTACAGCTGCTTTGGTGTAACTACCCTGCTTTTGGAAATGCTCTGCATAAAGCATAAATGATTTACATTGTTTACTATTTACGAGTTCAAAATGTTCCACTCAATCATACATTTCATTCATTTTTTCCAGACTCTGTAATCTAGAGAGGACAGAGGACATGGGTCCATCTGCCAAACACCGGGAGTCGCCACTGGCAAGCGGACTTAGCAAAACTGGGGCTTCAGCTGAAGCACAAAGGTACTGTAGCAATACTGACCTGAGGTCAGATCAAACCACTGCATTGAACCTGTCAAGCTCCGAGATACCCCTCCGATCCCTTCAGCTACCACCGGGAAAAAAAACTAAGCCTCTGGTCACAAGCAACCAGCCATGCGTTTCATTCCTTTTTTTCTTTCCAATCTTTCTTTCCTGGAAGGGACGCTATCAGTCGGGGGACACCTGGAGGCAGATTTGGCTGGCGGCCCTCTCTAGCGGCCCGAGCCCTGCAACCGTTTGGCATAGCCACATGCCTGCTGATTTTGAAAGGCGCTCAGATTTGAAGATGTCACGCTTCAGGCACCCACTGGATGTAATTCAATATGCGCTTACGTGTTCTTACGAATATGGTGTACTTTACAAGTATCTCTGGAGAAAAAAAAGTAAATATTTTAATATAATGCTCTTCCAAGATGTATTTTGATGTGCATTTGAAAACACATGGCACTCATCTAGGCAACGCTGACCGGTACGTGTTCTCGAGAGATGTTTCCGCCATGCGCCGCAGCAGTACATACATGCAGGTCTGCACCTTACATAGAATGGGCCTTTCTTTTCTGAAGACTGTTTCGTTTTTGTCGTTCCTGATTCGTTTGAACGGGGAAAACAAAGAGTACTGGACCTAAAAAAGAATCTTAACTCACGAACGGAGACGCAAAATAACGAGCTTCATGATCATCACTATGCTGTATGTGATAACGCTATCGTAGGCTATTAACAGCACTTCACTTTGCAGTACTACATTCATGTGACCGAAGCGTTGAGTTCGATTATTCTTATGATTCTTAATTCTAAGTAATTGTGTATATAAGTATTTGCTGCTGTTTAAATGTAAGATGTGATGTACTATTATAATGGTGTATAGTATTTCTTAGAGATGTTTATTTTCTATAAAACGAATATGTTATTGCCTATCAAATGTTATTAAAAACCATGAATTAAAAACGCCTTTTTCCAAAATTGTATTTGTCCACATTACCCCTAGGAGCTGTTTTGACAGATGTGTGGAATGTTCTTTGTATTGCTGCCATCAAATACACTGGATATATAAACATCCACAGGTGTCTTTGCCATTTAGATCCAAATCACAATTTGTATTCCCTCTCATTGTGCCTGAAACGAAGCACAGCTAGTCACCTGCGAATTACACAAATATGTAAACACACACGTGCTCTGAAATTAGCTTCAGTGCTGTTAAGTCTGCGGCTGAGATTTTCACCCATATTTATTTACATCAGTGACAGAAAACAAGGTAATGACACCTAGAACGACATCATAGCACTTTAAACAAATTACATTTGAATTCTATAATTCTTCTAACAAGCCTAGTGGGTAAGACACAGGACTATAGACCAAGAAGGTGCAGGGTTAAAATCCCACCTCTGCCAAGCTGCCACAGTTGAGTCCTTGAGCAAGGCCCTTAACCCACAATTGCTTGGATTGCAATACTGTATCAATTGTAAGTCGCTCTGGATAAGGGCGTTAGCTAAATAATGTAAATGTAAGGGAAATTTACAAACTTGCAAGCTTTTAGATTTTATCATCTACAGCGATTTACAACTGATACTCTGACAATTCACAATCCAATCAATTGTGGAGAGGGAAATTTTCCAAGGGACCTACAGTGGCCAACAGTAGCATCTTCGCAGTGCTAGGGCTTTCACCCACCTTCTGGACGACAGGTCCAGCGCCTTAAGTGTTGCACCACTACAGTCCATTATTGTGTATGATAAACTGAAAATTCATTTTTAAAGGTCAAAAAAGGAATAGCCATCCAGTTGTATATCAATTTATAACCGAGCATATAATCAGAGAGAAGCTGATATTTCAGCTTTTTACAGTCAAGGTGGTTTTGTGACTAGAACGCCACATTAGAACAGTGTGCCATAATCTCAGGTCTGATATATTGTCTCACTGTGACCAAAAAAAACAAGCACCAACAAAGTTCTGGCACTGTCTGCTATGATGTGGCTCATCTAAAAGCCACCGATAGGAAGATTGCGATGGATGATGTGAATTGTGGGATTTAAAAGAAGAGCTGTATGTGGAATTGAAATGAGGAAAGAAGTACCAGACGAATTACATTCTACCAAATATGTAGCTGGAAGTAGAATGTACCTTTATAGATGAAACAGCGTGAAACTGTAGTTTCACCAGTGTGACTGATGCAAAATCCTTATTGTACAGGGTGAGTCAAAAGAAACAAGATACACTTATTTCAGAAATATTTCTGGGGAGGGGCTGTTAGGCTATGGAACATGGCTGCCATCTTGAAAGCCAGCATATTGGATCCAGGGCAAAGAAGGTAGGATATGTATGTAGGATATCAAAGAAGACTAGGATTGTTTCAGAAATCAAATTATCAATCAGATATGCAATATCTCTTGTGGTTCAAAACTTCTGAAGATGGAATTGATGATTGTGATGTCACAGGATGTGTGTGTGTGTGCAATGCTCACAAAAATTAGGGGATATTTCCTTTAAGTATCGCCTAATATTTGTGAGCAGCTTATGTACTGAGCTGTCCTAAAACGCTTGCACCTTTAGATAATCTTTTATAATACTTCTTGTCCTGCTCTGGGACATTGTGATCTGGGACCTTTCCCTGGACAACACAGGATGCTGATCTATGTTTACCCTTAATGTGACACGGGATTCAGACCGGCCTCTCTTCACTCACTGCCTATATGTTTCCTGACCCAGTCATATGGCACCATTGGGACTTCAACCCATGTACCTCGACATAAACCTCTGCTCACTCAAAAATATTACATTTAAATCCTAGTAACATGTAAAGTTATTTTAAATAAGGTCTTTTAGAACACAAAGCCACACAGGATATGTTACAAAAAGACTTTTATATACATTCTCGAGAACAGACTGAACAGCTGATAACCGGACAAACGTATGTTTGGTGTGTTCATTGTACATTTTCTTTCCTTGGCATTTTGACATTGAGTACTACAGACTGAATAGCAGAGACGTTATGACTGCCGTTTACAGTGATGTCTGAAGCTGACTGGGAGTAAGTGATTGATAAACTGCGCAAGTCACGGGGACTAACAATATCACTTATGACATCTTCAGACAGTTGACACAATTAATAATTTTATGGTAGTTGGCCGGCCTTCACGCCAAGGTTTAGGGACAAGCTGTAACCGGAGGCAGTTAATGGAGCCATGCTGTTGTGACTTTGATTAGTGAAGTGGACGTCACTTCTCGGTTAGTGCCGTGATCTGGCATCTGGGATGAGTTTTCCACTGAACTGATCCATCCCTGATCATTTCCAGCCAAACAAACATCAATGTAATCTCTTTCAGGAAAATACTGTTCGTTCACCTCCTCGCAAAATTATAAATACACACGTTTAAAAATATATACAAGAAGAGCACTACGCAAAAACAGCCTTGTAAAGACTTGTATGCTCTCAGAGAGAAGTCGTCCCAGTAAGGGTAGTGCAGATTAGAAAAGTCCGTACAGATGTCGTGTAAAGGAAATCTCATCATGATCAGCGTTTTTCCCCACTAACCTCTAGTTCTACCGATACAAACGTTACTGCACATAGACTAAGCCTCAGTTCCCATCTCTGCCTACATTTGAACCAACCCTTTAGACCCTGCAAATAAGGAGCAAAGTGACCTCGGTGCAGATCTTCCAACAATACACACTCAGTCTTTCTGAATGTGAGCTCATCTGGTGTACACTGTCGTCTCATTGCGGCCTCACAGAGGCTTAATCTGTGTGCAAAACCAGTGCCAAACTGATATTCACGCACCCCTGTAAAGCAATATGTTAGTTCAACTCAAAATGCCCTCTTGTGGCCGACGAGGGTGCTCACAGAAACTCTGTTGGCCTGCAGCGAAAAGTAAACAATAAAGTTTTCTTTGAAATACGATGTACGAAGACGAGGAGCATCTGTATTTCGTCAGGACATCAAATCATTTAAATAAAATAAGGGAGTCGAAACAGAAAATTAGGACTGAATGAGCTAGTATCTGATTGATTCTAATATTAGAGGCTGAATTGACTGATATTATGTTAGTGAAGGGCGAGGGGAGAGTCTTTTGATTGGGGTCGTGCCTCCCTCTAGGTGGTGGCAACCGTGGTGCCGCTGCCCAGTTTGATGATCATCTGCTGGCAGTCCTGCAGTGTGCGCTTGTCCCCAAGTTTCTCCAAAGTGCGCGCTGCGTCTGCCAGCATGCCCACCCTCTGGCCTGGGGCCGACAGGAACGACGGGGGCAGATACCAGCAGGCCAGCATGGCTGCTTCAGCCTGCTCCCGCTGACCTGGCCTCGTCTCACACTCCTCTGCACACGCGCAGCCACACACACACAAACACACATGCAAACACACATAGACACACACAGACAGTGTAAATATACAGTTATGGGACCTTCCATTACCATAACATTAGCTTGGCTCTTTTGGTTTTTCAAACAAAAGATGTTTTGTTAAAAAACTTTTTTTTTTAAAAAGCAGCCAAAGAAGTGAGGACTGTAAAAAATGGTCCTCACTAGTCAAAATTCCAGGTTTTCCTATCATCTGAGACATCGTAGAGACATCTGGTCCTTGCAAGTATAGCCAGACAAGCTACAAAGTCACACACCTTCACAGACTTCCACGATGCACACATTTGTACACTTTTTGACAACAAAAGTGTCAATATCAGGCTGGAACAGGGAATGGAGAACACAGATCCAAGCAAAGAAACTGAGCTCAGGGAACAAAGGCTTTAACTTGGTGTGCTTTTATCCTAAACTGCTTCAAACATGGGTTTAAATAGAAGCGGCTGTGATTAATGTGGGACAGGTGAGAGGAATCAATAACCAGGGCTGGGTCAGAGGCGTGTGGGAGCTGTGAGAGCGTGAGAAAGTCTGGAGTAAAATCCAGAACCCTGCAAGTAGAGCTAGCAGGTGTAACAGTTAAAAGCAAAGCGAAGAATCCAGGTTGAACCCTGCTTATCTTTGTCAGGGTTCTCACAGAAACTGCTCTTTCCAGCAGCTGCCTTCTTACCTCTGAGCTACAGGATCTGCTCTAACACTATTCCTAATAAAAATCTAAAAGTTATTAAAAACTTGAGGAACAGCAGATCAGTCAAGCGTTATGTCAAAGATCAATCGTAAAATTATTTTTTTTATTATTCATCATACCAAAAAAAAATATTTAAAAAATCTTTTTCGGTTTATAGCTCAGTGTGATCAATTTTTCGTTAAAAAATAAAAAAAGTACACGTTCTGTTGATTTTAAAAAGATGATATGTAAACAAAACTTCTGCTAGGATCAAACTGAAAACAGCACATAATGCAAACTGGGTAAGTATATCTTAAATAAATACTAGTACTGAAACTAATTATGGGGACTTTGCATTAATCCTGTATTTCTTCAAGTAAATAAATTTAATCTTAACACTTAATGCTAAATTCTTACATCTTACATTCTTACATTTCTCTAAAATTCTAATCCCAGCCATAAAATAAATCCTATCACCAAAACACGAACCCTTTGCCATAGTCCTTAACATAAATCTAACCCTATTTTTTACCCTAACCCCTTTTCCCCAAACCTAGCCCCTTTCCCTATTCTTTACTCTAACCCTAAATCTACCCCCCCAGGCATTAACCGATAACCCTCTCTTTACCCTAACCACTAAATCTATTTCTACCCCTAAAGTCGAATTCTTACCCTAACACAGATCTAAACCTAACCCCTAATCACTAAACCTTAGCCATTACATTTACAGTATTTAGCAGACGCCCTTATCCAGAGCAACTTATAACTCATACAATCTTAGAATTTAAGCAATCGTGGGTTAAGGGCCTTGCTTAAGGACCCAACTGTGGCAGCGTGGCAGACGAATAGGGTCTGGAGTCCAGTACCTTAACCGCTAGGCTACCACAGTCCTTATTATATACCCTAACATTATTCTTTCCTCTAAAAAGTTACTCTACTCTTTAACCTAATGAATAAACTAAACTTCAAACCCCATTCTCCTTATCCTAGCTCATTATCCTTTAACCCAAACTCTACCCCCATTCTTTAACCCCTAATCCCTGAACATAACCCTGTACCCTCTTAATGAATAAAGTAACCTCTACCAGCATTCTCTACTTTAACCCCTAACCCTTTAGCCTATTATTTTCTATAGCCCCTAATCCCTAAATCAAACCCCTTATTGCCATTATTAATCATAACCTTATTAAACTTAAGCAGATAGTTTTGCTTTTAAGTAAAATAACTTATGTATAAAACACTTGTGAGTAAATAATATTTTTTTTTCTTAAAGCCAGAAATAAACTAAGCCACTCACCGCTCTTGCCTCCTGGTGTGGCTCGGCGACGCAGACTGCGGTCCAGGAGCTGGTGTGTGCGGGTTGGACTCGCTCCTGCCATCAACCTTGCTGTGGCTTCATGCAAAAACAACTGGAGGGGGGAGGAAAGGGAGGGGGGGAAGCAAGAGAGAGACACACACACACACACACACACACACAAAGGAAGAGACAGAGATTAGCGGCTGTCACACACAGCACTCCTGCAGGGTTTAATCCTGACACATCCCTCCCTCTCTGTGCGCTCTTACACGCTTTCATCTTCCCCTCTGTTCTTCAGGACGCTCTGCAGCAGCTCTCGCTCACCAATCGCTCTGCAATTCATCATTAACACTGACGAACGGAAAGGATTCTTGCCTCTTTCTTTCATGAAAATGAATTTAATATCCAGTCACATTTGCATGGAAAAATATACTGCTCCCAAAAATTCTAAATGAAATATCCCACAATGAAGTATCCCTGAATTCTTGGGAGCAGTGTACTTATTTAAGCTTAGAGTAGCGTGCATTGAAAAATAAACCTGTTTACTTCAAACTTATTGATCTACCTGTGCATCTGCTGCATGCCTGGATTATCTACATATTTGCCTGTGTACCACTGGTATCCACAAGAGGGCAGTCTAATCTCCTTATCAGCAACAGAAATGTAGGGCTGTGAATCAAAGCATGCTTTTTTTTCCACTAAAAAGTAGGGGTCAAAAAGAAAAACAGTCACAATAGAGAATTCGGCTTCTTTCTTTTCAACACTTTGAAGTCGTTTTGAGCTGCAGCTCCACAAACTCCAATGCTGATCTCTAGCATCCAGCACAGTGTGTCAGGTGTGTGAGTCGTGGCTCAATTCATTGCTGTGCACAGGGATAATTCCAGCGTAACAGAGACAAAGTGGTTGGGGCTCAAGATTATCTTTATGGCTTAATGCTTTTCTTACGCTCTGACAAATCCAGATCAATGCACCCTACCTGCACTCAAGTTTACCCCCTTTAGCCTTTATCACCAGCAGCCCAAAGCCACCCCTTACGTAGGACGTGTGCTTTAAGGATATGTAGAGTTGTATAAATGCATGTGTGTGTGTGTGTGTGTGTGTGTGTGTGTGTGTGTGTGTCTCACCCTGCGCATGG
>JAVSBV010000065.1:2332271-2345926 GCA_033117975.1 Parotocinclus spilosoma
GAGAGAAACACACACAGACACGCACAAAGAGAGAAACACACACAGACACGCACAAAGAGAGAAACACACACAGACACACACAAAGAGAGAAACACACACAGACACACACAAAGAGAGAAACACACACAGACAAAGAGAGAAACACACAGACACACAAAGAGAGAAACACACACACACACACACACACACACAAAGAGAGAAACAGACACAGGCAGACACAGGCAGACACAGGCAGACACAGGCAGACACAGGCAGACACAGGCAGACACAGGCAGACAGGTTAGCCAGTACAGTCACTGCATACAAGCCAACACATGTTGAATTATTTTACGACTGTACCATATTTTATTTGGTTTGTAGAACTGGTTGCTTCCAAAATTATTCCCTACTCACTATTCACTAATTTTAGTAGGCTTCACAAAGCACTATTAACCTAGACAGCAACAAGAAATGATCCCCTGACCAGCCTGGCACTGGTTATGGTGTGACACTGCTTTACACAGCCCATTTACACCAGCCAGCAGCCACAGTCCACACATATTACAAGGATTCTGGTTGCCAAATTTGGACTTGCACTCATGTAAAATCGTTTCTAACCACAAACAGTGCCACAATGCTTAGCTGAAGCATTACTACTTTTAAATGGGATCCCTGTGGGAAGTGGTACGCTGACTCACCCCTGTCCTTCGTTGAGGCTCTTATCTTCACGTGGCTGAGCGAGACAGTACAGAGCCTTCTCCAGCAGGTGCTCTCTGAAGGCCTGAGTCACCTGAGCCAATGGGTCCACTGTAATCAAACAGAGCCAAAACAAAAGCAATAAAAAGGGTTAACAAACTGGAGAACACACTGACATAAACCACCAGTGACTACAGAGATCTAAACGTTTTAATCACCGATTGACTCACCCGTGTTTCCAGCCTGGCTGTAGATGCTCTCTTTGGGCACGCTGCGCACAGACCAGTCGCCATCCACAAAGAACCGATGGCCGAGTGGATGACACAACCACTGCATGGCAGGAGGAACACTGCCGCTGGGCGACAGACAGGCCTGACGAGCTCGACTCAAAAAACCTCGCTGTAGAGAACATGCATTTATTTAGTTTAAGTGGAAATCCCCCCTAAAAACTGTTGACAGTGATACCTTGGTTCTCGTCCATAATTTGTTCCAGAAGTCATGTCGAGTACCAAAAAACGACAAGTACCAAGCAGATTTTGTTCCATAAGCATTTTCATTTGAATGAATCTCTTCCAGACCCCCAGAAAATTTAAAACTATATATGGTATTACATGTATTAAGGGATTGTGAATTAATTGTATTGTACAGGTGCTCCCGGATTTGTGCTCTGGGTATATTTAGACAAATTCATTAAGTTAAACTTATCTTGAACTAAGGAGTTTAACAAGAGTTTGATTCAGCAGCCTAAACTGTATCATAGCGGAGCCAATGACAAGTAGGTTACTGTTTAAAACACTTGCTTTTACCTACAGTTGGACAAACCATTAACATAAAGCTTAATTTATAATAGTGTTGACAATCTCCTGTAATTTAGTGAGCATCTGATTGAAAGTGCAAAGTAAAAGCAAAACACTTACTCTACTGGCGAACTCAGAGCTGCTGCTCAGCTAGCTGCAGCCTGAAAGCGCAGCATATGTGTTACCGAGTATCGTATTGTGCGGCGTACTGTATTCCTTTCGGTTGGCTGTTATCTCTAACCTTTTTAAAAGCCATGGATAATTCTTTCCACTAATGATACAGTATTGTAGATGCTAAACTAAATAAAAACAATAAAAAAGAGAGATCTGCACTGAGCAAGAGCTACTGTTAACCTGTATCACTGTGTACTAAATAGTGCTCCAATGTGTCGGCTGAAACGAGTCACGCCACTTGTCAGGGTGAGTGAGATAAAGCAAATGTGGCAACAACCAAAACTTATTTCTTACTCATAATTAGCTGAGTTCCAAGGTGGTTGAGAACCGAGGTTCCACCGCATTTGCATTCTGAACTCTATCCGATCACAAAAAGAAGCATGCAAAGAACATTGTGCTTTATGTTCAGGACTGAATCAGTGAATTAGCTTTGATAGACAGCATGAGAAACAACACGGATGATCAGCCAGATGAAACCAAAAACCCAAAGAGTGAATATGAACCAGTTAATTTGCATAAAGGTAAGAGAGAATATAAAGGTAGTGGGGGGCTTTGCTCTTAAACTATAATTCCCACCTCTGCATATACTTTTTTATGTTAAAGCAAAGACCCTGATTGGACGACAGTCAAACAGTGCATACACATTAATTTGCTTTGATTAGGCCAGACTTTTTTTAATTGCTTGTTACTCAGATGTTCCTCCTTAAGAATCTACTGAGGAAGGAGGGGAAAAAAAAAATCTTTATTTTTCAGCACTTTTCAATTTCTCACAGACTATGTGGAATAAATACAAGGAATGAGGAAGAAATAAAAATATTTTTTATTAAAAAATAAAATGTATTTAACCTATAATTAAATTAAAGTAAGTCTGGGAAAAAATTAAATGAACAGAAGAATACCATTGGCTCTCCACCAGAGGGTGGAAAAAGCTAAAAAAATATCATTTAGAAAAATTCAACCATTGGTGGTGCTGCGGATCTGAGAAATGGCCAAAAAAAATATATATATATATTTTTAAAAAAAAGGGTTTTTTTTTGGTATTCTTCAAATATGATCGTCGGCGGATCCGTGAAACAAGCAATAAAAAAGTCTGGCCTTAACAATAAAGTAAACGTAGATGTGATACAGGAGGGTTCTTACAGAGGTGATGTGCAGCAGTCGAGGCAGGCTTGTTTTCACCCTCAGAGCAGCTGAGACGTAAATCTCAGCCAGCGTGGCCACAGAAAGACAATCACCAGCACACTCGGCTAGATTCACGGCACTCAGAGCCATGTGCACTGCAAACAGGTGGCTGCCTCCCAGCTTCCCTACAAACGTACAACAGCTGTTCAGTCTCTCACTACACATCATCACATACCTACATAACGTTGAGCAGAACGCTAATACTAAAGCTCCGTCTCACCGGTCATGTGAAGCTGATGCAGTCGATGGTAAACGAGAGCGGCGTCTCGGCTGCTCTTGCGTGCGTCCTGCTGCAGGGGGCGATCAACGCGCAGTGCCCCGGCTCTGCAGGCAAGCCAACGGACCACCCAGAGCCGCTGCAGCCACAGACGCAGAGTGGACCACAGCACAGCACACACCAGGTCCAGCTGAGATGTGGGCAGGGGTCGACCCAAAGCCTTCAGACAAGTCCAGAGGTTCTGAGAGGCCTGAGCAAAGTCACCCTGCATGAAGAGACAAGATGAGACATTTTAATTTAAAATAGCTTGTTTTATGATGATTTATAAATGAAGTCTATAAATGCAAACAATTTATTTGAAAGAAGATTAGCTCTATTCTTGATGCAGTTGTGGAACTGTATTAAGTGTGTGGTACTACTGTAATAATATTATAACAGGCTACTCAGTTGGGGAGGCGGCAATTTGCTAGCCTGCCAATGCGGTGGCCTGGGTTTGATTCCAAACGTGTTCTTCTGGCCAAACCAAATGGGTGCTACTGGACTCTCCTCTAGTGCTACAACAGCAAGCCCTATTTAGCCCTGTGACAGATTGGTATGTTTATATCCTGGTAGATACTACAAATAACCCCCAACCCCCCAAATATGTATGAACATAATGTTATTGATTAATTATATTACATTAATAACACGTTAAAATGGTAATATTTTAAAGCTGTTAAACATGTTTTAGCTGTTTGACCATAAGACACACCTACACATCTGATGTGACCAAAAGTGCTGCCTGTATGTCCGGTCTCTGTATTCAACATACTACTGTAAATAAACTGTTTGGCTTACAGGGGAAGAGAGTGTCTTATACATTTGTACAGACACCCAGACGCTTAAAGGCTTTACTGCGCCTATATGCGACTCTGGAACTAATCTAGTTCTCTAGAGAGCTCCACTGGTGTGAGTTCCTACCCAATTAATCCCTAGAAGTGTTTGGTAAAAATAAGCAGCTTCAGTTACAGACAGAAGTGGCGGCTGGTTCATAGTTTATTTATTAATTTGGCTTTTTTAACTTCGCTATCAGCATCAGTGGCCATGTAAGCGACACACAGAAGGTTATATCCATACACAAGGTCATCTCAACACCAGTCACATATATATACACACACAAGTCAATGCCAATTTAGAGTAATCAATTAACCTAACACACATGTCTTTGGACTGTGGGAGGAAACCGAAGTATCCGGAGTAAACCCACGCAGACACAGGGAGGACCCAGGTCTCTCCACCCTGGGATTGAACCCAGGACCTTCATATTGTGAGGCAGTGGTGTTACCCACCGAGCCACCGTGCCGCCCTCTGGTTCATAGTAAGATGTGGAACAGAATCTGAAATGCTTCTTGTTACATTACGGCAGATTATATATAATGATAAAAAAAAAAATAATAATATATAATGTTATGTTGTACAATGGTTTAGAAATAATGAAATGTGTCTTTAATTTTATTAGTGTCAAATACGGGAAAGCAAAATGTGGTATGATTAATGCAATGAAACACATTAACCATTAGACAGCCCAATAATAATCCAGCAAGCTATAATGATCCTGACAGAAATAATCAGAGTGTGTGCCTCTCACCCTGGCGAGGTCCAGGTCAGCCTGTTTGCGGTGTCTCCAGAAGAGGACGGAGGATTCCGAATGTGGCCTAGTGATGGGTTCTCCATACACCAAGAGCTTGATCAAAACACCAGCTACCAGCACTCCATTTAACAGCCAGACCAGCAAAGTGGGCAGCATCCAGTCCATCCAACCCCATGAATCAGCTGTAACACATACACAGGATCAGTAGGACCGAAATATGCAAACAAGACTCACTGTTAGGTCATGAAATGTTCGTACCTGCAGTGTCTAATGCCAGCATCATCCTGCTGGTTCCTGAGTGGCCTGGGGCCACGGTCTCCCCGGTCCTGCTTTGGCTCCCACACATCAGAGATGCCAGAGGGTTAAAGGAGAGAAAAAGGAGGGTGAAGGCACAGAGAACCATCCGTGATCGGTCCAGCATCCCTCCAGCAGCTCTTTCAGCATGTGTGACAGGCTGAGAGAGAAAGATCTTCTTAAATACTGTCTTCCGTAAGGTCTAGGAAATTGCTGAATACTGGATTCATGGTATTTACACCTGAGCATTACCCATTTACACTGTCAGACCTTCACATTTAAAATAATTTAGATAGCTATAAGATCTAGATAAATCTAGATAATGAAAAGCTTCCATACCTTGCTGTCATCCCCCATTGGGCTGTCAGGCTCCGAATCACTGCTGCAGTGGGAAAAGGGGCCACTGGGTACAGGGGAGCCAGCGTCGGAGGCAGGAGGAGTGGGTAACTCTTCCTTCACATCCACCTCCATGGCCACCAGGTCCTTCAGAGACTCTGTAGACACAGCAAAGAGAAAATATTACTGGAGTATAAAGTACAGGAGCATCCAGTACATACTACAGCCCAATAAATAGCAGTTAAGATCAGAAAGTAACAAAGACAAGCGTCAGCTTTCAGGAAATCCCTAAACACAGATGTAATAAGTGGGCAGACTTACTGTTCTTCTGGCTGGCCATTTTGAGAGCCATATTTTCCTGTTTAAGCTTTTGGTTGGTCTGCTGCAGGAAGCGGATGTAATCGATGGCTTTCCTCAGCACTGCTGACTTGTTTAGCTAAAACAAACAGAGATTCGATATACAAATAGCTCAGTGAAAGCTTTTCTGTTTGATCCTGGTACGGTGTTGTGTCTGTTTTGTGCTGTTTAGGGACAAGTAAAGAAATATTTATGTAGGTTGAGAAGTTAAAAAGTACAGTACAGCTTCTGATGGCAGAAGCGCAGACATAACAAATCAGACTCTATACATGAACAAGAACAGTAGAAAGTCCAGACTAGTGGGGTGAGATCTGTGTTGTATTATTTCAGACCAACGTCCCGATTCTGTATTTTCGTTCCGGTTGAATCCAGGTCTTATCAGATACTTAAGATGGCTTTTTATTATCCCACAAATGAAAATTAGCATTTTTGCAACAGTGAGATTTACATATAGATAACACACAGATGTATAAAGTTAAGATGTCCAAAGCTTTTGAGTCCGAGTTTTTCTACGTTTTATTAAGTGATGCTTAAGGTATGAGGTTTTACAAAACCAATCATCAATCAGTGCTGTTTGAGTACTGCTAGATTCTGTTGCCAAAATCAGAGATACCAGTAATGTAAGGCCAACCTTTGCATACCTGAGAACTGGTCAATGGAAATACAGTTTCATTTCCTGCTACTGAATGTTCCTGAAAAGAACATTACTAGCTTATGAATGAAGCTTTAGTGGTTGGCACACACACCAACAGGAGATCACGTGGAATTTTGTGAAGGCTGTGCTGCGAGTGCTATTTAAAGATTTTCTGAAACGTAATCACTGTCTCAGGCAATCTATTTTAAAAATGGCACATTAAACATTTTAACTACAAGCCAATGAAAAGTCTAATGGCATACCACCTAAAACCTCCACTACACTAACAATAAGAAGCCTAGTAATTTGATCAACCGCAATTAATTGTACTGACAAACTTTCAAATGGTTTTGTAGGAATTTCAAATAGAAGGCAGACCTTTGCCTCTGTGCCAGCCACCAGGTCCTTGAGCTCGAGGATCTTGTCATTGATGGAGGAGCGGTAGCGCTTCTCGATGGCATTGTGAGCCGTGCGTTTCTCACCCTTCTGAACCTGGCCCCCTGGCTTGCTGGTAATGGCTATACGGTTGATGGGCAGCTTCTCTGTGTCCACCATGACTGGAACCGTGGTCAGGATGGTGCCACCACTCATCAAAGCCTGGAAAAGAACATTTACAGTCAATTTTACTGGTTAACAAGATGATCAGACCGTGATCTGATCGAGTATCTGGTATAACTTGAAACACCCACAAACTTTCTTACTTTCTTACAAACATCCTCTTATGGAAGACATTTATGGAGCTGCATTAAAGCTATAGTTTTATCATGGCTTAGAGGCAGGCAAATCAATTTACAGCTGTCGATAACTTTTAAGCTTGTTACAGCATGGGTAGTGTGCATTTTAGTTAGTTTTTTTTTTTTTTTTTTTCATGGTAGAGTAAGATAATCAGTTACGGGAATTCAAATACAAAAGTTATCACTGCAACAAAAACAGCAAAATTAAGAATAATAACAAAGGCTTAACTTGATTACAGAAGAGAGCTCTGTTTGTGAAGCCATAAAGGTGGAACACGGGTAGGATCTAACCTGCAGCGAGGTGCTCTGCACGGTCGCCGTAGTTGTCGCCGTGATGCACGGAGATGCCACCGTCGTCACCATGGATACGTCAGGCTTCAGAGTGGTGAGCAGCAGGGATTCAGCCTTGATGAACTGTGGCTGTAGTAACACCTAAAATTAACACCAGAGAAAACATTACAGGTTATTTTACATATGCAAGTAATGTAAATGAACTGCAGAAGTGTTGTGTGAACACAGACTTACAGGAACCTGTTGGATATGAGGGGAGATGGTCTGTGTAGTGGGACTGGAGGAGGTGGTGAGGACGGGAGATGGGGTAAGACTCTGGACCTGAGCCTGGATTGTCACTGGCTGAATGCTTTGTGGTGAGCTGGGAACACTGGGTACAGGTTGTGGGGAACTCTGCTGAGCGACTGCTGCCAATTAAGTAGATTCCAAAATAAGGGAGGGTTAATTAAGTGCCATCATAATAATAAAAATCATAAATACTAGGCTTGGGCTGATAACGGAATCTATACAGACAATTATCATCAAAAGAATTCTTAAGATAAATGATTTTATCGGTGCACAAATTCAATTTGGAGGAATCATGAACATTTTCCAGTGGAAGTAGTTTTTAAACAGAAGATTTTCCTGTAAAAATAGATGTTGGTTTCTGTCTTTCAGTGAACTGTTGAGCAAACTTATATAACAATTACCTGGCCTGACGTGCTGCATGGTTATTGTTATAGGTTTTCATTGAAGCCTCTGTGATTTCTAACACAGAGCGAAGTCCCTCCGCACAGACTCCATGTAACACTGGTAACATACCAAATTCAATTAACTGAATATAAAAAGATGTTAATTCATTACTGCGTGCCATTTTTGGTATCTGTGTTCATCTCTGTAGAAACTGTGCTAGGATTTGTCATTTGAAAAATCTTTGCCGGTATAAGAAGGACATGCAGAAACACTCCTTCAGATGCATTGATAAGGTATATTTCATATACACAACCAGAGAGACAGCGACTGCACTACGTGGCTCCTGCACCTTGACCCGCTTTAGTAACTTTTGCACTACGTTCCCATGACAAGATTATTTGACCTGCTTACTTCAGAGAGGGTAATGCATGATAGTAGAACTACAGGATCTGGCAACAATCGACGAACGTACACACGCCAAGTTCGCTGAGTTTATAGGAGCAAGAACAACGGTTTGATAACAATTTGAAACTTTAAACCACACAAACTTCATGCGACCAGTCCAAGGACCTGTCAATTAAGCGAAGTATTTAAAAAGAAAACCATGAGTGCCATGATCAGATTTCATGTGCTTATTCCATTGCATTGTTCTGCTCCTACTCAGAATCAACTGCCGAATACTAGACGTGGGGGTAGGTCTCAAGTTAGCCTTGAAGTCTCAAGAAAGTCACAAAGTTCTGCTGGTAATACTCAAGTAACTCAAGTCAAGACCCTGTTATAGATTAAGCAAGTCTCAAGTCAACTCATATAAAATGAAACCCCAGTTAAACATTTAAATAAGTCAAAAGACAGAATTTTATTTTCAACATGAACGGTTATTGCTGTGGGGTTTTTTTTTTTACATATTTTCACATATGGACATTTGATCTTCATTTGAACAATAATGAAATTCTTGAATCCAAACTATTTTTGGAATAGCCCCTTCCATGTTATGAGCTTCTCCGTACATTTGTATCTGCTATTTTGTTATGTTCTGATAGGTTGTCAGGTTTGCTGCCCATTGAAACAGAAATCCCCCAATCACGTTATCCCAATCTATCTAAATCATTTTACTCAAGTCCCCCAACTCTAGCTAGCTAAACACTCATTTAATCTACTTCAGCTCATAAATAAGACAAGAGTACAAGTGCCAGTGAATACTTCATTTAGTATGTTAATGTTACTTTATTACTAAATGTTCAAGCAGACGTCATACAGTAAGTGAAAGTTTACAGGGGTGAAATAAGCCACCTTGCTTGTATGTATCAACAAAGCCATGAAAGTCTGAGTGCTGATTGATAAGGCTGACATTTGCAAGGTCTGACTGCTGATCCAACACTTCCACTTCCGTGTACAGCAGGACGATAATAAAGATAGTATAATCACCAGTTTTATTATTATTACCACAATAACACTTCGGAAGCCAATCTCTGGCCACTGAAACCTGCTTTTAAATGGACCTACCGGTCTGGCAGTGTAAAAACGGACATTTTTACTTTACCTGTGTATCCGTTCTGGTTTGCGTAGGTAGTTAAGGGCTGCTGAGGGCTGGAGATAAACGCTGGGCTCTTGGAGACCTGGGTGGGAGGGTGGAGGATGGGCTGAGTAGTCTGAGCTTTGGGTTGATTCACCTGGCTCTGCTTTGCAGGTGTAGAGGTCATCTGGGTCGAAGGAGATTGCTGGAAGGTTGGGGGGTTGAAAACCTTGTCAGGGGTGGAGGAGCTGTGGTTCACAGGAGTGCCAAGCAGTGCATCCAAGTGAGGGCTGCTGCTCAGGATGGAGGAGGTGGAGGAAGTAGAGGAGGAGGAGGACGTGTGGGAACTTGGAGGAAGACTGGAAGGAACCAATGCCGAAAGGTCCGGCACAGGAGCCGGTGCTGACGGGAAGGGAGAGGGATCGAACAGCCCGGGGAAGTCCATCTCCTGATTATGGATGAGCTGGAGCATGTCTGAGAGGACGGACAGAACAAAGGGCATAAGAAACAAAAAAATATTAGCCGCATTCAGGCCAAATTTTTAGTTATTATATATATATATATTATATATATAGTTAGTTACATTTAGTTATTGGGACTAATTAGGGAGGAACTTTATCCTGTGCATCTCGCCCAAGAACTACACTTGTTCCAGGGTTTTTTTTGTGTATTAAATTTGACAACACTAAAGCTAGCTCTGCTAAGACTGAGAGCAACACACAAGCTAGCAGCCCCTGCTCTCTTTCTTTAGCAGTGAGTAAGGTTCAGTTAAAAGAACAGTTGGATAAACTTTAAGGTTAAGGCACTGGACTACTGACTAGATGGTTATGGGTTTCCAGCTATGGGTGTGCAGTATATATCTGATATTATAACATATTTATTGTTGCTTTAACTATGTATCACTCACATGCCTTAACAGTTCACATATTAAAATTCCACTTCACTCATCGACTCCTACTAAGGCATTTATATGCTTCAAATACATGATGGGATTAGTCCAAAAATAGATTGGTAAGAGGGCATGTTATTTGATTTATACCTAAACATTTGGCACTTTTTTTTCACCATTTTGCACCAGACAACATGGAACCTGAATTAGGATCAATAAAATGCAAACAATCACCTACCCAATCTTAACAGAATATGAAAAATAAACCAGCACAAAAGTACATTCAGGAAATCTTATTACTTAAACAAAAAGTTTAAACTTTTTAAATTGCTTGTTCGCCAGATGTCCCTACTTAAGAATCTACTGAGGAGGAAATTTTCTTTTAGCACTTTTCAATTTCTCGAGGACTATGTGGAATAAATACAAGGAAGGAGGAAGAAGAAGAAGAATTTTTTTATTTATTTAAAAATATAATTTATTTTACCCTCAATTAAATTAATGTGAATCTGGAAAAAAAAATAAAATGAACAGAAGAAAACCGTTGGCTCTCCACCGGAGGGCGGAAAAAGCTAAAAAATATATATATATATTTTTTTTATTTCAACCATTGGTGCTGCGGTGGATCCGAGAAATACCAAAAAAAATATTTATTTTTTGTGTATTCTTTAAATATGATTGTCGGCGGACCCCCGAAACAAGCAATAAAAAAAAGTCTGGCCTTATGACAAAAAAAGGCAACACAAGACATGAAAGACAGGGTGCCCCGTGTAGGTGGACGAGAAAAATGGGTTCAAACAACTTTCGAATACATTCAGAAGTATTGACCAATTACTGCTTCCAAATAAATGCCAGAAAATATCAAGTTCTCTTTTTTATCAACATTGCTCACGCCTAGATCAAGCCCCAGCACTGCCAAGATGCCCTCGAGCAAGATCCTCAACAAACACTGGCTTGAACTGTACAGTCAGACTTTATCTGGATAAGTGTTTCTGCTACATGCAGAAAGGGGTTGGATAATTAAGCACACAGGCAGATTTATATCAGATTTGCTATCCGAGGACAATGCGATGCTTGTGCAAATCCGATGTATTCATGCTGGCAGAATTTAAAAGAAAGCTTACTGAGCACAGGAAGGGAGCTGACTGCTAAGGCCACAGATCTGGATTATACATTCAATGCACAGAAGCATTCAGTCAAGCTCATTAGTGTTTTCAAAATGTGGAACCATAGGTCAAGTGCTATAGGAGGGATTACTTCCCACAGTCTTTCCAGATCTGCTATGACCAAACTATGTCTATTGATGGTGAATCAGAGAAAAATTATATTCAACCAAGCCACTAAATTAATGTTAGATAAGCCATTGAGACGTGGCTTAGCTGGAATAAGTGTTGATATGACGAAACTACTGAAAGGACATTTTCGTTTGCATATTCATGAACCTGGCGCAAGACACGACTGGCTCTGCTTCAGGGACAAGGGCAGTCAGTGACCCCTGCTGGCCATGAAATGGACTCGTAATGGCAAAACCTAGGCATTGATCCTTGGTATTAAAACCCTACTTTCAACAATGTCAGGTAACATAGTGCCACATTGGTCCTCCTGCCTACAGAGCACAGCTGGGCCTCTAAGTTCATCAGAGTTCTTTTAACGACGTGTGAGCTGGTCTTAGTCACCTCACTTTGCAAAAAGATTCAAAAACACACCTTAAGAGTGCATCATGTGACTGAAGTTCAAGAATGTGTGTACAAACTGCTCCAGGTGACAAAATACAGACATCACCTGCCTCTCAGTGCACTTTGTTGTAGGTGGTTTGGTAGAAAGCCACTATCTCAAAATGAATCAATAAATTAATGTGTTTAGGCTACAGGCAGCACAATGGCTGGGTGGGTAGCACCGCTGCCTCACAGGTCCCAGGTTCAATCCGAGGGTGGAGCAGCCTGGGTCCTCCCCGTGTCTATGTGGGTTCACTCCAGTTTCCTTCCACAGTGCAAAGACATAGGTGTTCGGTTAATTGGCGTCTTGAAAGTGGCCCATAGTGTGTGACTGTGCGCCGTACGATGGATTGGCGCCACGTCTAGGGTTGTTCCTGCACTTGCACCCAGAGTTGTAGGCTGGGCACCGGATGGCCCGCAACCCCATGTGGATTAAGCAGAAGATAATGGATGTTTAGGTTACTCCCAGATGTGAGGGAAGTAAAGTGTGTACGCAATAACCATTTGGAACTATTTCCCAGATTACCAC
Source organism: Parotocinclus spilosoma (assembly GCA_033117975.1). Classification (NCBI taxonomy): domain Eukaryota; kingdom Metazoa; phylum Chordata; class Actinopteri; order Siluriformes; family Loricariidae; genus Parotocinclus; species Parotocinclus spilosoma. The sequence continues at coordinate 2,344,908 of JAVSBV010000065.1, forward strand.
CCTTGTTTTGGTAACTACGCACCATTAGTATTCCATTACACTGGTGCAGCATTCTAATAAGCAACCAGAGCAGTGACCTATGCTCGAGTCCAGACCATCTAAGTCGGGCTTTATATGTAAGCAGGACTGGCTGTCCTTAGGTTAGGGATGGCCTGTTACTTTTTCCCAGGGATAGATGTAGAAGCAACCAACAGGAAAAGCAGAAATCAAATGAGATTATATACACTCAAATCCACATGATTAAGTACACACTGAATCCAGCACAGAATCAACAAAGAACAAAATTAAGGGTTTATGTGTCAGCACAGCTACATCTGCCACCGTTGGGTACTTAACTTTGGTCTGTTTCGAGTAAGGTCAAACTACAAAGCCAGGATATGTGTACTAACTATGAATCTAAAGCACTTCAAAAAATTACTGTGCATTTAAACACTCTGTGGTATTTGAAATCCAAACCGTCTCACATAATCTATTATTAAACGTATCAGTTTTGACACTAAAGCAGGATGGAAAAGCCCTGTCTGCAGGTACCACACTTGGCCTTCACAGCCATAGCAGACTTCTATGGCAAAGCAGTGTTTTGGATGAGGTGATCGCTCTGGACCAATCAGAGAACGCGTTGGCGCACCAGCAAGCTCGTGCTGAGTGCAGGTTACTATCGGACACTGGGGTTACTCTCGGTTATTGGGCATCTTCGCGCATCAGCACGGGCATTAACAATCGAGCCGAAACCAGAATACAAATTGTATATTTACACATTTAATAGATATTACAGAAAAAAATCTAACACAATATAATACATTTATATATGATATATTTGATAAACAATATCTCTGCTTGCTCATTTTAAGACCATGTTAAGTCACAGTAAAACAAAATAGCTTCATCTTTATGGTGATTATGGTGAGAGACTTTAAATCAGTTTGTATAAAAATGCGCAGGTATCTAAATATTGTAGTTCTATATATACGCTAGTTTATTAATCCTTACAATATTTTAACTAAACACTTTTAGATGTA
>JAVSBV010000065.1:2347658-2358453 GCA_033117975.1 Parotocinclus spilosoma
AAATACTTCATGGATCACATCGATGAAGAACAGAAATGTGTGGAGATCGATGAGCCATCAAGTGACCTAGGGTCGGTTGCGACTGTACGGTTAATTCCATTCCATAATATGATTAAATTACTAACTTAATTCAACTTAGCTGACTCAACAAAAGCCTCCATTATTCAGACCATAGGTATTTACAAGGATTATGTTACGCTCAATTTAAGGCATTGATTGACATAGTAATAAGATACTATGAAAATACTTCACTAGGAACACTATAGTTCTACAGGGTAGGGCCTCTGTTTGTTCCTCTGTTTGTTCTCAAACAGCCCCAGTTTTTCCTGGCATAGAGGAATGGAGACAAAGTAATCAAAATAACAAAAATGAACAACAGTAAATATTTATATACCCTTCCCACTTGTCCTGGTCAAGGTCTAGAGGCTATCCCAGGACACCCGGTCTATTGTGGAAGGCTCTAGATGTTAGGTTACTGGACTGTGAACCAGAAGATCCATGGTTCAAATCCTATCTCTACCAGGTTAAAACAGTTGGGTCCATGAGACTCTTAATCCACAATTGTGCGGATTGTAAGACTGTACCAGTTGTAAGTTGCTTTGGATAAAAGCGTCTACTTAATGACATAAATTTTAAGGCACACCTTGGATGGGTCACCAGTCCATCACAGGGCAAAATTATTGCTTACAAAATGACATCATTTTCCTGCTTAAGACTGTAGGTTTCATAAGAATTTAAATACTTGTTTTGTTTAGCTTAGGTCATTTATATAAACAACAGTTTCCACCTGCGGAAACTGAACAGTCTACTGAACAGTTACCAGTCGATCCCAGACAACGTGGTTTCCTAAGCTACTTTACTGTATGTATTTGCACATCCTGTTCACTTGCTAAATTCTGTTACAAACCATTTCAACCCCTAATTCAAATTCATTTCTGAATTATCTCTGAGTTTAAACATAGCTTAGTTTGTCTTCACTCTACCTCCGTTGCTTTTATGTCACTGTTTACTGGAGTCTGTCCATAAGATAATAAGCAAATGACAAACAAAACCCACTTTGAACTAAATTCCACAGAGAGCCAAGAGCTTAAGAGCTTTTAGATTCACATTCTTGCAGACGCTTTTGTGTTTTCGGCAGTAATCCTTCAAGAGAATATCTTTTGTGCACACAAACGTTTAATTCCGAGACGCAAAAACTCTGAAGGATGAAGACAAGCATGATGCAGCTCACAATTGGAATTTATTACATATTCTAAAATACATTAAGACATTAATTTGTATAACATATAATCAAAATAGTTTAGATTCTTAATGTCACATGGTAACATTCATTAAAGCAGTTATTAAAAAGAACGATTGCCGCCTCGTAGAACAGGTTACTGATACACCGTTATTTCACAAAAATCTACAAAATAAGGGTTTGTGATCTCTTCATATGGTTTTATGTGGTTTACTCATGAGGGAAATGGATGGGGAAGGGGTTTAAGTTAAATTCCACTGCTTCAGAATTCATGCTTTGCACCATCAGTTCTCGCCCTCTATTAGCTGAACTACATTAGAACCCAAATCAGGTCAAACAGTCACATCTAGTAATAATGTGCCTCAAGTACAGAAGGGTATCAGAACCAAATCCACTCAGCCTGGACAGTGCTGATTAATTTCAGCTTGTATAATATTATCTAGGAATATCTGTGGCTGCTACATCTGTCTTAAATAGCAATAACTACAAATGCACATGACGAAAAAACATTGAATATCATATGCTGGACTAGCAAAGAGAGCTTAGTGAGCGGCACACACGCCTTAAATGTAGAGTGTGAAGACGTGAGCACAGAAAGGTATTTGTGAGCATGCAGAAAAGCTTCGACACCAGAGAGCGCCTCCGTATGGCGAGAAAAGAGCAGCATGACCTCGTATCACTTTAAACTCGAGCTGATATCTGAGACTTTTATATTGTTGGGTATTTTTACCATATGTTCTTAGTGCAAATAAGTCAAGAGGAAGCTTCCATTAAAAGAAAAAAGTCGAGCAAAAATGTTTGTCTATGCTGCCATTTATGGTTCTTGGACATTTATGGTTCTTGGACAGAACACTTTAAATAAGAATTTTACCAGTCCCAAGTAATACGTAATAAAAAACTGCCTGTTTGCTCTCCTGAGTCAGTCAGGGTAGATGCTTCTCGATAAAAAATTGGCCGTCTAGAATCACTTCACTATAAACAGAGACACTAGAGAAGCGATCCGTGATCACTGCGAGTATCAATAGTAAATTTCAATTTTCATTTCAAATGAGTTCATCACTGTTGTTTACAATTTGTACAGTTTGTAATTTGTAAACATCTACCCAAATGCTCTAAGCACTAACTAGTATCACCTATAAAGCTGGTCATTTTTAGCACTGAAATGTAAGGACCATTCTTACGATAACCAATGACAGAGTAATGCTACATAAAAACATCGCTTTAATTAAAAAAAACAGATCTCACTGCATTTAAACAGCTGTCTTTAGCCTGAATTCGATCCCAATCAATCACAATCAAACCCTGCACTCATTGTTTCTACACCTGCTCTTTCAGCCTCGTGTACACTTGCATTGATGTACAAAAAGTATGACATATCAAAACTATGGGCTTTACCTTGATTCCTCTGTTCACTCATTTAGGAAAGATTTTGGAATATGACTGCAGGGATGAAGAGTCATTTTAATTCAGCCTAGTGTAGGGTCTGAATTACTATCAGCATTCCAATTTATCCCAAAGGTGTTGAATAGCATTGAGGACAGGGTTCCGTATAGATGTACACTGCACATTTAAGCTTATTCCCTATTTAGTAATTAAACTGTCTTATATAGAATATATACTCTATATAAACTCTTTTAAGAAGGGCTTTGATTAACACATCATGAGCTGGCATTGCTTTTGAAAGCAGGTGGAGCTCAGCAGGGAAACTAATCACACACTAGAACTTGATGTTCCTGCTCTATGATCTCGTTTTACCAGCTCAGCTGTTTGGGTTACAACATTTCCAGATAACCAGGGTTTATATATAGACCTATTTAGGTCGTTATATCAATACACAGTGTAAAAATTATCCTAATAAGTTCATAGTAAAAACTAAGTAAAACCATTTATATCCCTTTGGTTATATGATGTTAAACATTCTGGTCCAGTTCTTTACTGGGGAAAATCAAGAGCCTGTACCTATGTGCCATTTTGGGATGGAAAGACTGGAAAAAAGAAACAAAAAAATATGGGCACAAACAAGGCTATTAAAATGAACTTATTAGTAGGAATGTGCATATGAAATGTACAGCTAGTCAAAATTGACGAACATATTGAAAAAGTTAATTATAGTTAAGACCATAATTAGTTTTATGACTCTTTAATGAGTCGCTGCTTGTATTTGTTTCTCTTTCTACCTTGTCTGCCCCCAATTATCCTTGTCAGGATCAAGCAATACAGCATCCCTGAAATGTGAAGGTTAGTTGCATGTTTAACAAATCCTGCAATGGACCAGAGCCATGCCAAGGGTGTACCTCTGGCTGTGCTCAGTGAATTCTGTGTTACAATTTTTTTCTGTTGATTTTTAAACTTTGTTGGCCATTGTTTAGTGCCAGTTAAAATCCTCTCAGCTAAAGATGCACCAGGTGAATTCAAATAGTAAACAAACAAAGCTTAGGAAACAAAATATAAGACATTGGCTTTTAACCGCTTCAAACAAGGGTTTTAAATAGCAGAGCATGTGATAATAAGGAAATGCCGGAGAGGCCAAGACTAATTTACAGACTGAGCTACAGACTAAGAAGTTTTTCTTTTAACTAATGGGATGGAATTCAGATGTCTGAAAATCTGACAGGCCAATTATTGAACGACAAAAAAGACTAGATTAACAAAACGCTGTTTCTTTCCTTAGCCTGTTAAAGCAGACGCTCTGTTTGAGCAGCAAACGATCAGCAACAAAAATGCAGACTGTGTGGAATCATGTCATTATCAGAGCTACAGCGTTTTACAATTGTCTGACCTGCGATATTTCGATTTTACGAAATCCTAAAACACACGTAAATATTTATTCAGCAGACACTGTACTGTGAATTTTGAGTTTAGATTTTTCTTGGGCAGGCGATATGCAGTACGATAATTTCCTGCCCTCTGCCGTGCTAAATGAGGAAATCGACCGTGGGTGATGAGCGCTGGGAAATGAAGTGAAGGAAAGCCTTGGTCGTGCTAATAATCGTGTGTTTTTCACTTTCAATACATTAAACAATAAATTACATGAGATATTTAATACTTTATTATAAAATAAGTTTTGCGTTAATGATTTTGCTCAACTGTAGGTTAAAATAAGTGTTTTAAGCCTGTTTAAGGTCAGCTACACTATTATATCCTATATAAAGTATATGATAAACTCCTTGAGTTTCTATAAATTTGACTTACAATGGATTTATCAGAACGTTTCCCATTGTGAATCTGAGCGAAGCGATATGTAGCCTAATCGATTATCGGCGATCCGTTTTTTTCTTGTTACGTGTTCATTCACAAAACACAAATATGAAATTAAATTTGCAGAATATTTTTTTCCCGTGCATCACTTCTCTCAACTCTCAGAACAAAAGTGAACAAATAATACTGGAAACTATTCATTCTTTGGTGAAGATCAGTTGGCGATGATAGGAATACAAATGAATTAAGCAAACAAAGCAATGGAGGGAAGGGGTAGGATATGTTCAGATCTTCCCTTTTACTCCTAGTGTCCAAAGTTGTTTCAAAAAATATTTTTCATATACATTTCTCTCTCTCCCGATCCACCTTTTCTTAGTGGCATAATAATCAGATCACATGACTCACCCAATAACGGGAGTGGCACAAAAAAGAAGCACTCATTACGTGGAATGTCATATCTCAGATTAATCTGTAAACCACAGGGGAAAATGCAAGCTCCAATAATGCACTGGCATACAGCACAGCTAAGTATGTTCCATATTCTACCGTATTAATAAACAAAGTTAAAAAAAGGCCAACTGCAACACAACCTTGCTGCTGACATTGCCGCATCCGTACTCCTCTGCTCTCGAACGCATAGGCCAAAGTCGTTCGGGGGCCGAAACGGGAGCCGTGTGGCAGCGCCGCTTTTCAATCACTGAACCAAGAGACGGAGGAAAACCTGATAATCCCATGATGCATCGTGAAGCATTAGACACGAGAGAGCGGCAGGCATTCAGAGGGATGCTGGGGGTTTAAGGAGCGCGACGAAGTAAACGGAGCTCTACAAGGCAAAGAGGTGATCCTCAGTCCTCTCAGCCTTTTTGCGGCTGCTGCTCGGTGCGCTCAGGGGAACGCTTGGCTCTCCTCGAGTCGACAACGGTAGCGGCGAATCTGCAGCCTTGGCTCGCTCTTCTAAGAATTTATCAAATTCTGGAAAGACAGATTTGGTCCATTCAGTAGTTTAGATGGTAAAACAGAAACTGTAATGCACACAAGATGAATAAAGTCAATCTTACCTTCACTGGTCACCCCCTCCTCAGCATCACCTTTCTGTTCAGCCAGAAACACAAGAGGTGAAATGATTCAGATAGTCTGAACTGGTTATTCATCTGCTACACAACTACACAAGCTTAAAGTGCCAGGGAACATTCATATTTATAATCCTACTACAAACTTTTTAAATAAACATAAAGAAACGTTTACTCACGTTCTTTCTGCTTTTTAAGTGTTTTTATTGATCTTTCACTACATATAAAGGAATTTATGCCAAAAACATTTTACTAAGACAATTAATGCATTTTCTCCTCAGTCTGGCCTTTCTCTTTGTTAAACCAATTTATTTACAGCATAAAACAAAACACTGTAGGAACAGTGAGAAACTAAGTTCATTAAAAATTGGGGAGCTAAAGTTCATTCATGTAGGTAGAGTAACTTGTAAGTATTAATTTGCTAACCATTAGGCCAGACTTTTTTTGATTGCTTGTTTCGCGGATTTGCAGAATTTTTTTTAAATATTTTTTTTTAGCTTTTTTCTGCCCTCAGGTGGAGAGCCAACAGTTTTCTTCTGTTCATTTAATTCTTTTCCAGATTCACTTCAATTTAATTGTAGGTTAAATTAATTTTATTTTTAAATAAACATTTATTTTTTTATTTCTTCCTCCTTCCTTGTATTGATTCCACAAAATAGTTTTATGGATGCAATAGTACTGAATGTGGCTGAAACCCAGTACAGAAATTAGAAGCCGTTTCCAGATACTTGATCATTTGTCTTTAATTCTAACCTTAGAAATCATTAACAAATTCGAGTTCCCTGGGACTTTAAAGTATACCCACCTGTCAATCAAAAATTAGGGATGGGTGCAGCTACTTAAATATTTTAACGCATACACATGCTCCAATAAGACACAAAGGAGGTCAATTTGTCAGTGTGTCAATATTTTAATATCAACCGAACGGACGCAGCGAACAGACGGGTGTTTACAGATACACACCATCTGTACCGAGGGACTTCACCCTTTGCGGACAGTTTAAAGTCGTATTACAATGGGGGACGCAGCAAAAACGCTGCTAGTGCTGGAGGACAGTCTACAATGTCGAAACCCTTAATCTGACGCATCATAGTTTCCAGGATGCTAATTAGGCTTTTTTTTTTAAAGACTAACAGCCACAAGTGGATCTTTCTCACTAAATTTGAATCATTATCATTTAATTATATGGTAACGATATAATAATTCTTTACATCACTCATCTTATGTTCATTTTTACAAAGGCTATACCCATCCCTAATACAAACTGTTCAAATACAAGCATGCACTTTGTTCTTCCACATTATACAATACACACACCGTTTCAGACGTGGAAGCATTTTGTGTTTACCAACACAAAAACAGTAACCTATAACACGTTATCATGATATTCCACTGTAATATTACCATCATACCACCGAGTTAGCTTTTTGGATACAGAAAGAGTTACGTATGTTACGTGTCAACACAGACAACACAGACGAACAGCCTCTGACACACCTTTAATTCATTTCTGATTTCTTTATCTTTCCTGATAATAACATGAAGGGAATGGCATGCGTAGACTGACTGCAGCTGGTGTTAATGCGATTGGTAGTTTGAGAAGTACTTCTAGGGCGTCGATCAAAATCCATAAATGGGCAACAACCAAATGAAGGTGGAAAGCAATGAGACACAAACGTGAGCAAAAACAAAAAGAGAACGAAATCAAGGAAAAAGAATTCTCACCACATCAGCACAGAGCCACTCCTCAATGTCATCCATGACAGAGGACTGCGATACAGGAATCTATGGAGCAAAGCCATGAACAAACCAAAGAACCCCAGCAAAGCCACCACACAAGTAATAAACCCCCGATAAATGAAACAGAGAAAAAAACAACAAACAATCAAAATCACAAAAAGCTCTGTGAGGAACGGAACACAAAACATGCAATCAAGGTAAAATTAAGCAAAGACCCCCCCCCAAACACACACACACACACACACCCAACACACAAACAGAGCTCCATGGCATGCAGTGAGTAACAGCTGAGAAGCCATTTGAAGGGAAAAGCTGTGAGAAAAATGACAGACTTTCCTAAAATATAGTAAAGCAGTAGAGCATCTACAGAAAGCCATTTTATATGGAAACATGAACACTAAATATAAATATAAAGACCGAGGTAATAAAAGCAGTGCTGAGACTCAGGAGTCTCTGGCGATGCAAAAACCATTGAGAAACCATTCTCTAGAAGTTAACATTTTGAAACATGCAGTGGTACCTCAGAAATGGGCGCATTTTGACTAGAAAAAACGTGTCTTGGTTCTCATTTCTTCGGTACTCACCACACTTGCTTATACTTGTACAAGTTATAATGCTTTGTGAATTCAATTCCCATTATTCATTGTGGGGAAAAAATTCATTGGTACTCATTTTCGGTACTTGACATGCCTTCTGGAACAAATTAACAAAGAGAACTGAGGTACCACTGTACGAACATTAGGAGCTGTATAAACTACAGACATTTGTACTAAAAATGAACAAAAAGCAGACAAAAGGGGTCCATAGTGTAGTCTAGACTTTACTGATCCTAAAGGCATTTTGAGCCATTTTATTTCAAATGCATGCCTTATATCACTTCAGTATGACGCAACGTTCCTACTCGCAGTGTGAATGTGATCCAGGGCTCGACTGAGGTCTGAGGGGAAAAGTTAATCCCGAATTAGCCCCTAGTATTGTTCGGTACAAAAGCACACAATACTGGTTTGGGTCCAACTCAGGGCCCAGATGAATGTTTTCTGGTCACATAAGTTTGGGTTGCACACAGTGTTGATTCCCAGACGTGTTCCATCCTCCATATTCTCTCGAGTATCAACACTGCTTGGGTTAGGGGCTGGGTCTTTCACATTCTGTAATTCACATTATAAAGTCTGATAGAAAAGTTTTAGGGTGGCCTTTGTACGTAAGCTCTGAAACACTCCATTTGGTGAGTGTAAAATTCAGCAGTGGTTTCCTCTCAGGTCTTGGATTGTAAGTGATTTTATTTGAGAATTAGTTTATTCGCTGGAGACTTTGTGCTAAGAGAGTACATTTAGAAAATGTGCTACGTTACTGCTGTGTTTTGAAGGCGGAGCTTGACAGTTATTACTACAGAGTATTAAGCCTAGTAAAGCGATACACATAGCCTTGCGCGCGTGCGTGCACACACACACACACACACACACGCACACGCACACGCGCGCACACACACACACACACACACACACACACACACACAGTCTAAATGCCCCAATACATCTAAAAGGCTTGACTACCAACAATCAGACAGCAATCTTACTGAAAGGTTTAATAAATGCACATTTCTATAATTAATGAGGCCACATTAAACTCAGTTAGTAAACAGTAAGTGTATTAGACTGATATTTTAAAACAGGATTAACAACCTAGTGATTTAATCAAACTTTAACGTAGAACCTGGATCTGGATTGTATCTTGTTACAGATAAACATTAAAATACAGGGTAAATGCCAATGTTTGGAACAATGCTTTACGACATACCACATATCATCCATGATGTCTTGCCTTGCATTATGGGTCAATTTGAAAAATTATTTGGACAGAGGGCAATTGCGCAGTGCAGGGTTTTAACGAGGGGTGTAACGATGCATCGCTAAATGATTTTCTCGGTTATCTGAACCAGTGGAACTTTGGAATTCAAACACGTCTTTATTCCACTAATGTGTTCTAATTGTTTTCAAACATAAATTACAACTCCTGGGCGTGTCCAACTTTAAACAAATCCTAACTCGAACAACCTCCTGGAACCAATTACATTTTAATTCAGAGGTTCCACAGTATACGGTGAAACTAAAAAATGATTACAATTGTCAAACGTTTGTTATTAGTAATTTCTTTTAATTGCAGGAGAAGGTGTTTTTCTTGCAAGAATAGTTAAAAAAAAAAAAAAAAAAAAAAAAAAAAAAGAGAACAATAACTCTCGTGAATCTAATTTATCGTTACATCCCCAGTTTTAACAGGTCAGAATCAAAACCATCCAGCCATCACAGTTTGAGTCTTGGCAGTGGCTTCCTATTGGAAGAGAGTGATGAGATGCTGCTGCTCAGGGGCTCATCCACCAACACCCGTGCTGTCCTCTACACAAGTTCCCTCTTAAACATACCAAATCTCACAGGTTCAGGAATAAAGAATGGCTCTTCTTGGGTTAAACCTTAAGCCCCAGTCCTATTTGAATGTTACATCCAATCTTGGCCCAGGTAACAGGCAGGGCTGTTTTTCATTTCAAAAGTGAGACAATCCAGAGTAGACGGACATGGATGGAGTGACTGTCAGTAAAAAGGGCAGAGCAAAGAAAGTGGTCTGAAAAAAAGTAGCAGATCCTAAAAAGCTCAGAATTTAAAATATACAGAAACATGAGGGTTTAGTCTGCATTCAATTGTAGATAAAAAGTGCACAGGTCATAGAAGCTCAAGCACACCATTTTTGTCTTTGTTTGCAATCCATCCTGGATTGTTTAAACCTTCGGAATATATGTGAAACAGTGGATATGGACAATTTTGGAATTTTAGTAGCTGACTTATACAAGTTAACAAAAACCTATCTCATTTTATTGGCGGATTCTCTATTCTTTCCTGTATTGGTTATTGACCACTGGAATTTGGCCTAATTTGGCCTGTGACACCTCATATTTATTCCCCAGTGAAACAGAATAACCAGCTAAGTCTTAAGGACCTGTTTAAAAATAAGGAATATTTAAAAAGCACTATGAAATTTTGTTTATAATAATTAGTAGCAGTGCCAAATAACTGTGTCGCCTCTTGCCAGACAGACAATTATTCGCGTCCAAGAACGGCAGACTAGCTGAGGGTGCATCTCTCCATCGCTCTAACAGTGACCCCTGTCAGCTGTCGGAAGCACCGGCAAAGATGATGGATGATAGCAAATGGGCTGCTCCGCACGTGCTGCCACTGACCAGAGACGTCTGCCACTGGCCTGTGATAAAGAAAGACCTTGATCCTCCTAAGGGTTTGCCCTCATAAAATTGAGAGTTTTTTTTCCCCTTTCCTATTACCCAGCGTCCTGTTTACAGCCTGAATAATACTTCAGGACGTATATAAGGAGACGATGTACCTCCAAGGACCTCCTACTAAGGACTCATTTAATCTATTTAGTTTTATAATGTAGTTTATTTTCAAGTTTTCTATTACTAATTTGAATTTTATTATTAGTCTGTTATTTATTTATTGACCTAATTTTGCTATAATTTAGTATACTTTTGGTATTTATTTAG
>JAVSBV010000065.1:2389409-2417952 GCA_033117975.1 Parotocinclus spilosoma
TTTTTTTTTTTTTTTATATAAATTTTTTTTTTTTTTATTTTAATAGTGGATATTCAGGATATCCCCTAATGTCTGTTATATATACACACTGGGTAATATAAGTATTTGGTACCTTTGGGCAGGGATTTTGTCCCACTCCTACATGTAGACCTTTCAAGTTTCAGTAATCCATGATGCCGTAGTGAGTTACTCGTGTCTTTGATCTTGGGCATGGTGAAGAGGTTGAAGTGTGATTGATTGAGGACAGGTTTTTTTTTTTATACAGTTAACGAGTCCAAACAGCTGCAAATAAAACAGGTAATGAATGCAGAACAAAAAAAAAAAAACCGAACAGGTCTGTGGGAGCCAGAATTTTTGGTGATCAAATATTTATTTCATGCAATAAAATGCTAAATAATTAGTTAAAAATCATACAATGTGGTTTTCTGGATTTTTTTCTGGGTCTCACAGATGGTGTAACTACGATAAAAAATTACAGACCTCTCCATTCTTTGTAGGTGGGAAAATTCCAGCAGTTATTTTACCCACTGTATGTGTGTGTGTGTGTGTGTGTGTGTGTGTATATATATATATATATATATATATATATATATATAATCTCAAAGAGCACTTCAAGACAAAAATATGGACGTTGTTTTCTGACTTAGGTCACTGGGTGTGACAATCTGGGAGCTGTTTGAACTGGGAAACCAACCATACAGACACTATACTGACAGGCAGGTGTTGACATACGCTGTGAAAGAACAGCAACTGAAACTCCCAAAGCCTTTGCTGAAAGTAGCACTGTCTGAACGCTGGTGAGTCATTTAATTTTACAATCCATTCATAATTACCTCTGACACCTCACCAACTGTATCTTTCTCAATATTTTAAGTCCCTCATTCCCAAGTAACAACATATACATCAGGCTTGTCAAGCAGTCATCAATTGCCTCTGAAACAAATAGTATTAACCATTAAGTGTATTTCACAATGTCAGTGTTCCTGTGGCCATTCTGTGTGGCAAGGCCAACAGATCGATACTGCTCACAGGGGGTTAGTGTGGTTAGTCATTACTTTTCTTTTTTCACAGTCCAATCAGTCATACATTTAGCCTTTCTTTGGTGATTGCAAACATTAATTCTGGTCTTTCACACCACAGTTCATTGTACATTTAATCAAGAACAGTCAAGCATACTGACATTACAGAATCTCTAGCGCATAGTAAACATTGACTGGCATCACTGTTGGTGGCACAATGAGCACAAGGTAAATGAAAAAACGTGTTTTATTCTATATTTGACTATTTCGCGTATCCAAATAATTTTTTCTCTTTTTTTAAAAGGAGATTTGGTTAATTAAACTTATGACCTTTTTATGTACATGGCAATAAAACTATGAAAAGTTTCAATATAGTTTATACTAAATACTTTTGACATTTGATGGTAATTATGTACTTTCTCTGTTAACAGGTATGAGGTGATGCAATTCTGCTGGCTGCAGCCAGAGCAGAGGCCTGTAACAGAAGAGGTCTGCCTGTTGCTGAACTATCTATGTACCAAGAGCACCAGTGAGGGAGAGGAGGATTTCGAACAGCGCTGGAACTCTCTCAGACCCTGTATAGACGCAAGCAGTGTCCAGAGAACCCCACCTCTGGAAGTACCCACATCGACTTCCTCCTTCCCCCTGCTGGAGCACTTCTCCATGGCTGACCATTTCCAATCTGGAGATGAAATACTGACAGTTACAGAGACCAGCCATGGGCTCAACTTTGAGTACAACTGGGAGCAGGCCAGATCAGAACAGCCGTACCGCTCATCATCTGCCACTGGGCCTCTAGGAAGTAGCAATGCAAATTATCAGAACACATATTATCCTCTCAGCAGTACAACAGCAAGCCGCATGGGAGAGGGTCTGACACTGGGTGTTTCTCCATCCTGCTATAATTCAGATTACCCAGGCGTGGTTCCAGTGTTGAGTGCACACAGTCCCTCTGTGAGCAGTGAGTATTATATTCGCATTGAAGAACCTGTAGAGTGTAAAATAAGTGTAGAGGAGGACACATTTGACTACAGTCCAGGACTTGTGTCCATTAACAGTAACTTCTCAATGAAAAGTCCCACAGAAGCTCAGACGAACATGTACCATTCAGGACACTCTAAAAGCATTATCACCGATTCAGATGGTAGTCCAACTATACCCCTAACCGTGGAGTCACCCAAAATGAGAGCTATTAACAAAATATCTGGAGAACAATACAGTCAGAACTGCTCCACCAATAAAGCAGATGGATTGCACTGTAACGAGACAGCCTCAGAAAAAGTGGAAGTTCATTTGAAAACGGGTCAACAGTCTGGGTCTTTCCATAGGTCTGAAAGTCTGCACCAAACAGATGTACAAAAAAGTCCACAAAGCCTGCCCATTGCACTGAGCAACCCCAGTTTGGGACAATGCGACCCTTACCTTGAAAATAATATGTCTAGAGAGGCCTATTATGGCATGGAGGACAGCCCACAGAAGAATATTTCTAGGCCACACAATACAAGTACTGAGGTTGAATTTACTGAAAGCGAAACTATTACCTGGTCATCAAACCACTCGACAAACAACAACACTTTCAACTTTGATGACAGACAGATGAGGAGGGTTGATGGCACCTATCGTGATTTACACCATACTACACTTCCCTCCCAGATCCAAGACCTGGGGCTTATGACAGCAGCAAGGAAGGACTCCACAAGTATTCCTACTGATACAACCAAACTGCAGTCATACACGGAGGCCACGGGCAACAATTCCATTAACTTTCCAAATCCAAAATCAGAATGTGAGTCACATGTAAAGCTCTGCATTGAGAGTACAAAGGACATGGAGCAATCTGAAAAGATTTATCCAGCTCAGACAAATTCTCCTCATCTACACAGTAGCAAGACCATAATACATGTACCCGTTCCTGCAGTAACCCATAACAATCAATTTTCTCCTCTAACTGAGACAGCACTCAATAACACAGGACTGTTATCAGAAATATCATCACCTGCACAAGACATAAAATTGCAAATATATGATCCTACAGCACATTGTGGGAAAATAATTAAAAATCCTAAGGCTCTCATGGACTTTCAGTCCCAATGCAATCATAAAACTGGCAAGTGGGTGGAACTTGGCTGCTCCAGCATCAACCTGGTGAACAATGATGCCTGCAACTGCATTGCCTCTGTAGCATTTCAAGACTCTCCTTTCGACTATGCAATCGTTGGGGACATTACTTTATCAAATATCCCCATGCATAGTGAGATACGAAGACAAGACCCTGGGGAGTTCACAGACATTGCCAGTAGCAGTCTTTGTGAAGCCTTTAGTCCAGATGTTTACCACACACCCATCCAACCTAAATCACTGGATAGTGGCTATGACACAGAGAACAACGAGTCTCCTGAATATATCATGAAGGACATGGAGGTTATGCCAGTTCTTAGTGCCAGTGTGGAATCAGGGTGTGAAATGGAACTTCAGATGAACTTTAAAGATAATATTGATGATGTAGTCTTGACTCCTTCTAGCAATAGTAATTTGAGTGAGAGAGACCAGTACAGAGATTCTGCTTATTTTTCAGACTATGATGTTGAAAATGACAAGAGTCCTTTTGAGGGAAGAAGTAGCTTTTTTAGCAACTCAATGGAGGATGATTTCCTTGGAAACAACTCCGCAACAGCTAGCTCTCTCAGGATGGCAGAGAAAGGAGGCAGCAGATGCTCACTGAGTCAAAGGGAAGATGAGTATAACTATGCGAGGATGACAGAGAATGCACATAATACCATGCTGGGTGAAAAAAAGTTGTCTCAAGAAAGGACAAACATGGGTTTTGATCCAAGCTCATATGCTGCCACAGCTCCTGCGATCACAATGTTATCCCCATTTCCTCCAGAGATGGGGGGATGTTTGACCAAAGAGTCAGCTCCAGATGATGGCCTTGGGCTGGACTCTGAGCAGTCAGGAGATGAACCAGCCTCCGAATGCTGCTCCAGCATGACTTCTGAAGATGCCTCAACAACACAGGAAGTCACAACCATGGACGGCCAACCTAACAGTACTGCCATGGGCTTTTCATCTGCAGATTCCACAGGCTTAGCCTCCACCATAGTGGAAGTCTGTGAAGAAATTAGGGAAGATGTGGAAGCTAAGGACTGTAAGAGTGGGGACAGCAATTCAGAATGTCAGATGGATGGGATGGATAAGGAAAGCACTGGGGAAAAGAAAAAAGTAGTAAATGAGACACTTTCAACTGTTACACAAGAAAGCTCTTTAGACAACTTACTGCCTGCATTACCAGAGGACTTGGATTTACCAGCACCACTGGGAAAAGGCGAGGAACATGATGAGGAAAACTCTGATGATAGCGACGAGTCAGATGAAGAGCTACGGAGCTACAGTGTGCAAGAGCAGAGTGAAGAAAGTGAGGAAGAGGTCACCACTGTACCCGTGGTAGTAAGCGAGCAGAGTAGTGCCAGGAACCTACGTAGCCTTCTGAAAATGCCATGCCTTCTCACAGAGTCCTTCTGTGATGAACTGGAGCAAAAGAAGAAAGCCGTGTCCTTCTTTGATGACGTCACTGTGATCCTTTTTGACCAGGTCTGTTTCATTGCCCATGAAGGTTGTTATTAAAGATTTGTAGCAGATAACATATTAACATATTTTTAGAACTGTTTTATAAATTGACTCCAGTTGATTTCTGCTAGATGGTGCTAGTGCTAGTGGTTAGCACTGCCGCCTCAAATTTCCGAGATCCCTGCTCCGATAAAGACCCTGGGCTCTGCCTGTGTGGAGTATGTATGTAAACTTGGTGTTTACATGGTTTTCTCTGGGTACTTTGCTTTCCTCCCACAGTGAAGGCGTCTCAGGTCAATTGGTGTTTCCAAGGTGCCCTTAGTGTGCGCTCCCTATGATGGATTTGCGCCCTGTGCAACCCTGACTAGGATAAGCGGATAAGACAATAAATTAATTAATGCTTTCTGTCATTATAAAAAAATATTTATATTGTGGTTTTCTCATCACGCCCAATCCAAGCTCACTTTTCTTGGACGATGTTTAGATGTCTACATCTTTTCCATTTAAATGCTTTTAACTGCATGACACTTGAACTTCTACAGCTACAGCTGCTTAATCAAAGTTCCACTGCCACAAATCTAAAATACTGGTTTGTTTTATTCTAGGATAGCCCTACTGGTGAAATGGCAGAATCCAAGTTTCCCCCTGGTACTGAAACAAATAGCAAGGCTACAGAAAATGAAAACCAGCAACCACAAAATAATGACAGTGCCTCAGATAATCCCTCAAATGTTTTAGAAGAGAGTAAGTGTTCTGTTAACCTGACAGTTAGCTGTACATAATAAAATGATACATCTAAAACAAGACATACCATGCATGATAAAATAACATAACAATTGATAATACTAAAACTTATTTTTGAATAGGTAAGACCCTTGCAGGGGAGAGAAACTATTTGTTGATGCCCAGTCCTTCACCAGAACAACATGGCCCTGAAAGAGTCAGCACACCGACAAATTCTCCAGTCAAGTCTTCTGAGGAGAAGCCAGAACCGCACCGCACACGATTCAGTGTTTCCCGCTTCTCTATTACACATGTGTCAGATTCAGACATGGACTCAGTACCATCCATTGGAGGTCAGTACCATCCCTTATTAACCATTAAAATACATACATATTTAAAACACTGTGTCATGTATGGTGTACATGGACTGTGGTGGCCTAGTGGTGAATGTGCTGGACTATGGACCTGAAGGTCCAGGGTTCAAATCCCATCTCTGCCACAGTTGGGTCCCTCCGCAAGGCCCTTAACCCACAACTGTTCGTTTGTAAGACTGTATTAATTGTCGCTCTGGATAAGGGCGTCTGCTAAATGACGTCAATGTAAATGGCACAGTCCTACACAAGCACCAAATCATTATATTCTTGACAGATGTTGACCTTTTTTTATCTTTACACAGGTAATTGTTTGGATGCAGAGCAGGAGTGAGATCACATACAGAATCCTCGTCTCCTTGTTTGTTTTATTACATGTACTGGACAAAAGGTCCTTTGAGTCTAGAAGGTAATGTGCCTCATGCTGTAACGGAATGCAACGCTTCATTTGTGTCCTGAAGATGGTAGATATGTGGACATTTGAAGGAAGCTGGAAACACAGTAAAAGCAAACTTTTTGGAATGCATTATACAAATAATATTTATGATAATAACTTATTTGCAATATTCAGTTCAGTATAATTACATTCTTGCACGCCTAATTTAGTTGGGAGCAAAAAAAAAAAAATAAAAAAAAAAGAAAAAGAATTGTTGGTATGATTACTCAAATTAAATATTAACTTGGAAGGCTAGATTTGCACCCAACTAACAGTATATTTTGCAGAGCCCCGTTGATTGTTTTATCAGAAACACTCACGAATACATATTTGTTAAATTAGTTAAATTATTAGGGAGGTAAATAATAATGTAAGTGAAAACAGAACACAAGCCACTTTGCAAAGACTCTGATTTGTAACATTAAATGACTGTGGAAACAACCTCCACCATTGTGCTGCTATAGATTTTGAGGAAAATACGAGGAAAATACTAAGTGAATGCACTTTCTTTGTTGAGTCTTGGAGGTCATGTGCAAATCTGTTTTAATCAAATAAAAAGTCAGGATGCTCGTGTTGTTTATTTCTATAGATATATTACATATACAACCATTATGCCTGTTACAATTGTGAAAGGGATTTACTATTTCATTGCATTCAGAACACCAAAATGCTGCTAATACAAAACCAATATCTTGGTTTTGTTGCACAGTGATGACTTGCATAAAAGTTGTTGTGAACCCTTTTAAATTGCCCAAATTTTAGCACTAAGTAATCATGAAATGCAAACTGATCTTTACCTAAGATGCACTGATACACAAAGACATTCTCAAATGAACAACAGTTGCATTTTACCATCGGTTTTAAACACGTTGATCGACCAATCACAGCCCAACCTGGGAAAAAGTATGTGAACATCTGTGCTACTGTATTTCCTAAATGTCAGGTTTCCCAGTTAATAAGAGCATTTTTAAGTTTTCCTGTCCTGTAACTTGAACATGTCAAGTCTGAGTCTGCTCTTCTTAAGAAAGATCTTTTTAAACCTGTTTATTCTTCATACTATGATGTTGTACTATGTACTATGACAATGCTAAGAAAGTTCTAAGAAAGGAGGGGTAGGTTTTATAGTAACAAATCAGACACTGCTTATTGGTTAAACATTACCAGTAAAGAGTCAAAAACTACTGGTTTACTTGGGTCACATTCAAATATCCATTTCAGTAGCCAAAAAAGCTCCACAATGCACATTCCAACATTCTAACCTAGACTTAATGTATCTGTCAGACTTACATAAGGACATAAAAGCTGTATGACAATACCAGGCTATCACAAGCAAGGTGACGGGAATCAGGAAACCTACATACTATATGTGCATTAATGGCCAGGTGTAATGTGAAAAAGGGTCAGGGATCAGAATTCTATTGAATCAGGGTGGCTACTTGGCTGGAAGTATACGTTAGCATTGAACCACAGTGACTGGAAAGGGAAGCATGAGCCGTGACTGCATCTTGCAGTGCTATAGTACCGCCGTGATTTTGCATGAGCTAGTTTCCAATAGATTGAACAGGTCATTATTAAGAACGTCTCCCTTTCCACAGCCAAATAGTCCCAGATGTTCAATTTGCAAACTTTCAGAATCAGAAGCTCTCCTAAAGTGCTCACATTGTTACAGTTCAGAAATAGAGCATGTGTGTGTGGGGATAAAAACAGTTTAGAAGATAGCATGATTGCCAGCTAAGTGGTCTTCAGAGGTGGTTATAGCACATTTATGTGCTAGCAATCTGCCATGAGACGTTATCTGTAATATGTTGTCTATGTAAATAGTCTTCAAATGTATATATGGTGTTACTAGAGCAGTAGAAGCCAACCACACTGTAGCACCCCTGAACCCAATAACTAATTATTTTACCAGTCTTCTCTAACAGGCTTCAATATTACACTGCACCATTTTATAATTAATGACATTCTGTAGCAGTTGACAATTTTTACCATGGAACACATTTTAGCACTTACATAGGGGACAGTAAGGTGGTGGATACCAAGTCAATTCATATACTGTAGGCTGAACAGAGAAAAAAAATAGTTGCATCTAAGACATTATTGCTCATTGTCAACACCTGGAAATGACCAGACTATAACCCCACTACAACGTGCTGATTGTTTTGTTATGTCATGATATCATGGATGCTGTGCCATTTCACCCACTCAATGCCAATCAAGTGTAGTATGCTGTAAAATAAACCAAGCAAAGTTAACTGTTAAGTGTTGGATATTTAATAATACTAACTGTCTATTAGTTTGATAATTTTTGTGTGGTGTCATGTATACATAGCTAGTGTAGACCTATATATGCAACGATAAATCTACACTTTTGTTTTTTACAGTTAACCTGCCTTTTGTGCCAAGTTTTAAACACATTACACAATTGTGCATTTCACAAGCCATACTTTTTTGGTTTCGTGAACGAACAACCCACAAAGAGTGGCTTGTTCATGATTAACAGCACCACGGTTAAGCAGTTATGACTGTAAAAGGCACTCATATTGTAGTGAGAGACTATAAAACAACTGTTATTGTTGAAAAGATGTTATTGCTTTATCAGCCAGTAATGTTTGGCTAGTTAAGACACATTTAATGGAACACTATAGCACACATACATCCATAGGGACTCAAACTAACACTGAAAGGAGAAAATTCCGAAGGGGTCTAGTATGTCACCTTTCATACAAGTTGATTTTCTGCCCAGAGGGTCCAGGGTTCAAGTCCCACTGTTGGATCCTTGAGCAAAATCCTTAACCCACAATTGCTTAAAATGATATCAATTGTAAATCACTCGGTTCCTAAATGGCATAAAACTCTCTACTAAAGCCAACTTTACAATTGTCAAGCAACATTAACACAACAGCTTTTCCAGCAGGACCTTCATGTGTTGGGCTTCCATGGCGAAGTAACCACACATGCCTTAGATTACTGGTATAGTAATGCAACACTGTCATACTGCTGTAGAAGTAAAAATGCATTCTTTGGCATGATGAATCGTACATAACCATCTAGCAGTATTATGGAAAAATCCAAGCTTATCAACTGTTAATGGTAAAGTGTGGCAGGGAAGAAATACTGACCTGGATTGTTCTTTTATGGCTTGTGCCCCTTAGCTCGTTATGGGATAGTGCTGCATAGTGCTACATAGTGACAAGTCACCTTGCACAAAGTGACTTGTTTAGAGCTTAAGCCCCTTCATTACAAACTAAATTGACAAATCATCTGTGTCAGGCCTTAACCATTATGTGTTCGACGTAATTATATCGGTTGGTGGCTTCTAAAAATATTGGAATACCTTCCCAGAAGAGTGACGGCAGTTATAATGGGCACCAACAAAACCTTCCCAGAAGGTCGACGATCGTTAAAACAATACAGATTAAAAATGACCATGAACTTTGGAATTTGATGATGTATTGTGTACAAAAGCTTTTGACCATGCAGATTATTTACACACAGAGGCAAATAATTTCATGTTACATTTCTTTTGCCATTAGAAAACTGAACGTGCTTATTCCTGCTCCCCATGTTTTCTGGAAAGGAGACCCTGTGACCCATATCAGCAAAGCCTGTTAGTAAAACATACCCTTGAATTTCGATAAAAGCCAACAAAATACAGTGTTCCCTCGCCGCTCCGCGGTTCACCTTTCGCTGACTCGGTGCATCGTGGGTTTTCCAAAAATATGAATAGAAAAATTTCTAGATTTCTTCGCAGATTTTCGGTGTTTCGGGAGTTTTTGCGGAACTCGATCTGCACATTCGTAGTACGTGTGGTATAGTTAACGTATACATACACATGTATTTGATAAACTTTTACATTAAAAAAAATATCACAAAATGTATAAAAAATATATTAAAAATATTAATTCTAACAATAAAGGAATGTTATAAATTATAAAAGTTTTACAATAAATGCTGTATTTACTTAGCGGATGAATACTCACCAAAAACGAGAAGTAACACTAAAGCATCGGCCGCCTGAGTCGCTACTTGCCGACATGACAAGTTTTTATCCACGGTGTTGTGTTCACTGTTTGTGAAAGTTTAATTATAGACTGAATTAATTCAAGCCCTATGATGCCACCCAAACATTCTGCCAGTCCTATGGCTAAAATAGTGTATAAATACTTAAATAAATATAGTGTCCCTACTTCACGGATTTTCATTTTATTGTGGGTGGTCCTGGAACTTAACCCCCACCATAAACGAGGGAACACTGTATTTGTTAATTTGTTCACATAAATAAAAGTAAACAGAATGTAGCCAATAAATTTATAGCCATTCACACTAATAATTTAATGCAATTCCAATTCGACTCTTTTGTACAGCTTTTATTCTCTTTTTCGAGCAGGGTGAATTATTGCAATTACAATACATCTAGCTGCAGTTACAGTTATACTGCATAGGATAGAAATTATAAGCAGTTAAATTTTCATAAACACCCATATATAAACTATATCAATATAAAGCATTGTGTGGAGAGGAAAAAAATAGACCATGAATCACTGAAATCAACACAGTTTTATACATAGTCATACTTTCAAGTTGCTTTTACAGTAAATTTTAGCACTCGAAAAACTAGAAAAAAAAAGTATAGGCAACACTTGACAACTGAAACGGAAAGTAAGTATTTTTCCTAGATCCTAGATGAAGTGGAGCAACTGCAGGATGTTCAGTGTTTGACAGACATGTTCAAAATCTAAATTTCCAAACAGCAGAGCTTTACGATTTCAGAGATATGTAATAAATGCAGTAATGTTTGCAGTATTCATGTTTTACTGCCATGTGATTGTTAAGCAGTTTGTTCTGATTGAAGTATTATTAACAGTTGTATTTTAAGACAATGCGCACAAAAAACAAGAAACATCAAATCAAGATTTTTTTTTTATACTCAGCTGACCGACGACAACAAAAGTAACTTTTTGTGATACCTATAATTAATAAGTTGAGCAACTAAAAAGCCAAAACATTAATACAAAATAATTAAAATGTTCTCCTTTGCCTATAAACACCTGATTTCTCCCAACACTACATAAATAGCAGTAGAAGGCACAAACCCCTGATGGTGCTTACTGTCTGTGGAAAATATGAAAAAAGCTTCCTCTGTCAGCCAAATCACTACAACTTTATATTACACCTAGGGAGGAGTGCACCAGCACATTTACAGTGGAATTTCCAGAGTATCTGAGTCAAGCTTGGATCTTATCCAACTAAAGTCTTTTTTACAGTAGTTTCCTTTAGAAATGACTGTAGAAATAATGCAGAGGGATGAAAACAGAAGAACGATGGAAACAAGTAACTCACCGAGCTTTACATCTTATATAGATCAAAACTCTAATCTTAGCCCCACCAGCTAAAGAAAGCCCAAGAGAGAGAAATGCCTTATAAATATAACATGAAAGAAAAAAAGAAAATTAAAATACTCATTCATTACACTTTGCCAAGGATAGGCCAGATTATTTAGACTATCATTTTCTATATTTTATCTTCTGCCGAACCCTAAACCAACACATTACTGTATATTACAAATTAAATCATGAAAGCGTAATGATCTATAAAACCGTCCCCACATGCAGTCAAGTTTAGTCACAGCAACCCAGGTAACCATAATTTCCAGCAATTCAGCAATACTTAGGAAAATAAATCAAACACTTGTTCAAACTCTAGTGCCTGTTGCATTCTGGGTTTGCCCCAGAGCCTTAAGCACTTGGCTCCTAATGCTGTGACACCAACCAATGAACAGAAGAGTGCAGTATAGAGCCCCGCTTTAGTAGAAGAGTGGAGCATTGTCGTCGTCCATCATGCTTGATCTGAGGTAAAGTTCCAGGGCGCGGTCACTAAAAGAAGATGGGTTCATGTTAGTCTGGTGAAACAATGCACTCATGCCATGCAATTCACTTTTACAGTCAACAC
Source organism: Parotocinclus spilosoma (assembly GCA_033117975.1). Classification (NCBI taxonomy): domain Eukaryota; kingdom Metazoa; phylum Chordata; class Actinopteri; order Siluriformes; family Loricariidae; genus Parotocinclus; species Parotocinclus spilosoma. The sequence goes on from JAVSBV010000065.1 coordinate 2,401,475, forward strand.
ATACTATCAATTGTAAGAATACAGAGTATAGGATAAACTAAGCATAGATAAGATCAGGCAAATTTGATCAAGACAAGAGTACTGCTGAAAGGCATACATGGATTCATTTGACATATACTTATGAACAAAAGTATTTTCTATGGATGGTGTTTCAAGCAGGCATGCAAATGGGGTGACATGTCACTGACTATGTCCTAGTGTTTACATTGGTTAGCATCAAAACGCATGCATTATAGTTAGATATGCGTTACCTCCAGAGCCAACATATGGCCTCCATGAAAACACCACTTCCTGGTAACCAAAGACCTGTCTGATTGGCTGGTACAAATTACACCACAGGGAAAGAGAACCAACCAGAGAGGCCGGTGACAGAATGAGGAAAAAAGCTGTGAAGCCCCACTCCCTAATTAATCCCAGACAACCAATGAGTGCAGAAAGGAAATGGTAGAGAGGCAGGACATGATTGGCTGGCTGAGCAGCAATAGAGGCAGGTGACTTACGGAGGTCCTGCACACTCAGAACCGGGACAATTCAGGACCCAAACTGGAAGGTAAAGAGAGTCCACGTTTTTGTACCGGAGCTCAGCTCAGAATTTTATGCATGGTTACATATCCAGACGACTGTTAGTTATTGTGTGATGGCTGGAGGTGACTTATTTTCTGGCATGGCATCTTTGTTTAGCACTTGGTCGAATGGATGACAGACATTCCAACCCTATGTTTGTATGTGAGTATATAAATGCCTCTAGAATGATGACAGGTTCAAAATATAGTGTAAATGAAGAGTCTGCCCATAGCAGTCTACTGTTTTACAGTCCAATTTTATAATAAAGCATAAAGAAAACTTAATTCATTATATCATTGAACAAACAATAGTGAGATGCAAAAATGCTACGTTTGGAATTTAAGCCGGCAAATGTCATTACACATAGTGAGCGCCCCAGTGTAACAACGAATACCTTAAAGAGTCTGTACGAAGACACAGACCAACATAATTCTGCATTTTTCCACACACACACACACACACACACACTAAAAGTGATATATTAGCATTGCATTTGTGATTGACCTTAGTTTTTTTTCATCAGAAAACAAAGGACTTTCTCCATAGCACACACCATGAGGTCCATAGCTCAATATGCTCATTATATAGAATTTGAACAGGTTTTTATTAATATATAGATATATTTATGTATATATACTTTCTGTAAAAAGTCACAATACATTCAAGGTCAACATGTTTCTTTAGTTCCTCCATAGCATGCAGTTTGTGTTTGAATTGTTTCCGTACACTGATTTTTGTGCATTGGTATTTGATCTACAAGGAAAAGAAAAGCATCTTTAAAAGGAGACAGAAGGTACATCATCACAGCGGGAAAGCACACCACGACTCCAGAGGATCTGTCAGCAGACAATATTGGAACAGAAGAGAGAATATTAAAGTTTTCTTAAGAATTGAGTATTTTGTGTTGACCTCTACAGGCGTAATTATGCAAGGGTTTGAGGTGTTTGGAGGGATACATTTGTTTTATTTGTAAATGTATATATCGCTAAGTGAATCGGTGTGAGATCTGCTCGGTCTCGAGCAGACAGCATTATCCAACCCACTGTGATTTTGGTATATTTCTCTTATCTTACAATAAGTATTTTCAAGTCAGAAACAAAAATGGGCCAGTAAAATAATAATAATAATGAAAATCATTCCCACTATGCTAAATGTGACACACCCTCTGGATGGCATGTTGCTCGTCGTAAGACACGGTGGAAGTACAAAATGCTCTACAAAACACAGAGAAAATACGCCGCACAACTGAACCACAAAGAGTGTACATGGCTTCCTGGCAAGCAGGATGTTCAGTAGCGCCAGTCCACAGCATAAAGAAAAGGACACCAAGCACGTGTCTTTCATGGAAGGTGAGCTACTTCAAAATAGCGACACTGCTTTTGGCACTTTTACATGACAATGTCCTTTTAAAAAAGTTATGATCTTCATAAAAACACAACAGCTGCAGAACTTGTGCACATGCATGGGAGAGGAGTCCATTTGATGAAGTCCACGGCGGCAGCAGGCATGGCGAAGAGCAGCTCAGTGTCTGTAAAGGTTCGACGCGTGCAGATGGAGTGCCCTCTGGCTCTCTCTGTCAGAGTCCCCCCTGACCCACCACACACCACCGGCACTATGGCCCCCCAGCGCAACACGGAGGGGAGGAAGAGAGGACAGAAAGGAGGGATGAGCGTGGCCTTCTTCCACTGAAGGAGGGGTGTGTGGAGGCACAGGTTAGATTTTGTTTTGAGGGGAGGGGGAAGCTAGGGGAGAAAGTAGGGAGAAAGGGGTGCAACCCCTGTGCTATCCGGAGTTGTGTCTGTGTCTGATAGCCTGTCTGTGTCACACTGTAGAAATCAATTTGCCATCGGAACTGTGGAACAAAGAGAGAAGGAAGCTTGCCAGGTCGGACACACTTAGAGAGAAATGGAGAAAAGACAAGACAGCCAAAAGGAAGAAGAGGCGGGTGGGACAGGAGTGACTTTGAGGGGTAGGCAAGAGTGGAAACTATTCTAAACTTATACAACAGCTGCTCCTAAATCTTACTGTATGACAAGGCTTGGTTATGTCATGCTTTGGGCCGAAAACAGAACAAAAAGCTAAGGGACAGTTCTCTGCATCTCTGCAAGTGAATCACTATGGTTAGATTGCTTCACCCTGGACACACAGACTTTTAGAAACAGGGGGTGCAGAATTCACAGAGTATGAACAATGAAGTCACAAATGATGCATCGCACGAACTGATGATGCTTCTCTCAGCATTCAAACCCACCAACTCATTTAAACGCAACACACACTACAGACAAGCCAACCTTCTCCAGTTAAAAGAGACAGCGCATGTCATAGTTTTCCCTCTTATTAATAATAATAATAGTAAAAATAAACTTACATTAACTATTTATCACAGCTAAAACATGCAAACAAGATCTACGATGAGGAGTAATCAGGTATTTAACAAATTTGTCAGAACAATTTAAACCTAATCTCCATCTACTTTATTTACAGAATAAAATGTAAACAATTGTGAGAAAAAGCAAAACTCATAAAATCGTAACATACTGTAGGTTTAATAAAACTGCACCAAGTGCGATTTTATAACTGTTTCATTCCTAAAGAAAGAAAGAAAGGCTGCTGGCTTATGCCTGGCTAACTTTAACTTTAACCTCTTTGCTTTTCTTCACATATTCAGAGGTGATGCTGCTTTCAATCGTTTAAGTAAATTCATTTTCCCAACGTTTTTGGTGTTGTTCCTCCACAACCTATTTTTGCCATACCTGTATTGCAAAGAGCACACTCTGAAGGGCTTCCAAGATCACTGTAAAATAGCTGAAAGATCGGTGCATGTCTAACCCGTAATTTTTGCGATGGTGGCTGGTTGTGTTTGAGTCCATCATGGGAACTAATCTTCCATAGCTTTTAAAGTCCAGCTCTCTAATCGAATAATCTAATCATCATACCGAAACCATGTCCTTGTAACAGAAGCTCTTCAACTCTTCTTTTAAACACGTTTTTTTGTGTAATGATGGGCCGTCCAAACTAAAACACTGCCGAAAAAAGCGTCTTTTGTGACGACAACAAAATAGATGACAGAACGTAATATTAGGGCATATCATCGTTTTATGTATTATATCGCACAATCCTAACAGCAAGCAAATATAAACTACCCTGCTTACACAAATTAGGGGGTATTTAATAAACTATCCCATAATTTTTGTGAGCAGTGTATAAAAATAGTTTTTTTTATTTCACTGCAGCCCATCTGACCTTCTCTCACAACTCCAACTGAGCTTTAATGACCTAGAATTATTTACAAACATTGTCGATAATCGCACTTATGCTGTAGATAGAGATTAGTGTTAAGCTTTTTTTTTTTCCCCATACACAAAACATATACTTCCCTCTACAATTTATCTTACCTTGTGGCAAAACGACTGTCATAATCCTCAATTGCAGGCTGCAATTTGTAAAGAGAACATTTCAATGCTACCCTAGAGTGCACAGAACTGCCAGCAAAGAAAGCATAATAACTAAGCATTAGTAGCAGAGGCATGCGCTGCACAGTGTGATCAGCAGATGGAGCTTTGAGCTTAGAGGAAATAAGCCTACCTATTTAACCCATTGTAAACTATTTTATCATGCAAAAAAGGTTTGATGCTATTAAGCTTTGAAAAAAAGCTAAAAGGCTGGCACTGGGTACAATGCATGTTTTTTGTGTGTTTGCATATACCTGTGTGAAGCCAGCCATACTGTAGGGACGCGGGCGAGTCTGTGTGAGGCTCTGAGCCAGTAGACGAGCGGTCAGACCATAGTCGGGCATGGGCAGAGACGTGTCATCTCTCTCCAGGAGGTTCCCCGTACTGCTGCTTTTCCCATGATGCAGGCTGGAGGAGAGCGCAAAATCAGCCCACACTACTCAAGCCCATACATGTTGAGGGCTGCCGTTTGCCCAAACCGGTCAGTGTAGCTTTCATGAAATGAAGAAATTAAGTAGTAATCTTATTTAGTTACAAGAAAAGTGCAGCCTAAAATGTTTCTGTTTCATGACAGAGCACCCAAGCAGGAAATTTCCCAAGTCACCTAGGCAAAACCTAGAAGCAGTGTGCACTCGACCTAAGTCAGACCTATAAAAAACTAAATTCGGGCTCTGCAAAACCTAATAATGTAATCAGATTTCCAGAGGTCGTTGTACTGAAGGCCGTTCACTGCCTAACTGTTTCCAAATTCTTAAGGTTCTTGCTTAGGGACAGAATCATGCAAAGGTACTTACTTAACTCGTAGCTTGTCACTGTCACTGTCAGGCAGCACTCGTGTGTAGGAGAAAGGGAACCAGCCTCGCCTGAAAAGTGAGGGTTGGAATGAATTCAAATGAATTATACGCTAGAAATGCTCCAAACTATCTTCAGTTCATTAAGACCAAACAATGCTAACATTTACACCAAAAAAATGTTACAAATAAAAAATATGAAATACAGGTACACATTTGTTAATGGCCATTTGCTTTAATGGCCAAGGTCTTAAAAACTGTTCCATGCTCATCCTCCATTTCTACTGACTATCTGGCCTCATTTTCCCATAATCCCTGTCATAGAGGCATGCCCTCCACATGCCATCAGAGATAGCTTTGCAGAGGCATGTCATCCCGGTACAGATTTCATTCATCCGTGGTTCATTATATAATGTATAAAAATCGCTGTGTGTCAAGGTTGTTGTTTATTTGATGTCACTATCTGCATCAGTGGTCATTTAGGCAACGCACACAAGGTTGTATCCATACACAAGGTTATCTCAAGACTAGTCACGTGTACACTCAAGTCAATGTCGATTTAGTGTAATCAATTAACCTAACACACATGGCTTTAGACTATGGGAGGAAACTGGACTACCCAGAGTAAACCCATGTAGACACTAGGAGGGCACGCAAACTTCACACAGAAAGGACCCAATTTTGTGACTGCCGGTTGTTCCCTTTTATCATGCCCTTCAGGTTTGACTGCTACACTCTCTTTTTGGTTTTTGACCTTGGCCATATTACATTACAGTACACAGTACTGTACTGAATTCTATATACCATATTTTACTATTTAATTACAACAAATTTATATGTTAATTGCTTATGTACGTTACTGTATTATCCAGGTCAAGTTAAGTCAAATTTATTTATATAGCGCTTTTTACAACGAAGCATTGTTTCAAAGCAGTTTTACAATCTTATATTATCATATAAGGCCAATCCCAAACAGAGCAAGCCTAGGGCAACAGTGGCAAGGAAAAACTCCCTAATAGTAGAAGGAAGAAACCTTGGGAAAACCAAGACTCAAAAAGGGACCCATCCCTCCATGGGTTGCCTAGATGTTAACTATGTAAATACTTAAAAGTATATTAAAGTAACAGTAAAATTAAGTAAATAATATAATTTAAATCAATGATAATAATATTTAAGTTATTAATAAAATAAGTAACAAAATAGAATTTAAAACAAAATAGATTTTAAAATCAGTCCTCAGTGGGAGGTCCTTGAAGGTGTGTATATCCATACTATCTTTTAGAATTACATCTACGTATCGCCTGCATTCGATTTTTCTATTTTCCATTATACACTGAAATAGTAATTAAGTTTAATGTGTTAATTAAAGAAAATATTTTAAATAATTATTTTTATTTATATGGGCTCTGACGTCTATTCATGGAGAAACATAGCATGCAGGCATAAGTGTGCCCTGGAAAGGACACCAGTCAAGATGGTGTTGCTCTGTTGGGGGAGGATCCCCAGGTTGACCTCCTCTCCCTTCAGAGCCAACCAGTTTGTCAGTGTGATGCCCGGCTTGGTTGAAAGGCATTGCAGGGTCTTATAGGACGGTCCTCATGGTGGTGGGCTAGCGTATTAGTGTGCTGCACTACCTCAGTGCCTCTAATTCTAAACACATTCAGATAATTTCCATTATAATAAAATAATAAATTTAGACGTGGACATAGATAAGTAGAATAATCTTAAAATAAAAATACAATCTGTAGTCTAAAAGTGCATTACTTATGTAATTGGCAGTCAGAACAGACCATGAATAAGATTAGGCTTATAAAAATCAGAAAATGTTCTGAAACACTGGACACTGGATACTTGCCATCTAATTTGATACAGTATATTTCACAAATTAAAAGACTGGACCGTCCCTAAATGAGGTATCCTACAGTTATTTAAATGAAACAAAAAACAGAAACAGCCAAAGCTAAACAAGTATATCTGAAATGCAACTTTCCACTTATCCACTTCCAAACTAAAGACGGCAGTAACATGAAGATCAGAGACACAATGTTTTGTGAACAGGGATTTTTTTTGTTGAGTCTTGTCCCTGATATTGGAAAAAACAGGTTTATGTTGATGCCCACAGCGCTAGAGCTTACATCTTGTTCTTCTCGTTCTCCCCATAGTGCCACCCATCCCGGGCCTCAGGCACCAGCAGTGTGATGATGTCTCCCTCTGTAGAGCTTAGAAGTGTGCTGTTATCGCCGGCAGCATGAGAGAAGATGGCTTGCACACGAGAGCGCCCGTTTTTCTCCAGCCCTGCCGCCATGGAGCTGGACCTTGGCAGAGTCCGCGTCTCGCCTAGACAAAAGAACCAAGAAGTTTGCCTTTGTAAATTTAAATGGCAACAATGGCAACCAGGCTGAAATTTGCAAAGCAAATGCCACAACAGGTAAAGGTTTCAGTCAGCAAAGTATTTGACTGCCTGATTAGAGCTGAGCTTCGTCTCGTACCCGCAGTGACCTTGTTCTTGGCTGGCTGGGGTCTGCGGACAGGTAGGGTATTGGAGTAAACCTCGCTGACCTGCCTCTGTGGTTGTGACTGGGACTGAGGCTGTGGGGAGGCAGGTCTTCCCTGAGACACACTGCCTTCAGTCCAGTACTCCTCCCCTTGCAAGCCTGTTGTACCGTTGACCAGAGACATGCCATCAGGCCCCATCAGCCTCTGTAAGACAAGTTATTGCATGAATATTTGAAATGCAGAATAAGGATAAAGAGTTAACTCCTATACAACCATGCTGGATTTCTTCCTACTTGTGAGTGATAAGTAAAGGTTTATTAGAAAAAAAAATAGGGCTGCGCAATGCATCACAATCACACAAATATTCCATAATATTATATAATATACCATAATTATAACATAATTATACACATAAAACACATTCCATAATATTATATATTAAAAAGAAGTGTATATATATATATATATATATATATATATATATATATATATATATATATATACACATACACATACATACACACATACACACACGCATGCACGCACGCACGCCTTTTTTACTCAGAGTAAATAGGAGGAGTACCCGGAGTAAACCCACTCAAGACACAGAGAGGACGTGCAGACTTTACACAAAAAGAAGGTGGCAGTGCTGCCCACAAAGCTATCATGCTGCCCCAAATTATATATAATAAATATAAATATATATAAATAAATATATAATAACATTTATAAATCAGAAAAGAAACAACCTCATTTACACTAAAATAAACAGACAAGAAAAAAGGTTTAGCATGAAATTAAACCCATCATGGATAAGGACCGATTACAATTTGAAATTTGATATGTCTTGCTGATGCCTGAGGAGGTTTCAGTGCAGGATAAATTCAGTGGGCGGAGCTCTATTAGACTACTTAATAAAATGGGTTTATCCAATGTTTATGAAAGTGGATGTGCTGTGGCTTTAAATAAACTTAAAGTAGATTATTTATTGACTTATCTGTTGCCACAACTAATAGATCGCTTACATTAGTACTATTTACCTATTTGTTGATAATGGATTAAAATGAATACATGTGCTAACTCCTTCATTTGTCACAATGTCGGATGCTTGTTTTGCAAGTCATGTCATCATTTAAAATACAAATCAGGAGACTGACTGTGTACCTACACTTAGAGTTATTACAATAACTGCAATGCCACTTTATGCTTGTATATCACAAATTGTCTTAAATCTAAATATATAAAGACGCTTACGTGATGTAAAAATACGAAGTTTTTTTACCTACTGTTTTTACACACCAGGCTGTCTACCTCCCATACCTGTAGTTATTCTACTCATATAGTAAATGGATATATAATCACTCACAGGTCAATGGAGACTTACATTTGTAAGACTCAAAGAAGTAGATTAAGCATATGGCATGCAGCCACCTACCTTAACCCAGCTTTAATATTAAAAGTCTGTGGAGCCTTTACAATGATGCTGTCCTACAGAAAACACCTGACTCATCGCTAGCACTGCGGTATGGAAATTTGGCCTTGCTTTCCGCTCCCAACACCATGTCTTTGTGACTTCAGCATTTTAGCAGATTCATTAACACACAGGAGGCAAATGGTGAACATAAGCCACCTCTGTACCAATCCCTAACAATTCCTTATGTAATAGGAGGAATAAAACATGCAGCCTGCCAGTTTGAATGATGTAATGTTCTGTGAAATAAATGTCATGGTGGTTCGGAGTGCCCCAGAGTGATCCCTGGTTCACAGCAAAACATGTTAAGCCATTCATTAGTAATATTGGCTTATCCACTTAATCTTAGTCAGTGTCGTGGGAAAGACGGGCGTACAAACCGGCAACACAGTGTGCATGGCAGGAACAAACCTGGACAGGGTGAACTTTGGAAACCAAACACGCAAGTCTTTGGAATGTGGGATGATCCAGGGCATCTGAAGTAAACCTAGGTGGACATGGGAAGGATATGCAAACACCAAACAGGTGGAGGCCCTTGGAGCTGCGAAATCTCGTGCCTTCTCCTATGTTCAGCCATTCAACATGTTTATCATGTGACATGGACAGTGACCCATCTCTAGTTCTTTGGCTTCATGTTGTGCTAAGCATAGAATTTTGGCTAATTTAATACGTCTATTAACATCATTTACATGAATGAATTCTTAAATATTCTAAGATTCTATACAGACAAGCACTAACCAGCATGAACTTGTTGAACATGGTAATGTCTGGTATTTTCTTTAAGACAAAGTAAATCTGGCTTGGTGCTGGTTGGGCCTGCTGGTTATTCAGATATAATATGATATAATATACAGGTATGTATGCAGGATGAATAATAACCCACCATAACAGCACCGCACACCGGTGTTACTGTATGTCCAAAACACAAAATATGTTGTTCTTTTTAGAAATGTTTGTGTACAACAATGGCTGACACAGAGGTGGTGTTTCAAATTATTTGAGTATTTTGTAAAGACAAACGCTACACTCACATTAATCTGTTAACTTGTTTCCGATCCAACGAAGATCACCAGGATTGATAGCAAGATGGCTAACAGGGGTTTATAATCTATTAATATGAAAAGCAAATCTATTATATATAAATACATGTTGCAAAAGGTGTGCTGATATAATTTGTGTTAACTCAAGAATGTATGGTGTTTGGTCACGGTATGCTATACAGCTGAAGTACTCCAGTCGGATTTATGGGTATACTGTGAATAAACTGTAAAGTATAAAATAATTATATATAATAGTCCAATTTGGTGCATAGTCTGCAAATGCTCTTTTAGGGCTGCAACAAATAACTATTTGGATAGTCAAATAATTTATCAATTAATAAAACCAATTAGTCAATCACATTTGGATTCTAAATCGTTCTGTTACCAAATAACTCTTACGTAGACATCAGCGTTTACGTTAAGCTTGATGCTGGTTTTTGCAAAAGTTTTGAAGAAAATAAATAGCCCCCGGATTTTTGTGAGCAGTTTATGAACAGTGAAGACAAACGTGAATACTGTATTCAGAAATTGAAAAGTTTGAAAAAAAAAAAAAAAAAAAAGACTGAAAATGATAACATTTCAATATCTTTTTCCTGTCAAATGTAAACCCAATGATGTGCAAAGTAGCAGTGATGAAAATTTACAGAAAAATCTGTATTTGTAGGCATAAACATGGGGTGTGCTCAAGTTCGGTAAAGCTGATGTGTTTGCTCTTCAGTGGCTCCAGCATGGGGATGTGATCGGATGTTAATTGTTCTTTTGTAAACTCTCCAATAAGATGCAAGGTCAAAACATTCCTAGTTAGAAATAAACAAACAAACAAAAACGTGTGACGCTGTCACGGATCAACTGACTTAAATTTGTCGCTAAATTTGAAGCCGAAATAATTTAAATGGGTTGATAAATCGTTACATCCCTATGTCATTTAAGCAACTGGTGTCAAGTGGGAGCATGTCACTCACCCCCTGGTGGCCCATGAAGGCTGCAAGCTCGGGGGGCACAGGCAGAGGCTGAGCTCCCGGGATGGGATCAGAGATCACCAGATTGCCCTTGGATGAGTGCAGGGGGCTGGAGAGAAGAGTATTGGAGCCAGAGATCATCTGCTGATACAGCAACATGGCCCTCTCTGGGAGTTTGTTAGGGTCAGAGCAGGCCTGCTGCCACATTGGAATCTTCTGGGTTAGCAGGTCCTTGCCCTACACAGACAGACAGACAGACAGACAGACAGACAGACAGAGACACCATAATGGAAAAAACATTAAATTGGTGTTTTCATCACAATCACACAAATGCCTATAAATTAAATAATTAAAAATACATTCCACAAGTCTGTACTCCTTTTTAATACATAAAATTCCATAAAATTGAGTAAGGCTAACATTAAACCCAACTCCATATTTAATAACTTTTTGCTGCTTACAGCAATACATCATTATAATTTATATTTAATTAACAAACAACTTACGATTACTGTATACACACAATTGCAAAAATTGTATTTCATTTATGCGGCCCCATGCAACTTCTCAAAACCCCTCTTTATCTCCAGTGAGTGAAAAGAAACTACAACTGAACCACAGCTGACACTCAGAACATTAACTTTTCTAAGCAGAGCTATAATATCGATGTGGTAGTGTGTAGGATTATGTTAAAAGTAAATTGTTAATTTTAATTACAAGAGGGTGTAAAAAACTTCCTCTGCTGTCTATAAAAAGGCCTTCAGAGTGTATTGCTTGGTGAGAGATCGCTGAATGCAAGACACGCCTCTACGATGCATACAAATACATTTTGTCTAGTTGACAGAGTTTGAGAGGGGTTGCATCACTGCAGAACATTGAGAAATGTTTTGATGAATTGCTGTTCATCTTTCTTTTTCCCTAACTGTTGGGAGGTGTTGGAAACAGGCTCCGGACAGCCCAGACAGACCACCAATAGAGAAGCTCATTTGATATGGCGTCGTGAACAAGAAACTTGGGACATCTATGGACTGGAATTGTATCTTAATCAATTTATCCAAAACTAAGAGTTCAACAATAGGTACAGGACATCCTACAGCTGTTGTCTGTCAGGGCAAGGCAACTGGCTTTTTTTTCAAGAGTTTCCCATGACATTTGCCACCAGATTGCAGTAATTCCCTATCGCCAATCAATGGGACCAGCTGGAAGACCAGCTTCAGAAAACTATGGAGGATCTATAGTTCAAGCTATGAGCAGATGTCTAGTAGTCATCTCTAACCAATAGGTACACTACCAAAAACAAAAAATAGCCTCTGATAACCTTTTCATAGAGCAGTGGGGAAAGCACTTTTACACCCTCTTGTGGCAGGACCCACTGTCTAATCAGCCCACACTTGTAACCCTTTATATATCTGCCTCAGACAAAAGTACATACTGACTTTGATAACAATCCATTATAGAGGGTGTGTATATACTGTACACACAGTAGATTTAATGTTTAAATGGACAAACTATTGTTTTTTGTAAATATTCACTATATATTTACCACTGGGTTACAACACTCAACAGCGTTTGGGAACTGAGGACTCTAAGGACTCAAAATCTGTATTCACCTTTCGGCATTAATGGTGCCTTCACAGATGTGCCCATGCCATGGGACCTTGCACAGCCCCATACCATCAGAGATGATGACTTTTGAAATTTGTGCTGATAACAATCTGGACAGCTCTTTTCCTCTTTGGCCTGGAGGACAGGACGTCCATGATTTCCAAAAACAATTTGAAACGTGGACTCGTCAGATCACAGGACACTTTTCCAGTCAGTCCATCTCAGATGAGCCTCGGGGCCAGAGTTTTTGCTTTGCCTGGTAGATTTTTAACTTGTACTTGTAGATGGAGTGAAGAACTGTGTCATTTCTTAATGCAGTGCTGCCTGAGGGATTGACAGTCACGGGCATTCAGTTTTGGTTTTTGGACTTGCAGCTTACTTGCAGAGATTTCTTTGATATTATGGACTGCAGATGACGAAATCCCAAATTTCCTTGCAATTGCATGATGAGAAAAATAGTTCTTAAACTGTTGGACTTGTTGCTCATGCAGTTGTTTATAAAGTGGTGAACTTCGTCCCATCCTCATTTGTGAACAACTGAGCCTTCCAGGGATGCTCACTTGATACCAATCATGACACTCACCTGTGGAATGTTCCAAATATGTGTTTTTTGAGCTTTCCTCAACTTTCCCAGTCTTTTATTGCCCCTGTCCAAACTCTTTTGAAACATGTTGCATGTTGTTTATCCATTTGAACATTAAATATACTGCCTTATAGAATATGGGATGAAAAGGATTTGCAAATCATTGCATTCTGTTTTTATTCATGTTTTACACATGCTACGGCCACTGTTAGAGATTACGTGGCCCTATGCTTTATTTTATTATAAATGCTAGCCGTGAAAGTGGCTTAATACACAGATAAATGGTGTCTATATAATTCTGGCCATATTGTATATGTACTGTAAATAATAGCATGCAAGATGCCGTTCAGAAAATGAAACAATATGAGCTCAAATGTCACATCTGTGATGCTAAAATTGGGCCCGACCAAAACAAGAGACTTTGTGTTTGTTTAACAGTCAGTGGGCAGCTCACAATGGGCAAAGTACAATGGACTGGACCTCTGCCATGTGAATTCCTGGTTAGGTTGCGACCTGCGACCATGGCCACATTACGTGGAATAGAAAAAGACGCTTTGCTTTTGCTTGAACAGTCAGCATTCAAACTTTCTTCAACATCAGTGATTAATTCAACATCTAATTTGTGTTACATAACCTAAAGATTAGTTTGTGCAGTAGCTGGTGTCTCAGAGCTGCTGGTAATCACGACAGGGCTTCTTTTTCTCCTCACCTCTCTGTCCTCTACTGCAACATGCTGCAGCGTGGGCGAGGAACCTGCCTCTGTACCCATCCACCCACTCAGTGAGTCACTCGTTCACTTGCTCTCTCTCTCTCTCTCACACACACACACACACACACACACACTCCAATCGTGCCCTTTTTGAACTGTTCCCACACATGCCCCTTTAGTGCTACTGGACTAGTTATGGGGTAGCTCTCTTTGTCTTCCTCTCTAGGCATCACCCACACTTAAGATCAGCAGACTACACTCAACCCAGGCATAATCACATTATCAGGGATTACTGCAGCATACAAATGTGCAAAACTCCATTTAAAGCACAGCCCAAACTTATTCAATGGCATATTTGAGATGAGACGGAGCACGGTTTGCTCCAGATCCCTCTTACGGAGTGGTTTTTTAGATACAGCAGCAGAACCCTGCTACATTCCTATGAAACAATTTGTGCACAAAACCTAAAGCTAAAATGAGCTTTAGAAACAAATGCAGCTCCAAGTAGAATGTCGAGAGCGAGCTCAGGGAATTGCCATGGCAACTGCTTGGATTCAGCCGAACTGCCTTCCAGTTGCAGTTTGCTATTGGATTCTCACACGGTCTCTGCAGCCAAATAGTCTGAACGGCCCTCCGTTTGGATCTGCAGGGGAAGGGCTGAGGTTGGAATTGGCCCAGTGGTAACTGACAAATATAAAGTTAATATGTGCAATAGACGTGATCAACAGTTGTTTTATTTCATTTTTTCAGTTCTGAAACGACAATCTCAAATAAATTAAATAAGAGCTTAATTAACATGCAGAGTTTCAAATACGACCGCTGTTTTGCTGATCAATAATAAAAAAAAACCATACAAACACATCAAATGCTTTGTGATGTTTTATCAAAAAGTTTTATATCAGCTCTTTGATTTTCTTACTTTTTCTAAACCAGTTTGTTATTTTGTATTTGTTAGCAAAGCATCCTAAACCAAATACACATACATGACATATACCTCATGATTATAGTTATTTGTATTAATTACTATTATTCTTCTTCTTCTTCACAAATCAATTGACTCCTGACTCTCGTCTTCTGTTTTGATCTTGTGTTTTCTTTGGATTGCCATTTCGTTAACATTTAATCCTAGCTGCCTTAAAATCAATATACATTTACAACAGTATCATTATTCTTTTCTGTGATAATTTAATTAAGATGCGTCATTACTTCCCATAGGACATGTTGCAAAACAATAACTAAGAAAAATAATCTACTTTGTCCTAGCGACCATGTTAAAGCTTTTTTGAGTTCACAAACTTTTGGGATTCATTGTAAGTTGCTCCAGATAAGGGTAAAGCTGAACATCTCTCACCTTGCCATGGTAGGCACTGCTGTTCTTGGCCACTGCACACTGACGGTCCACCAGGAAGCAGTATCTCCTGCGCTCCTCTGACAAAGCCGTCTTATAGCCATCGGCAATGAAGTTATCCAGCTCACCCTGCTTATTGTTGATGGTCTCAACATACTGGGAGAAAAAAGGGAAAATATATTTAATAACTGATTTATAGATACATACACACACAAACACCCACAAAATATATTTTTGCATATAGTGTCCTCCACAGTTGCATTTAAACATAGCCTTCAAATAAATTTCATTTTTATTACAGAAACATAATCTCACGCTAAAAATTGCTAAATGAAAATGTAACCTTCAACTCAAGTGAATAATAATAATAAAAAAAAGACGACTCTCAAATTATTATTTTTCATAAAATCCCCCGTTCCCCCTTTAATATCACCATCAAATCATTGGCACTCCTAACAACCCTAGACGGGGCGTCAATCCATTGTAGGGCGTGCACACACAGTCATGCACACAGTGTTTAGAGACACCAATTAACCTAACACACATGTATTTGGTATGTGGGAGGAAACTGAGTAAACCCATGCGGATACGGGTGGGACATGTAGACTCCACACAGGAAGGATCCAGGCTGCTGCACCCTGGGGTGGAACCCGAGACCTTCTTGCTGTGAAGCAGCAGCGCTGCCCGGGCCACCGGGCCACGGGGCCACTGTGCTGCCCCCTACCAATTCCTAGAAAATTCTAATTGGAGCATTGATGTAGTTGTTGTATTGATGTAGTTTATATATTTGATAAGAATATCTAGGAACCTTTCATTAGTAATTCAACACTCCCTGTTTGCCTGGAGTAAATATGACCAATACCTGTCCATATCTACAGCAGCCGCGATATCTCTTAAGACTGCAAGAAAGCTTAGCTTCCCCTAAAATGTCAAAAATTAAATGGTCAGGGATGTAGAGTTGCATTAACATGGCTAAAAAATGTGTTAGAACACGTTCATCTCGAAGACGTGTGAAGATCAGCTGTATGTTTTGCTAATTTACTGCAAGTTTCTACTTTTAAGTTACCACATTTCACAATGCAGCAAACTTACAATATGAACAAATATGATCAACTTAAATAAATTGCACATTTTATGTATTCATTCCATTTATTTATTAAAATTGCTCTTATTCTTTTATGAAAGAACTCTCAATGACTACCAAGTTCCCAAATTCCTATCTACTTTTACCTCTGGCTGCTCATGCTTCCTAGACCTGGCTTGGGAAAACGTCTACGGTTAAACTGGTGGAAAAATAAATACAAGTTAAATTTAATTAAAACATATTGGTTTTTATTTATTAATGTATTATTATTATTATTATTTTTTGCTTAATGTCACTATCAGCATCAGTGGCCATTTCAGTGGCACCCAACAAGGTTATATTCACACACAAATTTATACACACACACACACACACA